>CM028377.1:66258879-66461396 GCA_013146195.2 Codonopsis lanceolata | reverse complement strand
AAGTTTTATAAGGGATGAGTAAGCCTAAATGACACAAAATAATGAAATAATAATTAGTCAAAATTCATTTATTTATATATATAAAACCAATAATGAAATATTGTTATTTTACAAATAGAAATTTGAAATGTAACAAGGCAAAACACACCTGGGCCAATCAATTTTCAAAAACTTGCAATTAGCCATCGAGACTTCAAAATTTTCTAATGGCCACCGCACTGCACTTATCTTGCACGTTAACCCTTTTTTGGATGGACGTTAAGTTAGGTTAAATGTCTATTTTACCCCTTGTCTTCATCATCAACATCTTCAAAACCGTAAAATCAAACCCAAAAATCAAGAAAATCAAACCGTGAAAAGAGAATCAAACCCGCTCAAACCCAGATCCAATCTCGAAATTGAGTGCATACACAATATATAATGTTCATCTTCAAACCAGAAAATCAAACCCAGCTCAAACTCGTGAAAAGAGAATCAAACCCAGCTCAAACCCTAAAGAGAGAATCAAACCGTAAAATCAAAACCAGATTCGAATAAATCATACCTCCTTTCGGACCTTTCTCTCTCGTCATGGTTTGAGTTGCCTCGTTGGGCAACCCCGACAACAATCTTGCCGACTGTAACACATAAATTCCATCAAGGACACCAAAAGGCGTAAACACGCCTCTAGTTTTAATTGGTGGTAATCCAAAGGGCTATGGCAAAGAATCATATTCCTATCGGGTTTACTTGCTATGACAATGGCATAGAACCAAGTTCAGAAAATAATAGTTTCATTATCAAGGAACAATACCGCTAATTTCACTTTATCGAAGCCGCGACAAGAATTCAAGACCATTGATGATTAATTCCAAATCTAAGATAATAGTGGGTTCAAAAAGGTGTACCGTGAGTTCCTCGTTTTCTTCTCTTCGAGCGCCCAAGATATGAGAAGATATGCCAAAATGACTCGATGCAAAGAAGGGGATTCAAAGAAATATGTCTGCTTAGCTCCATCAATGTTCCTCATACTGCACTCCCAAGTTTTTCTTTTTAGCTAGTCCAAACCTAGAAACCATTGCTCCAGCCTCCCTAATACTACTCCCAATCATGTTCAACGTTTCCCCAAAGTATCCAAGCTATCATCTCTCTCTCTCTCTCGCCAAAGAATCCGCCATCTGACCCTGGCGGCAGTGGACCTCTCCCAAATCCGGCCGCCATCATCTCTCTCTCTCTCTCACCCATCCCCATGCCTCTCGCCTCCAATTCTTCTCGCCTACATCTCCAACTTCACGAGCTCGCCTGCTCAAACAACCCCATATTCTTTTCCAACCCGTAACACTCCATGAAACAACTGGTTTTAACTTTATAAACCTAGATCTGAGTTTTAAAACCCAGATCTGGGTCACTTTTGTCACAGTGATGATGAAAAAGATGGGGGCAAAATAGACATTTAACCTAACTTAACGTTCATCTAAAAAAAGGGTTAACGTGCAAAATAAGTCTGGTACAGTGGCCATCCCGAAAATTTTGAAGTCTCAGTGGCCTAATTGCAAGTTTTTGAAAAGTACAGTGGCCCAAAGGTGTGTTTTGCCATGTAACAACAATGTTTTATTGTTTTCTCAATAACAACTTAATATTCTCGCAGAGGCTCTTTTTCCATCACTTTCCACCTGAGATAAAGAAATTATTAGACACATTTATTAAACTATATTTTAAGCATAGGAGTCGTTAATTAAAATATCAAAAAAAAAACAATATGTAATTAAATAAAATGGAAGGCCTATTTCAAGCTTGTGCGTTTACAGAACATCCTTAAACCTATGCAGCCATGCGAAGTTTATCCGTCACAACTCTATATTTTCAAACCCTATATTTGCTTTGGTATTTTTGTAAATTTTGATGGCTAGATAGCAATGTTGTCTAACATAATATTTTTGTGATTTTTGTAGCCATTGGGGGAGGGGGGATGTGATTTGTGTTTCTCCAATGGTTGGGCTTGGGCTTACATTTTCTCCTTAACTATGGTTAATTTTTTCAATTAGAACATCTCATGAGTAGATTATATGACCTAATATTTAGTGTAGGAGTTTATTGCAGTAGTATTTTCTTTTAAGTAAGAGCTTTCATGCAAAGGAGAAGTTTTCTTAGGAGCTAAACACTTTCATGCCTACGAAAAGGTTTATTTTAAAAAAGTGTAATTACAGTGGATAAGTTATATTTATGTGGTTTTCTCTGCTGCTGAATTGTGAATTGTGATCATGGACCGGTTGATGTACTATTTCTAGTTTAAGTTTAAGAATTAACACAACAAAAATCAAACCACATAAATAGAGAAAATAATGAAATCTAAAAAGTAACGAAAAAGTAACCGATAAATATCAAAGCTGTTGAGATCGCACACGACTACTAGCATTGATCTTTCAAATCCTATTGAGGTTCACAAACCTACCACGATCTAGGCATCAATTCACGTTGATTCAATGAATACCGGAATTAGGAAAAGTAGCTTGTTCATAAAACGGCAAAAACTACCTCTCAAACAACCCTAAAAGTCTTTAAATATGTCTAAATCCCTAAAAGCAATACATAGTTGAAATTATAAAAAAACCCAAAACTGACAAAAAAACTTCAGTGGCCCGTAACACTATCTAAACGACGTTTTTTGGCCTTAAAAATGCTCATAATCGAGTAAAACTATGTTAGTTTGTTCGTCTTTTCGAGAGCTTCGTTTTTATATGTGGCGGGACTCGGAACTCCACCCGAGTCAAAAGTTATGACCTTTTCCGCGCGCCCGGTCCAAACGGTCAAGATAATCGAGCGCGATACTGCCTGCATCACTTAGCCACAGTCTCCATTAGATGTGTGTTTTCACTTTTCAGGCTCATGCTAAACACACAATAGTTTGGCCTATCATTTGTAATTGGTCCATAGAATATAATATGGTGCTTGTTGGTTTACGAGTTAAATGAGTGGAAAGCTGCAAGTGCAATTCCACTCTTGTTCACCAAAACATATCAGCTAAGAAAGTGCTCATTGATCAACATTACAACCCATTGCTCTCAGATTTTGGCCTGCACAAACTACTTGCAGACGACATTGTCTTTTCGACCCTTAAAGCTAGCGCAGCAATGGGATACCTCGCAGGCATTCTTGATGACTACTGAAGTTTTTTAGCATGGTTGACTTTGTTGCATGTGTTTTTAGCATGTTTTAGTTCATTGTGATGTATAAACATCTGGATGTCAAAGACCGAGAAATTCAAAGATATAAAGGTCATTTCCATCTTATGAATAAATCAAATGTAGGTACCGAAATGTGGTTTTATACGTTCCAACTGAACAAACCTAAGGTCAAAGAACATTGCTAGTAGATCTGGTAACAGGGATTTTGTATTGGAGCAGTCGAGCTAGAATGCCTAGAATTAATTTGGATTTCACATGAAAGCCTACACAATACAACATGAACACAAATTTCCATACTACAATGGCATAATATCAACATGGATAATTGAACATATATGGGGCATAATATCCCATAATAAGACAGTGAGATAGCAACCACAGTAAAATATTCCCAAAATATTAGTAAAATATAGTAAAGAATAACCTGAGGCCGTGAGGCGTGAGGGGTGCGTAGGATAAGCAGCGTAAGGGAGGTTAGGAACTACCCTGAGTGTGTCTCTCTCACTTTCAATCTCTTTTGCATAATCCTCCGTAAGTGTTACTGTACTGTTTAGACAGGATGAATGCACAGTCAGAATGCCACCAAACAGAAAATTAGACAGAATGAAAGAGATGATTCAAGAAACTTACAATCGGAAAATTGAGTAGAATAGTGAATGTGCTAGGAACTTTTTTTCTCTGGCTAACCAAATAGAAATTTGAGCGTAAACTTGGAATTCCCCAATACTAAAAAATGATGGCTGCAAAAATATAGAAGTAAAGAGAATAAAACAGCAACCATACATTAGAAGTAAAGAGAATAAAGCAGCAACCATACATTAAACTGCTAGAAATTTTGCAGCATCAATTATCTCTTCTTTCCTTTGGATACGTACATATAGCTTGAACTTATGGCAAGCAATCTATCCACCCCCCCCCACCAAATAAAAAAAAGGAGAGGAGAGTTATGCCTTTTAATTATCTGTAGTCTCATTCCATTATAGTAATTAATAAAGCTATAAGAAGTCTTGTATTAGGTGATTGCAGTTCTCAGGATTGACATGGAATGATATTATCAAAAAGATGAATACAAAACAATCGCAGTTTATGCATTTTTGTACATACTTCATGTTCCCGGCCTAGTATTACAGACAACTGCATGTAAAATGTATGGAATATGTGCTACCTTAGTTGATATAGATATAGATCCTACTTCCTTGACCATCATACACTGCTTATCTCTATAGATTGATCACAGTGTTCTGTTTTTTGTACAGGTTAAAGATGGCGACGTAGCAGCGATTCACGAATGATTATTGTACATTTATTTAGTAACTTTTTTCGCGAATAACTGAAGTGGCAGCAAACTAAAAATTACATCCATGTCTTAACATATTAGAGTTAACTAAAAATTATGTGTATCACTTCAGCTCAAAAAAATTCATGAGTTTTATGTTTTATGGAAAAAACGACTTTCTTAAATTTGTAAAGATTTACCCCAATACTAACCATACATGCCACGATGAAACAGAATACGGTGAACTGGGTGGAGCTCTCTCCCATAAAAAAATCTATAAACAGAATAACAGAAGAATAATATAGAAGTAAAAATGTATTAACTAAGTTTTTTTTTTGATAACTAAGTTAAATAAAATTACTGCCGCTAGCTTATCCAGTTACAGCCTCCACTTGAAGGAAGATTACAATAGAAAAATTACTGCTGCTAGCTTATGCCAGATCAAGAAATTTTACGGAATTTGAGGCCAAAAAGGAAAAATAAAAGTATGGTTGAAACAAAACCAAGACCAAAATCCTCTCCCTGAAGAAAGGATCAGATTGATAAAGTCGCTACCAAATAAATATTTATCAAAAGATGAAAATGAAACAAAAGTCAAGCCAACGTGTATGACCCCTTGTTTGGCTTGTGAGAAGAATCAATAATTTTCAGAAAACATAGAGCTAGTATATCATGCTGGGCCTTGATCAGACCTTCATTTCATGAAAAACTCAACCAAAGTTAGCCAGAAGATCATATCGGTCAGAATGCTGGTGAGAAGAATCAATAATTTTCAGAAAACATAGAGCTAGTATATCATGCTGGGCCTTGATCAGACCTTCATTTCATGAAAAACTCAACCAAAGTTAGCCAGAAAATCATATCAGTCAGCAAGCCTATGATGTAAAAGATGACTTGAAACTCACCAATGCAACTGATAGTGCTCAATTTCGGTGGCTCGATCAAAGATGACTGCCCTTGACTAGATTTCGGCGGTGGCAGGAACACCAACAGCAAGGCCTATAAGAACATTCAGCAAACAAAAAGTATTAATGTTCAGTATTAAACTTTAGTTCAATATTAATGTTCTTTTCTTTTAGGAGAAGTAAAACATGCAATTAAAAAGTAACAAAAAGTAAAATTCCAGATTTCCATAGTTCTATTCATAAATTCCAGATTTCCATAGTTCTATTCAAAAAGTAAAATTCCAGATTTCCCTAGTAAAATTCCAGATTTTTGTTTCTTTGATCGAGGTTGTTCCTGCCACCACCGAAATCGAGCACTACCAGTTGCATTGGTGAGTTTCAAGTCATCTTTTACGTCTTACATTTTCTTACCGGTAAATCTAAGCTATATGCTAGTCTTGCTGTTCTACGGCCTAACTGAAGTGGCAGCAAACTAAAAATTACATCCATGTCTTAACATATTAGAGTTAACTAAAAATTATACATAGAGCTAGTATATCATGTTGGGCCATGATCAGACCTTCATTTCATGAAAAACTCAACCAAAGTTAGCCAGAAGATCATATCAGTCAGAATGCTGGTGAGAAGAATCAATAATTTTCAGAAAACATACAGCTAGTATATCATGCTGGGCCTTGATAAGACCTTCATTTCATGAAAAACTCAACCAAAGTTGGCCAGAAGATCATATCAGTCAGAATGCTGGTGAGAAGAATCAATAATTTTCAAAAAACATAGAGCTAGTATATCATGCTGGGCCTTGATCAGACCTTCATTTCATGAAAAACTCAACCAAAGTTAGCCAGAAGATCATATCAGTCGGCTAGGCCTATGATGTAAAAGATGACTTGAAACTCACCAATGTAACTGGTAGTGCTCGACTTCGGTGGCTCGATCAAAGATGACTGCCCTTGGCGGTGGCAGGAACACCAACAGCAAGGCCTATAAGAACATTCAGCAAACAAAAAGTATTAATGTTCAGTATTAAACGTTAGTTCAGTATTAATGTTCTTTTCTTTTAGGAGAGGTAAAACATGCAATTAAAAAGTAACAAAAAGTAAAATTCCTGATTTCCATAGTTCTATTCATAAATTCCAGATTTCCATAGTTCTATCCATAGTTATATTCATAAAGGGACAACAATGACCTCATCACCACCTAGAAGATCTCTTTGCTAGAAGCCTTGACAGGTTTCACCGTTCAGTTAACAACCCTTGATGGTCGAAGTCTAACGGTTCCGATCAACTCTATTGTTAGCCCGACCTATGAGGAGACTGCAAAAGGGGAAGGAATGCCCATCCCCAAGGAACCCACCGTAAAGGGGAACTTAAAAAATAAATTCAATATTAAGTTCCCTTTGAAACTTACCCCAGAGCAGAAGACGGGTATCAAGCGGTTATTGGCTTCTTGAAGACGAAGGCAGGTTAGCGTTGTAGCCAAACTTGCGTAAGCTTACATTTATTTTATTTTTTAGTTGATTTTCTTATTCTGAAGAGGAAAATTAATGCTGGGCATAATCAGGGGATTTTGTGATAATAGTTGTTTAGGAATGAGAAGGGTATTTCCTGTGTTTCTTTATTCAAAAAAAGAGAGTACTGTCATCAGTGTTGCTGTAACCTATAACAGCATTATAGTAGAACAATCCAAACAGAACAATACAACAAAAAGCAGAATACAGAAACAATGACATTCTCATGAATAATGAACTAAGGCCCAGTGTATACCATATTTCGAAAAAAGTGAGGTGGTTATTGTTTAAAAATATGCACGCTTTATAGGCCAGTGCAATAAACAAAGAATATGACAATTCAAGTTATTGTTGTAACGAAGAAGGCACAGATTCAAGTATGGAGTTCCAGACTTGGAAAGAGATCAGGATGCAAGTTATAAATTCAGGTAGGCTCCTAAGTAATTCTGAAGCAGTATTACATTCTAATAGTGAAGATAATAATTTTAAAACAGACAGACTTCATTTGATAAGTGGACTTTGCATAAGCCGTCCCTTTTTGCTTTTGTTGTAGATTGTAGAAACTCAGGTACGTTGACGTTGAGGGAAATTTATGAGCTCATTGAAAAAGAGTCTAGAAAGCTTTCACTTTCTTGAGACGGTGAGATGAGATCATACATAATTACATACCATTAACGTCCTTTTTCAATGCCTCAATAGTTGAAATTCGAATAAAATCTATAAACAGAATAACAAAAATTGAAACAGAATCATACCTTTGAGAGGGACTGAACAGCCTTCACTTTGAAATCACTACCAAGATGAACTCCTAGTAAGCAATTTGATACAAACTCTTCACTACCAAGATTGAGTTTCGAGGCAACCTGCAACAAAAAGATGCTTAGTTTGATGAACCTTTAAATCACATTTCAAGAACATCGGGTATACAGGGCAAAGGAAATAAATAAAAAGCTAACTATGCACATATTGGTTGAACAGTAGTTGAACAATGCTTTACTGGGATTATTTTAGCTCTACTATTTGAACTGCCTGTAGGCTGTAGCAGTGTTGCTACCTTAGCATGTCTTATAATGTGTCAGAGATAAAATTTGCATCGACATAAAATTTGATTGCATAGACATAAAAAAGTTTTAGTCTTTGTGCTCACTGTTATTCTGAGTTCTAACAATCTTTCCCATACTCTAATAAGTATACGAATCATAAAACCATACATTCTACCTTTGAGAGGGATGCCTTTTTTGGTATCTATCCGTCAAGACTGTTTATGCATAATCATAATTCTCTATATGTCATGACTGTTTATGCATAATCATAATTCTCTTCAAAACAATGGGATAACATTGAGTAGTTAAAATAGGAAATTGCTTTCCTGCAACCATAAAGTCATTAATCATCAGACGCCTATATTTCTTCATACCATTTGGAATATATTTGTTTTGGTATCCTGCAATCATTATATTTTTATTCCATTTGGTATCAATTATTCTTAAAACTCTTCCACTTTTTTGGATATAGTTAGAAACTAATTTACTTGCAAAACTAAGTGCAGTTGCTATCCCTAATGAGTGTCCTTTGAGAGATTGAATTGAAATATACAGAAAATTTAGATCACAGACCCATGGATAATTAGATCACAGTCAAACAGCAAATGTTGGGACCTTGGAAGCTACATTATCATGAATTCTTTAAAAGAAGAAATCAAGGGTTTAAAATGAAAGAGAAGGAGAGTTGAAGGAGTCACAATAACAAAAGGAGGGCAAAGTCCTAGCATATATGATGGCATACAAAAATGACCAGCATAGAGGTAGCATAAACAGCCTAGCTGAGACACTTTACATATAGTGGAAAAGGAGTTGAAACAGCAAGGAAAAAAGCTGTGGCTGCATAGAAACACCCCGCTCTCTCCAAAACTTGTGCTGGACTGAAGAACTTGGAATCGATGAATTTTGCCACAAACAGAGTAGCAAAGGAAAGTGAAATGGCAAGAGAAAGTATAGGGAGCAGAGGACTCTGTGATACATTATCATGAATGTCCTTTGAGAGATTGAATTGAAATATACAGAAATTTAGATCACAGACCCATGGATAATTAGATCACAGTTAAACAGCAAATATTGGGACCTTGGAAGCTACATTATCATGAATTATATAAAAGAAGAAATCAAGGGTTTAATATATATTTCAATTGTCGATTAAGATCTAAAATTTACATGTTTGCCCAAAATCAATATCAGAACATTTCATTTATAAACCCAAAATCATGCATGTTCCAGTTGAGATGAAAAAAATGAAAGAGAATGAGAGTTGAAGGAGTCACAATAACAAAAGGAGGGCAAAGTCTTAGCATATATGATGGCATACAAAAATGACCAGCATAGAGGTAGCATAAACAGCAAGGGAAAAAAAGCTGTGGTTGCAAAGAAACAACCCGCTCTCTCCAAAACTTGTGCTGGACTGAAGAACTTGGAATCGATGAATTTTGCCACAAACAGAGTAGCAAAGGCAAGTGAAATGGCAAGAGAAAGTATAGGGAGCAGAGGACTCTGTGATATAGTTAATTGAGTGAAATGGCATGAGATATGTTATTTGAAATTGAAGGTTATCTGCAAGGATAATTATGCCACAAAAAGAACTAGAGGTTCATGTGCAACACTCGCAAGTCCTAACATACAAAAATGGCCTGCATAGAGGCAGCATAAACAGCCCAGCTGAGACACTTTACATATAGTGGATTGATAATACTACTCCCCCCAGAAAATCTAAGCTACTAATCTTCTTTTCTCTTTCCAATTTTTATTTTTTCTTTTCAAAATCATTATTATTTTCGTGACATACAAAAAGTCTATGACATTGATGCAATTTTAAGAAAATGTAAGACGTAAAAGATAACTTGAAACTCACCAATGCAACTGGTAGTGCTTGATTTCGGTGGCTCGATCAAAGATGACTGCCCTTGACTCGATTTCGGCGGTGGCAGGAACACCAACAACAAGGCCTATAAGAACAAAAAATATTGATGTTCAGTATTAAGCTTTAGTTATTTATTGAGTTTAAACTTTAGTTCAGTAACACCTGCAATTAATTGTATCATTTTTGCAACAAAAAGTAAAATTCTAGATTTCCATAGTTCTATTCATAGGATTGATAATACGTTCACATAAATGGTGCTCTTTAAACTCACCCAGATAGTGCTCGATTTCGGTGGTGCCAGGAACAACCTCGATCAAAGATGATTGCCCTTGACTCGATTTCGGCGTAGAGGGCAGTGCTCGATTTCGAAGAGAAACAAAGTGGGGGCGTCCAATAATCGTGCCTTCACTTGAACACCCTAAACAGAATAACAAAATTTAACAGAAAGCAAAATTTAACAAAATTTAAGGTGAACTGGGTGGAGCTCTACGTACATGTGAGAGGGACTTTCCCAATGGTTGAATCTATGAACAAAAAAGGAGGCGGAGAGGAAAGTGTTGACTGGGCGGAGAGGGGCAGAGGGCAGTGCTCGACTGGGTGGAGAGGGGGTGAACTGGTGGGCGGAGAGGGCAGTGTTTGACGTAGTTGGGAGATAAACGAAGTGGATAAGGGCGAGGGGGAGGGGCACAAAGAAGGGTTTTGTAGTTGGGAAAACCCATTGGAAGAGGAAACAAACACCGCAAAGGAAGAAAGAAGGTTGAACTGTTGCCGGAAGACTCGGAAAGAGTTGGGAGAGGGTACACACGCAGAGGAAGAAGGGATCTAACCGTCCTTGGCACATGTGAAATCTAGACGAAATTGAGACCGTATGATCTCGGTAAATGAATCGATCTCGGCCCCTGAATAGCTTTTGTCAATCGCGAGCGTGCGAGACTGAGCTATATTGTATAATAAATATAATGGAAAAGGTATATTTATCCCTCCAAAATCACACTTTTGAATTTTTGACTTTTGAGTTACCATTCCACTATTTCTCTCTCATATCTTCTCTCTTCTGATTGTATTTCTCTTTCTTTCTCCTGTTTTCTCTATATTTTCTCTATCATCACTACCATCTCCTCTCTTTTTATTATGTTTTGTTATAATTATGTCTCAAATTAGAATATATATATATAATGGCAAAGGTATATTTAATTATTCCTCCAAAATCACACTTTTGAATTTTTGACTTTTGAGTTACCATTCCACTATTTCTCTCTCATATATTCTCTCTTCTGATTGTATTTCTCTTTCTTTATCATGTTTCTCTATATTTCTCTATCATCACCGCCATCTCCTCTCTTTTAATTATGTTTGTTATAATTATGTTTTGTTATAATTATATCTCAAATTAGAATAAGATTAGGATTTCTTTCTTCACTTGGATTAGGAAGCTTAATCCTAATTAGCTTAGGACTAATCTTGGTGAACATGACCCTTGCATATAAATATGAGGCGTGCATCTTGGGAGAAATAGGTGATTTCGGCCGAGTTTGTTAGACACAATTTGGAGACGGAGGATACAACACATGGTCGAGGGTCTCGAGGTCTTGGCGGTGTTAGACAAAATAGTACGTGACTATTTTGGGCTGTAAGAGGTGTGGTACTCTGTGGGATCGTGTCAATCCTTGTAACCCAAGCCTAGGTAGGGTGAGTACATTGAAAACTCTATATTGTAATTTCTCATCGTTTATAGTGAAGTTGTTGTTTGTCTTGGAGTTGATTAAACCACGTACAATCTTTATTCCCTTTTGCTTTATTCCGTTATATTTTCTATTATCTTGCTATTATTCGTCCAAATACTTGGTACTATTATTTTCGACCGATTTACTTCCGCATTAAAAGATAGAAACTTGGAATTCTTGAGACACGAATTTCCCCATTTTTATAATATGTTTAAACATTTTTCTCACTTTAAACAAAAAAAATAGTAACTAAAACAAAAATAATAATTCCGAAGTCAAGAAAACAAAAATATAAGAGGTTAGTAAAATAAAAATAATTTATGGAACAAGCCACTATAAAAATATAAGTTACAAAATCAACAAAACAAAAATAATTTAATGTGGAGGTTAGTAAAACAAAATAATTTATGGAACAAAAGTTTTTAAAAAAAATTATTATAAAAAAAGTAAAAAAAACAATATGTTAGTAAAATAAAAATATTTGATGGGACAAAAATAATAGTTATGGAGTCAATAAAACAAAAATAATTTAAACTGAGGTTACTAAAATAATTTCATTATTTTTTATTTTAGCTTATTTTCTTATCAGAAATTTATTTATTCGTAACATACAAATATAATTTAATAAAAGTAATCATTCAAAATGAAGAACTTATTTGAGTTCAGATTTTATTTATAGAGTGGAAAAAGTTCAAGTTTGTTCGAAAACATTTATTCTACAGAGTTTTTGAATAATATAAAGTGTTCAGGGTTGTCAAGTCATGAATTGATACTTAAAATTTGTGTTCCAGTAATGCTATTGAGAAACATTGATCATGTTGCAGGGTTGTGCAATGAAACAAAACTAATCATCATAAATCTTGTGGATCATATTATTGAAACAAATTTTTTGAAAGGATCGAAGGAATGTTAGAGAAAAGGTTTTTATCCTAAAATTGTCATATATTCATCTGATGTAAGACTGTCTTTCATATTCCAAATAGGCAAAACACACAAATGGGCCACCCAACTTTGGACCATATTGCAATTCGGCCACCGAAACTTTGGTTCATCTATTTTGGCCACCCTACTTTAGTTCTGATGCAAGCCGCCCCATTTTTTGGATGTCCGTTAGATTTCGCCGTTAAATCATGTTAAATGTCTATTTTACCCCTGTAAATATCAATAAAAGAACAATTATATTTAAAACAGGGTCAAACTGTAAATAATATAATTTGGGGGGTTAAAGATCTATTCATCTTCATCTCTTACACACAAACACTACCAAGGGATCCAAAGCTCCGAGCAAGGTTCAACTTCAACAACCGGATTTGACAAGAGTCAACGACACGGCGGTGTCCCTTCTCTCTCTCTTCCACTCTGGTACGGAAAATCAAAACCCCCAAACGAATGTCCCATTTCTCGATAACGTATCCGACACACTCAACAGTTCGTAATCGTGAACCTTTACCTTCTCTCTCTAGCTCCGCGCACTCTGTTCGGAACTGCCATGGAAAATGATAATCAGAGCTCAGAAGCTCTTCAAGTAAAATATTCGAGAACGATGATGAAGAAATGGACGAAGAAGAATTTGACGATGATGATGACGACGCGTCGATGATGATGATGGTGACGGCGGAAACAACCTAGTGATTTAGAGAATGCGCTACGACAATTGCGAAAGAGTTGAAAATTTCTCAAACCGAAACCACTAGGCGTACCTTCACATTACCTACGCTACCGGTGAGTTAGGGTTTTTCACGTTAATTTTGTTACTTTCTTTATTAATCATGATTATCTGGTTTGAATAATTTGTGTGAGTTTGATTGAGCAGAGGTCTGGGAGGAATTTAAGCTGCAATGGCATGAATCGGACTGAGAAGGTTGGTTGTTGTCTCTGTTCACTCATTTTGAGTTTCGAATTGGGAATTTGTATTGGCGGAGTTGAGAGAGATATGGGAGATGATGATTTTCGGCCGCCTTTTTTTTCTTTTGGGGGTGGGATTGAGGTCCTGCTTGGACATGGCGGGTGTCGAAGCTTTGTTGGTGTCGCGGATCGCTTTGAGAAAGGGAGGCAGGGCCGATAGATGGCGCAGCAGAAGAATACTCCAAGTAGATGCGGGGCTAGATGTGAACTTGAAATAAGGCGATGGAGATTGCGGTGGGAGATGTTGATGGGGAGAAGGTGAAGGGACCGATTGTGGATTGTTGGGATTTGCGGACATGGAGGAGAGATGAAGATGTTACAGATCTGTGTGTGTGAGAGAAAGAGAGATGAAGATGAACTGTTTAACATTGTTTTTTCCCATTTTACCCCTAAAGTTAACGTCCTGGGGTAACGGGCGTTAGAAAATGGGGCGGCTTGCATCAGAACTAAAGTAGGGTGGCCAAAATAGATGAACCAAAGTTTCGGTGGCCGAATTGCAATATGGTCCAAAGTTGGGTGGCCCGTTTGTGTGTTTTGCCATTCCAAATAAGACAATTATGATTGTTGGTATCATATGTAATAATAATTAACAAGTGTCAAAGTCAATAGTTACATGCATGTAGGCGTAGGTCTCTTTTTGAATAAATTAGATATTGATATACGGTAAAAATGAAAAACCAACTAATAAGATAACAAATGTTGTGTATAAGGAATTTTTTAAGAATCTATAATGATTATACTCTTGTGTAATTGTTAATAAACCAATTCTTCTTATTTTATCATTTAAGATTTTTTATCCTTTTTATTTTGTTTATGTACGATTTAGTTGACGTGCGTTTAACGCACGGGTTAAAAACACTAGTATAGTTTTAATTTGTTTACTCATCAAGAAGGAAGAAGATGGATAAAACTTCATAGATTTGTGTAATAGTCATACACTATTTATTTTAGATATTTTATCTTATTCCTGAGCACTCCACTTGGAAGCTGTTACTGTTACTCACCGATTTCCATATTTGGGACATTCCATCTTCTCCCTCCCTCCCTCCCCCAATCGCTATCAGTCACTACCGCCTTCGTCGGAGCCTCAGATTGACACACACACACACACATCAGAGATGGAAATAGAGACTGCACCGAAGTGGAAGCAACCTAGGACTCACTGATTTCGGGATCTGGGACTCTCCATCTTCTCTCTACCTCCCCCATCGCTCTCGGTCACTATCGCAGCCGCTAGAGATTCAGATTGATACACACACCCGAAATAGAAACAAAGTTTTTGGTTTAGGCGTACCTTTTGCCGGGACAGGTGTCAGAGGGGAATAGTTGATAGACAGATGCTGTGGTTTTATTCATTATTTGGTAAACAATGTCGTTTTGGGGAGTATTAGGAGATTGTTTGGCGAGGGTAAATGTAGTGATGTTAACGACGGTGGTGGTGATAAAGATGATTGATCAGTTAGTGCTCAAGATAGGGAAATCACATAAAGTTAACGCTATTAGGTGGTTTGTACAATAATATGGGCAAAATAGGGAGATCACATAAAGTTAATGCTATTTTCTAACGGGCGTTAGAAAATGGGCTCGCTTGCAATAGAACAAACGTTGGGTGGCCAAAATAGATATTTCAAACTTTCAGTGGCTGAGTTGCAAAAAGTGAGAAAGGTGGGTGGCCCATTTGTGTCTTTGCCAATAAAAAAACCTTCCCAATGGTGGCACAAAATCAAACACATTTACATACATCAACATATTTATCTCCATTAATAATGACTAAAATCTTAAATATATTTTTTTTTTATTTTCAAATGAAACAAACTAAGTTTGTATTTAAAGGTAAAAATGTGTATTCTAATTCAGGAGAAAAAAATAAAAAATAATAATTCGGTTAGCTAAAAATTCGTCATGAAAGGCAATAAGGAAAAATAAAATTATGACCAATACCAATTTGACATATGGAAATGAGGAATGGGGAAGGAGGCGCATGCCTTGGTGTTGGAGTCATTTGGTATCTTATGATTATTTTTTTTCCACAAAATCAACCAACGATTTGTGGAAGATTTTTTTTAAAAAAATTGTCATTGGAACCCAAGATTTAAGTTAGATTTCAATTAGAATCCCCATTGGACTTGCTCTTAGCTTGCAAAGAAAGTGGTTGGAATGACGATGATGTAATTATGAAGGTACTTGCGATTTATGAAGCTAGTGAAGCGAAACATTTTATGTCAATAAAGGCGTGGTAAATCCTTTGTAACATTCCCAAGTGGTGGGCAAAATATATTAAAGTGGGAAAACATGCAACAAAAAATTCAACAAGCAGTGGCTCAAAATGATCTCAAAATGAAGCTTTTGATATTCAAAACTCCTCAAATGCTGAAACACATTCAATGACATATCCAACTCGACCTCCTGGAAAGAAAGCTTCAAAGAATAAGGGAAAAAATGTGGATACAGAAAAGATTTCTGAAAACTTACGTGAATCAAGTCGTATCGAATCAGAGCTTAGTGAGAAAATTGAGCGATATTTCACCATTAAACATGAAAAGCTAGAGGAGACCAAGAAGAAACGTATGTTCAAACAATGTGAGGTGTTAAAAACATGGAAAACAAATCAGTTGAAGAAGAAGAAAATTGCACAAGGTTGTATCGTGCATTGTTTAAGTAGATGAAATTTTTTAGTATTGCCTTTAATTTGTATTGTACTGTAAAATATTGTATTGTATTCTAACATATTGAATGTAATGTTATTTTATCAACGTTTGTAACATATTGTATTATATTGTGCTTTCTTTAATTTGTCAAAATAAACAAACGTGTTGTCACTATCACTGTTGGAATATGCTCATTGATGAATAATTTATCACTTTGCATATTTTGAATATTTTGATTTGCTTGTTCGTATTACCCTGTGTCATAACAAGTGGCTAAAAGGTCTGCGTACCGATCAGTGTGGCAGCTTGTTTCACAACACATAGGTCTTAGGTTAGGTTGTCCTAATCTAGTCCTACCTTCTTGATGATGATCAATAGACTAGCAATTCATATGCACTAACACCAGCAGACTTGCTGTAGCGTCAAAGGTCTCCGAAAGACTCGTCACCAGCAAACTTGTCATGTGCACCAAAGAATACTTTGAAGACTACTAGCAGACTTGACATGAGCGCAACAGAACACCTTGATGACTTGCTACGGTTTGATTCTTTATACCAACAGTCCTCTCTTATAAAAGACTCACTTCTATGGACTAAACATCTCACCAGCAGACTTGGATCTGCACGTGCTACAAAGAGACAAGATTGCAGTAGATCAAGACAAAGACAAAATGTCCAAGCCTCTAGTCATTCAAATCTTTATGAAGCCTGACATCCCTGATGCTGCAAGATCTTCTCTTTCACTCACATGGTTTGGAAAAGTCAAAAGAATCTACTTTATTGGACAGACCACCTGACAATGCATCAATGAATCAGACCTATCCTTTAGAGACTTATCATACAGCCTGACAGGGTAAATAGTTTAGAGATCTAAGTCTTTTACCCAACAACTAAAGATCTATCGAACCACATCTCTATCCATCAGTCCTCAAATACAAATCACTCAACGAATAAAGAAATCTATCTTCATCTCTCAACGATCAAATTGACCCCGATCTATAAAAGAAATCCTTCATTCTCTTCAACACAAAAAGAAAGTGATTGACGAACGATTTAATCGTGAGTCAAAGACACCTGTAACAAGAACCTCTTCGTCAAAGACTGTGAGATCTACATAGAGATCGTCTTCACCAACGCATCTCAAATCTCCATAGAAGATTGCAGCGAGCAAACCCAAACCTTAGCAAAACACTCTTTGTGGATTGCTAAGAAGAAAAGTTTTGGAGAAGAAGAAGATATCAGAAATATCTATAGACAGAGATTTACATCTTGGTCAAGAACTCAGTTCTTGAGTTGAGTTTTTCATCCTTCTTCGAAGAACTCAGCCTCTAGCAGAGTTTCAGGACTTGATTCCTAAAGTTAGAGGTCAAGCTCTTTGATCGATTTGAAGATAGATTTTCATATGTTGCCCAAGGAAATGAAGAGTTGGCTGTATACATTGCATTCATATCTTCAGATTTGTATTCCATTACAAATGTTGTTGATTGTGCAATAATTTATCATCATAGAAGGTCGAGTGCTCTACACTCATTCGTTCAAATAATTTTTATCTGAACGATCTTGGAAATTGTCTTCTCATATATGTTTCTCGCTCTCGTCTCCTATTGTTTCCTTTAATTAAGAATTTGTCTATGAATGATTAAGTAAAGATTAAGGCTTGGAATGACGAGGACATAAATTTTACATAGAGAGTCTAGGTTGATGTATTCTGTAATTTATTTTTGAATAAATTCAGAAGTTCTTTCAAATGATTTATCTTTCATTATTCAGTCGTTACCTCTCTATGAGCTTTCACAAATTGATTTATCCTTTGAAAAGTTATTCTTTAATGATTTCCTAAATTTGCATTTGGAAGAAGGATTAAGTGTGTTGTTGTTCTGAACATATATTTGTGTACAGCCACTTAAGACTTTTCTAAATCTAAGCCTTACATTTTCCGCTGCTTAAACTCTTTCAAATAGGCTTTTGATTTATTGGCAATTCACCAGCAGAATTCATTACTCGGCTAAGAGCAAGTCTGCTGTTTCGTGTTACCAGCAGACATGCTCACTGTATTAACTGCATATGCCGTTAAAACCTACACTTTAAAAGTAAAATAAGAAAAGTTTTTAACCGGCATCATAGGCTATTCACCCCCCCCCCCTCTAGCCTATTTGAGCATCATTGTGGACCAACAATCACCCAAACAAATAAAAAGACAAAACAAAATCTTCAAGAAATCCATGTTTCACGGTATTTGCTTTCCATATCTATCTTTCTTTTGCAATGAATTAAAATCCATGTTTCACAGTGATTGTGACAAGACATTGCTTCTTTTTTACTTAATTGAATGACAATTGAATTTTTCCATCTCCCGTGACTTTCTATAAATTTGGTTAATGATGCATTTATTTAGCAATTGAAGAAACCATCACTCGTCACATTTTGACCGGTATATACACTTAAAACCAAACACACACTTCAGAAAAATTATGTCTTCTTCAAGTTCTAGTTGGAATTCGAACACTGACAATGAATATGAAGATGATTTACAGAATGACATTCAACGAAATGTGAATGAATATATATTTGACCTTAATTGTCGTCGACGTCGCAAGTGTTGAATTTGTAAAGATCTAATAAGATCTCTACAAGACGAAAGAGAAGTTCGTGAACATATATACATTAATAGAAATCGTGCCAGGGGACATCAACGCTTGTATTCAGACAATTTTGCAGAGAATTCAACATACACCGACAAATAATTTTGCACCAACTTTCAAATGCGAAGACATGTCTTCCTTCATGTAGTGGAAGCTCTTGGTGCTCATAGTCCATATTTTCAACAACGAATTAAAGCATGTGGGAGACCTAGTCTATCACCAATACAAAAATGCACTACTTCTATAAGAATGCTTACTTAATGTTTTTTTAAGAACAGTACTTGCAAAAGCCAACAGATGAGGACCTCCAACGTTTGCTTCATGTTGGCGAGACACGCGGTTTTCCCGGTATGCTAGGTAGCATAAACTGCATGCATTGGGAATGGAAGAATTTCCCGGTGGCTTGGCAAGGTCAGCACGTCCGAAGGGATGGAAAGACGACCATAGTTCTTGAAGCAGTCACTTCTTACCAGGGCCGGCCCAATGGGTGAAGCAAGGAAGACCTTGCTTTAGGCCTCAAAAATCTTTAGGCCTCCAAAAAAAATTACTACCTTTAAAAAATATATATATTAAGTGACTCCTAGTTTTTCTCATTAGGTTACTTAATGAGAAATTAATGTCATTGGATAATAAAAAATTGAAAAACATTAGATTACTTAATGAGAAATTAAGGTCATTGGATAATAAAAATTTAAAAGCCAATTGTTTTAACCTTGAACATTCTTTAAAACATAATGACAACTTTGATATTGATGAATTAGGTCTATTTACAAAACTATTTGTAAAAGAAATTATACAAATGAAAAATGATGCACAAATTGTCATACTTAATTATATAATAATGTTTGATTCTTTTTCAAATGCGTATATCGCTTATAGAATAATGTTTCTCGTAACTGTTGCATCACCAAAAAGAAGTTTTTTAAAACTAAAATTAATAAAATTTCATCGAAGACCAACAATATCTCAACAAAGATTAAGTGGACTAGCTTTATTCGATTGAAAAAGAATTATTAAATGAAATTGATTACAATAATTTAAAAATGATTTTGCATCCTAAAAAGCACAAAAGATGTTCTTTAAATAAAAAATGTAATAATTAAAAATATATTATTTGATTTTAAAAGGCCTCACTTTAGAGTTTGCTTTAGGCCTCCATAAGTGTTGGGCCGGCCCTGCTTCTTACGATTTGTGGATATGACATGCTTTATTTGGCATTCCAGGTACTTGTAATGATATAAATGTCCTTGATCGATCTCCAATATTTAATTATATTTATAATGGTGTAGCCCTGGTAGTAGGCTTTACTGTTAACGGTAATCAGTATAACTTGAGTTATTATTTAACCGATGGTATATATCCTCCATGGGCTACATTCATCTAGTCCATTTGATTGCCGCAAAGAGATAAACATAAGCTCTTTGCTCAACACCAAGAAGCAGCAAGAAAGGACATTGAGCATGCCTTTGGGGTATTGCAGGCACAATTTGTCATTATACGAGGACCAGCACTTATATGGGAGGTATCTACGCTGGAAAAAATTATGAAGGCTTGTATCGTATTACATAATATGATTGTCGAAGATGAACGAGATACTTACACACGTCTGCCAAATGCTTCAGATTATGAACAGATTGACATTATTGATGGTATCTTAGCATGACAATATTTTAACGAGCGTATTCCAGAGCACGCAAGATATCTTAACCGAAGGTGTACCGTTCGAGATAAAGAATCGCATCACCGCCTACTACTTGATTTAATTGAAAATATTTAGAGACCTTTTGGTAATTAATAATTTTTATTATAATTGTTGTATTACTTTTGGATATTGCAAGATTTTCTTTGAATTTTTTATTCAATGAAGTTAATTATTGTACTTTTTAAAATTTAATAATGAATATTAATATAAATATTATTCGACTTATAATAAATTGATTATATTATTATATTATTTAATTATAATAAATTATATTATATATAATATCAAATTATTTTGGTTATACTAAATTAATAATATTATAAATAAATAATATAAAATTATAATAAAAATTATTGAAATTATAATAAATAAATATTATTTTAATAATGACTATTTATATAATTTTGAAATTAATTATTTATGCAATATGAAATTTATTTGTTAGTATAAATTGAAAGACTATATTAAATTAATAAAGATAAAGATGGTGGGGTAGGTAAAGTTGTTGGAGATAAAGATGGTGTGGTATGTAAATGTGTTGGATTTTGTGCCACCATTGAGAAAGTTTTTTGGTTTTAAATCAAATGAGTATCTAATGGATTAGCTTATTGGTTTTTAATTGGTTGAGTTTGATTTTGTGTTTGATTTTTGACACACCATTCTATCTGCTCTAATGCTTGATTAAAAGCGCTAGAAAATTTTAAAACTGATCTAGACAATTTTTGAAAATGATTCTTAATTTGACTCAAAGTTCTGATCATACCATTCCCACAATGCTTGTTGTAAGTGTTTGTCACTTTCTGCCACAATTGTGTTGATGTTTGATTTGTTCCAACGAAACTATCGGTAGTTACGTTCTCCCACGATTTACACAAGGTGACAGTCTGGTACGTCGCACACCTAGTTCTTATTATTTTCCAACTTTGAGGAGTGGTTTCACCAACCATCTCATCTTGAATATCAATCTCTTCTTCATTGTTCGGTTATGGTTGTGTTGAAAAAAAAAAGTATATATGAAGCTACGAGACTAGTCAAAATATATTCAAATAAAGAACTACCTGGAACTCATATGGGGAAATACTCTTCATTTAAATGTTATTATTGAGTTAAAAAATGGGACAAATTTAAAGGTAATGAAGTATTCCACGGGAAAGTTTGTTGCAGTATCGGCAATGACACATGGGGAAATATTAGTGTGTTTTATACTGCATAGAGTTTGAGTTTTGAAAATTCAGATGAACTCCAAAATTTGAAACATTTTGTATTTCAGAAAAATTATGGTAATGTGATGGTTGGTTTTGTGGAGTGGGTTGATGATTCTGACGAGGAGATGGTTCATTTGGTGTATTGAAACGTTGATTATATCGATTTTGAGGGTTTTTACTTTTAAGAGAAACCGGGCGTGAAGACATTGATTACAATGGCTGACAATAAAACAAAATTAGCAACACAAATTATACAATAATGACAACTAATATTACTTAATGATAATATTGACAATAATAAGAACTAATAACAATAATAATAATATGAAATTTAACTATAATGATGGTAATAATAAACAATTAACAATAAAGAGAAATTGTATGTAATAATCTGCATCCATTTAAAATATTTAAGTAGTAAATAATAATATTATTAATAATAAATAACACACAACTTAAAAATAGATTAATTAAAATATGAAATTTGGAGAGAAAAAGAAGAGAGAGAAAACTTACAAATAAATTCAAATTTTGCAAAAAAATCATTTGGTATCCAAATGAGGCAAATCAAGTCTCTATTTATAGATAAAAATATGTATTGTTTTTTTTTAAGTTTTTTTGAATGCCCAAACTGCCCTTAAACAGAAGATAATAAAAAATCTCGTCAACCGCCCACTTAATGACGCATGTAAAGGGAGGGAGCAGACCTTACCGGCCGGTTGGATTTTTTTTCAAATTTGTCCCATCAAAATGACGTTGTTTTGATGGGTTGAAGCTTAAAACACTGGCGTAGCCCAGAGAATGTTCCGTAGATTGCAGAAATTACGGAGGTTCATCTTGTGATTCTTTTGGGTTGAAAATCAAGTTAAGCAAAACTTATGATTTTTTAAAAACCTCCGTTGTGCCCTTGATTTCTTCAAGATTTGGCGGGGAACCCCCCGTTGTACCTCCTCTTACAATGCTTTGTACATTTAACATGTTATATACCACGAATAATGTATTGACATTATATAAAATTGCATAAATATTTTTGGGCACACCTGACTATATATTTGTGTTATATTCACATGCTTATGAAATTTTCCTAAATACATTATGAGCAATAATATGACTTAATGGATTGGATGCAATATTTATTATCATGACGAGTATGATTAATTGTATGCAACTATTTGACAATTTAGGTGATAACATGCTCGTGTTGGTTCCATTAATGCTTTGCATTGAGTTTTATATCATGCTCCAGCTTGAACATCATAGTTACGCTCTTCCTGAGCTTTATATTATCCTTTCGCTCAAGTTTACTCGCGATCGAGTAGTACACCACGTCTTTATGTGCTTATGCTCTCCGCTCGAGTTTACTCGCGGCTGAGCTTCATATTGTCCTCCTGCTCGAGTTTACTCGTGGTCGAGTAGTGCATCGCGCCTTCCTGTGTTTATACTCCCCGCTCAAGTTTACTCGCGGCTAAGCTTTATATTGTCCTCCTGCTAGAGTTTTCTCGCGGTCGAATAGTACAACACGCCTTCCTCCGCTTATGCTCCCCGCTCGAGTTTACTCGCGGCTGAGCTCTATATTGTCCTCCTGCTCAGGTTTACTCACGGTTGAGTTGTACACCGCACGTACCTATGTTAATGCTCCCCACTCGAGTTTACCTGCAGTTGAGCTCTATATTGTCCTCCTGCTCGAGTTTACTCACGATTGAGTTGTACACCGCGCCTACCTACGCGTATGCTCACTGCTCGAGTTTACTTGCGGTTGAGTTGTATGTCGCGCCTACCTTCGCTTATGTTCCCCGATCGAGTTTAGTTGAGACTACGTTTCATATTGTCTCCCGCTTGAGTTTACTCGCGGTCAAGTAATACATTGTGCCTTCTTGTGCTTATGTTCCCTGCTCGAGTTTACTCGCGGCTGAACTCTATATTGTCCTCCCGCTAGAGTTTTCTTGCAGTCGAGTAGTACACCGCGCCTTCCTACGCTTATGTTCCCCACTCGAGTTTACTCGCGGTTGAGTTGTACAATGCGCCTTCCCGCGCGTATGCTCCTTGCTCGAGTTTACTTGCCGCTGAGCTTCATATTGTCCTCCTGCTCAAGGTTACTCACGGTTGAGTTATACATCGCGCCTTCCTGCACTTATGTTCCCCGCTCAAGTTTACTCGCGGCTGAGCTTCATATTGTCCTCTTGCTCTAGTTTACTCGCGGTCGAGTAGTACATTGCACCTTCCTGCGCTTATCCTCCTCGCTCGAGTTTACTCACGGTTGAGTTGTATACCGCGCCTACCTGTACTTATACTCCCCGCTCGAGTTTACTCGCGGCTGAGCTTCATATTGTGCTCCATCTCGGCATCGCAGTTACTCTCGGTACGAGCTTCTATTAGTGTTAAGCATATTACACTCCCCGAGCGTCCCATCATGCTTGTTCATCAACATTTTCTGGCTACGCTCGGCTTGAGCTGTATATCTCGCTCCAACTCGGCATCATTGATGCTCTCAGCACGAGCTTTATATTATTGTTGAGGATCGATACATTAGGCTCCCATTGAGCTTAATATCACGCAGCATCATAATTACGCGAAAAATGAGCTTCACACTATTCTTGCACTTGAGCTAGTTATGTTTCTTCCTGAGCTTCTTGTCATGCCTTTACATCAGCATTGCTACTACGCTCAGCCTGACCATCATATTACCCTCGTACGCTGAGGAAGAACAAGGCCCAAGTGACCATCTAAAATCCTCCCACGATGAGGAAGAACAAGGCCTTAGTGCCATCTAAAATCCTCCCATGATGAGGAAGAACTAGGCCCTAGTGCCCATCTGAAATCCTCCCACACCGAGGAAGAACTGGGCCTTAGTGCCCCTTACACCTACTGCCTCCTCGGGACGCCGAGTAAAGATTGGGCCCCTAGTGCCTCTTATACTTACTGCATCCACATGAACATTTCATACACGCATATAAGTACATATAGAAAAGCATATATCGCAAAGTTGCTAAAAACATTCATCCTCCATTCATCATTGCATAAACATAAAAGTAAAACTTTCGACGAGGGCTAAATACTTATTTCAAAAAATATGTCGATGAGAGATTAGGCTCCTAGTGCCCTTCATATATCTATTACCTCTTCGCACGTCGATGAGAGGTCTTATTATGGCCTTATGGATCTGTTTTTTGAAGATCCTCGTCACAACGAGGATAAATCTTATTATGGCCATATGACTCGGTTCTTAAAGATCCTCGTCATACCGAGGATAAATCTTATTATGGCCTTATGGCTCAGTTTTCTTGAAGATCCTCATCAGGCTGAGGATAAATCTTATTATGGCCATATGACTCGGTTTTCTTGAAGATCCTCGTCACACCGAGGATAAATCTTATTATGGCCTTATGACTCGGTTTTCTTGAAAATCCTCGTCACACCGAGAATAAATCTTATTATGGCCTTATGGCTCGGTTTTCTTCAAGATCTTCGTCACGCCGATGAAAACTCATATTATGGCCTTATGGCTCAGTTTTCTTGAAAATCCTTGTCATACCGATGATAAATAATGTTATGGCCTTATGCCGAGGATGAATAATATCTGGACATCTTTATCGATCAAGGATCGATTATATACAAAGGTTCCCCGCCAAGATTCAAAAGTCAACTACATAAACTCCTTGGGAATTCAAAGCAAAATCTCAAAACCCTCCGCGTCACAAAAAAAAAAAAAAAAAAAAAAAACGAGCGGATTGTACTCCTTACCATCGATGTCGGCCACGACGATAAGGAGTGTGGGACTACTGATGTGCACCAAAATAATGGGACCGAAAAGATAGCCCAAAAGAGTACTCCAAAATTATATTTAGAATATTAGGCCAAGTACATACTCGAAATGGAGTACGAGCCCGTATTCAAAGGAAGGTATAAGCCCAACAGTACAAAAGGGCCCAAGCCCAATTATGTGAAGGTATATCTTTTTTTATATAACAGGTGGAGACTTCCTCTAAAATGACTTCAGTCTCTCTTCTCCAGAAAAAGAGAGAAAACATCATTCATATTATTTTCTCTGTATATCACGTTTACATAGCCCCTCAATTTTCCCTTTTAATTGACCATACACAATACATATACTGATTATCACATCAGAGGGTTTGGAGGGACACCCACACCTGTTCACGGTGCTTCATTTTGCAGACATTACAAGCCAGATATTCTACCACGACGATCACCGTCAGACCACGATTACGGTGACCCTGACATGACGTCATTTTCGGTACCCCGGACACGACACGACAAGGTCATCACATTTTTGGCGTGATCCCACGTGATTATCCTACATCCCTTGCCACTTATACAACTATTCCCGGTCCCAATGAACTATTGATTTCCAGTAGGCCTAACAATTTGGTGGGTTGGGTTGGAATGGGAAATGAGTTGAAACAGATCGAAACCCGTTAGAATCCAAATGTCAAACTGGTTGAAATGGGTTGGGTCGGAATGGGTCAGGTTGAAACAAGCAATGGGTTAAAGCAGGTCGACCTGTCCCAACCAAGATTCTAAAAATCGTTAGGCAGCACACTAACGTCTAGGGGACTAGTCGTGGCGTAATCGAGACCTAGAATTAAAACATAATTACCATTTTTTTATAATTTACATCAAAGATCAAACACATTGGCTACAAATTTAATTTTTTTTTTATTTTCGTCATTTTATCAAACACTTGTCTATATTTGTAAAATGAACAAAAATATACAAACCTACCACTAATCTCAATTCCCAACAACCCCAAAACAATAAACCAGCCAAGTTTAGAACTAAAAACAAAAAAATATATTACTCCACCTACCTACTGTCCATACAACCCAGAGTCTAACCTATCTTCCCTAGTCCCTCCTCATTCTAAATTCTGAGTCGAGAGACAGCTCCACTTCTTCTTCATCTATTTTTTTTCTTCTTTCTTCTCTCTATTTAGCAGACCAGCAACCCATTTTTCTTTCTTTCTTTCTTTCTTTTTCTCTCTCTCTTCGGCAGACTGACTCTCCTCATTTTTTCATCCTCCACGATCTAACCCTTTTATCTATCTGTAAGTCCAGTAGGCAACAATTAAGGCTAGAGGGGGGGGGGGTGAATAGCATTTAAAAACTTTGAGGGTTGATTTGTAAAACTTATAAAATTGGCAGCGGAAAAAGAGTTTTGTCAGTCAGCTAAAAATTGGTCAGCTGGCTGACACTTTGAAAAATGCTTAAGCTGAAGAAAGTTGATCAGCTAGCTGACACAACTGTTTTCAAAGGAAGTTGGCTTTAAAAGTTGATCACTGAATATAGAGAGGAAACTGAAATACAATTTAACTGAACAACTAAGCAAACAATTGTTGTTAACTGACTGACACTTAATTAGTTGGAAAACTTCTTAAGTGTTAAGTCAGTTTGCAAGAATATGAGTAGTGGCTGACAAATCAGTTGAAGTGGATCACAGATAAACTGCTACGTCCACTACCAAGTTGGTCAGACTTGGATTTTTGAAGTGCACTAATTTTATTAAAAATCTATTTGATCTCTAATGGATCAGTGTACAACAAAAGACCGATGTTTGTGGAGAATCATTGAGAATCAATCAAACTCGTGAGACAAACTGACTGAATTCAAAAGATATAAAACAGAATCACTCATTATTTGCCTAAACAGTAACTAGAAAGAATTAATCAAAGAAGAGTATCTAGCTAATATTTTTCAAGAAGACTAAGGCACAAAGAGATTTCTTGAAAGTATGAGGCTTTAGACTTCTGTTAAAGTATATGTCTTCAATAATGCTTCAAGTGGGTATTTATAGAAGATCTTCAAGAGTAACTCGTTAGGAACACATTTTAAATTTTGAAAATATGTTTAGCAAATACAATATCACAAAAGATCCTGTGAAATAATATCTAGCAGAATATCTACCAAAAACACAAAGTAGGAAAGTGTCAGTACAAGTATTGATCAATCAAATAAAGAAAGTAAACTAACACTAAGAACACTATGGTCAGCTGAAGTGAATAACTGACAAAACAATTTCGGGCTGACCAAAGATAATTTTAAATCCTTGGCTGACAATCAAGTGGAATGATTTTAAGCAAATCTAATTTCATGCAAGATTCAACACTATCCCCTCTCTCAGCCCACCGAATATCCACAAAATCAAACCCTTTTTCTTTCTACCTCCCTCTCTTCCTTGCCATTACCACTCAGCTCCCACTTCCTTCTCTAGTCACCGCACGCCACAAAATCAAAATTACAAAAATAAATTAAGGTCGGTGGGGTTTGGTGTAGGTGCCGACTTGGTCGATTAGGCGACGACTAAGAAACTCGTGGCGGTGGAGAGATGCCTAGCGCCTAGGCGGAGCAAGGCGGGGAGTTTTAGAACATTAGTCTCAACTCAAAATTTTCTCCCAAAAAACATCAATCTATAGCATAAAAAGGCACGGGTCGAAATGGGCAACGGTCCCAACTCGCTTTAACACGGCCCAACCCGTTAATATTATTGGGTCGAAACGGGTTACCCGCTTCAATCCAAAAATATTAATGGGTTGTATTGGGTTGGATAATTAGTGAGTTGAATTGGATGGGTTAATTGGTAATTGGTTATAATTGCCCGACCTAATTTCCAGAATTGACAAATCTCTCATAATTACCGAAATCTAAATCTTGATTACTCGTTGATTGAAGCAGTGGTCGAACCTAATCAGAGAAGGGTTCTTACTTTTTACGTTTTGGTTTGGCGTTGAATTATCCTGGTACCAAACTATCGATCTTGACTGTTGCACTTTAATACAAAGGTGCATTTTCATCAATGCTAGTCCAGTTTTATGGGCGATTCAACTAAAGGTGACAAATTTTACCCGCGTCCATTTGTCGGTTCAGATCGCTCAATAAATAATGGATATGGACACACCCAATATTTTAAGTGGGCACAAATGGGCTTGCCCATTTAAGACCATTAATTATGAGGGGCTAAATGGGCACCCACTTAAGCACCCATGCTAAAACTTATTCCCTTGCTCTTCATATTTTACTACGATTTTTACTCTCTTCGATCTCTTAATAATGACGTTTAACATATGTATATATATATATATATATATATATATATATATATATATATATATATATATATATATATTACAAATTTATGTTGTGTGTTGGATCCACCCGATCTCACTTATATATATAATATAATTATTTTTCATAAATCAATGTATAAATATTTGAACTGAAGACCTAAAAAAATTCGGAATTCCTTCATTAAACGGTTATGCCAACATAATTATTTCCATTCTATTTCTTCAAGTTATCTTATGGTATTTTTCCTCTCTCTCTTTCTCTCACATACACAGAAAACACTGACGCACACAACACACAGCCATGAATCAATCTATATTCACGCCACCATTAAAATGTTATAAAAAATGTTGGTTTTTTCTAATTATTGTGGTTGTAATCATATATATATGATTAGTTGTAACTTTTGATAATTTTTTGTAAAAGATTTTTTTTTAAATTTTTGTATTTATTTGATAAGTGCATGTTAATGAGTAAATGGACGCACATGCCCATTTAGCACCCGCCCATATATGCTCATGTTATTAAATAGGCATTTACTTATCCGCCCATTTGAGCTTGCCCACACCCACTCATACCCGCCCATTTGCTATCTCTAGATTTAACTCATCGATTTATTGCATACAAATGCACTTTGATAAGTTTTCCTTTTGTCTTAATTTCTTTTCTGTTTCAAGTTTTATTTATGTTTCTGTTTTGTTTTCCTCCTGCAATTGTTTTGCTACTTCCTTTGGTTAATCTTCTTACTCCCTCCGCTCCATCTAAAAAATCTTCATTTGAAAATTTTAATATTTAAGTGATATATTAATATCATTGAAGTTTATCATAATTACTAAAATATATTTAAGCAAAATTAATATGATTACAACACAAGTGAAGGGTAAATATAAAAGGTTATGAAAATTCTAAATATAATATTTGAAAGTGGACTCTTTATTTAAACGTCTCAAATAGTATGAGAGACTCTTTGACCGGTCTGGAGGGAATATTAAATACTATACTCCCTATGTTCCAGGTAAAGAGTACATTATTTAATTTTTAGATGTTTCACTTAAAAAATCCACTTTCAAAAGTTAAGGTATAAAAATGTTATTTTTTTAGTAATAAACTATTAAAAATATCATTTTCTTACAAATATTGACTTTCAAACCGGGATTCAATATGTATATGTCATATTATATGCTATATGCCTATATATGCTATGTTTGTGAATTGTGATTATCTGTTTTATCATTCAATGAAATAGAGAGTGGCCCTAAATGCTACACAAAAAACACTAAATACCACATTCATTTAAAAGTTTAATTACTAATTAATCTTTTTATAAAAAAGGAGTTACAATTAACCCTAAACTCTAATTACTAATTAATCTTTATCCTTTTATATAAAGGAGTTTCAATTAATAATAATTATCATCCTATAAATATATGTCAAACCATCATTTACAATTAACTTGTTCATTTCCAACAATTTAATGAATTTCGATCCGAATAACAACGTTCATGATGATTCTTTGGATTCTTCTTTTACGGTAAGTTGTTACCTACATTGTACTATATATATATATATATATATTCAATATTTAAAACCATGTTTAAAGAAGAAGGAAAAAACCTGAAGAAGAAATCGTTGAAGGTACGCCGAACATGGCGATTTTTTTAACCTGACGATTTTTTTTACTCTTTTTAAACAACCTGGCGTTTTTTTTCAATTTTTTTTTAAAGCTGGCGATTTTTTTCAATTTTTTTTTTAAAAGGTGGCGATTTTTTTGAATTTTTTTTTAAAAGCTAACGATTTTTTTCAAAATTTTTAAAAAAGGGTGGCGATCTTTTTTCAATTATTTTAAAAAAACTGACGATTAATTATACTTTCTACAAGTGCTATACTACAGTAACATTACAAACTTTTTTCACACAAAACATCATCTTTAAAACCTTTAGAGCATCCACAATGGTGGACTTTTATCAATACTCTTGCTCATTGTTAGAGTTTTTTAGCCACACTTGATCCTACAATGGACACTTTACCACACCGCCTTCCTCTAAAACCAACTAAACATTCCTCTAAACTTAGAGGGAGGCTTAGAAGGAATAGTAACATATTTTTGTGTCCAACCCTCTCATATGCATGACACTCATGTTTGTTGTTTACATATATATTTTTTTAATGGAGAGATTTAATTGAGATTATAGCAAAATAATTAGTTTTGTAAATATATATATTTTTTAGATAAAAGTAATTGAATTTTCTTAAAACATAAAATTATTTCAATAGAATATAAAATGTAAAAAATACTTCCTCCATTTCGGGTAAACTTATTATTAATTTAATATGTTTTATTTGGTGCTATTTTTTTTTCCTTTTCTTCGATAGGAGTTATGTTTAGATAATAATAAAACTATATTTTAAACATAAATTTCCCATTAGATTGATATATATTTTGAGATAAAAGTAATTTTAAAACTTATTAAAACATATATTTCTTCCATTTTCAAATAATCGTTCTCTTTGACCTGTCATACAGTTTAAGAAAAAGTAATTGACTGTAAAATAAATATTAGTAGTATAATATGTGGTTTCCTTTAATTATACTAACTTTGTCATCTTAAATTTTCCTACCATTGCAAGCTACTGATATACATACATATATATATATATATATATATATATATATATATATATATATATATATATATATATATATATATATATATATATATATATATATTACATTATTATCGTAAACTTGTTCTATTGATCAAATTGAAAGATTTCTATTTTTTATGAAATTTGTGTATTAATTGTGAATTCTTTTCAACCAAAAGAAATCATTTGTGTCGTGTTCTTAATATATAAGAGGATAAAATAATAATAATAATAATAATAATAATAATAATAATAATAATAATAATAATAATAATAATAATAATGTATTATAAACATAAATTAACCATTAAAATGACGTATATTTTTAGATGAAAGTAATCGAAATAATTAAAAAAATATAATATTTTTTTCATAAAATATATAATGTAAAATATAAATATTTCATTCTAATTGTGTTGGGAAAATAGAAATAAAAAAGATGAAAAATATGGTGGTAATTAGGTTTGTTAGTTGTGATGAAAGAGATTTGAGGTTTTAAAGGATTGTATAGAGGGTGATTACTGGAGTGGAAATATTTTTAGAGTGTTGAAAAAGTGTAAAAGGAACAAAAAACAAGATAGCTAGAGGGAGATATAGAGTGACACCATTGGAGATGCTCTTACCTGCTTCTTCTTTTTTCCAGTCCTCAAATCTGCAGAAGATTGCCCCTATACTTGTCCTATATCATCAGAAGATGCGAGGCTTTGGATAGGGGTTAGGTCATCAGAGTGTTTTTTTAATTGAGTTTTTAATCTGTTTTTTTTTAATTGAGTTTTTTTTTATAAAAAATGGAATGAGGGTAGTTTGGTAAACAAAAATATTTTAAAGTTTAGTATTTTTTTTAAATAAAAAGAGGACAGTTTGGTAATTTAATCTCTTAAATGATGTTGCATTTAGGGTTTTTCGAGTAGAACACTTACAACCTACAACTACAAACTTGTGGCATTAAAAGTGTTTTTCCGTTTCATGTCTGCTGTGGGCTTCTTAGAGCAAGAACAACATAGCTCCTCATTTTGGGAGCTTAAGATCCATTTTTTTCGATTTTATTACAAAAATGACATTAAGCTCCTCGTTTAAGCTCCTTAATAAAAATACTTTTCCAACAATGCACAAACTTCAAGACTTTTACACACTCCACTATCTTTATCTCCACTAATTTAATATTTTTATAAAAAATGACTAGAAATTTTAAAAAAATCATAGAAATTTTTTCTGATATCCAAATAAAACAAACAAAGTCTCTATTTGTAGAAAAAAAGGTTTACTTTAATACAAGAAAAAAAATATTTTTTAAAATATTTTATAGCTGAAAATTGGCAAAAAAAAAAAAAAAAGGAATGAGGAAAGAGAAAATGATGATAAAGCATAAAGTTGATGAAAATTGGCGGGGAAGGTCGACTTTTGTCTTCAAAACTTTGGCCCAAACGCCGTGTATTGCTTCCATTTTTTACTTTGCGACGGCGTTTTGGCGTGAGAGCTTGGTTTTGGCGAGGGAGCTTGTTTTGCTCCTCAAATCACTTTTTGCTTACTAAGCACCATAATAAGCATCATTGTTATTTCTAAAAATCCCATTAAATCTCGTTAGCTCCCCGGTAAATGCTCCGTTGTAAATGGTCTTAGGGGTAGATGCATTGATCCATTATGCCATTTATAACTGGAAAATTCTGATCGGTTTTTTTTTTTTTTTAAGTTTTCAATCTCAAAAGTTTATTGTTTTTTTTTTCAAGTGGAAAAGACAATTTTTTGAAATATTGCTCAAAAATGACATCGTCTTCTTCAACAGCTCTGGCAACACACTTTGAATTTGAAAATCACGATTGTGCGTAACGAAACGGGATCGACCTGCTCTGTCAGGTCGAGGGGGCAATACCCCTTCGTGGGGGTTCGGGGGTAATACCTCCAAAAGGTAAACAAGTTTTTTGATTCATAAAATATAAAACTATGATGAATCTGTGCTGATGTTGAATTTTTTTTTTTCAGTTGGGACGAAGGCGGAGAAAGAAGAACAAGAAAGCTTACTACGGAGGAGATAGAAGAAACATGTGGAGGACGTGGTCTGGTTCTTTATGATTTTGTATCGCGGTTCAAAAGTTAATGTACTTAAATTGATGAATCGCAGTTCAAAAATAGATTAACAATTACAATATTGAACCGCGGTGTAAAAATTAATACACTAAAATTGATGAATCGCCATTCAAAAATAGACTAACAATTACACTATTTAAATCGCAATACAAAATTTAATGCACAAAAATTGATGAATAGCTATTCAAAAATAGACTAGCAGTTACACTTTTGAACTACAGTGCAAAATTAATTCAATAAAAATTGATGAATCGCAGTTCAAAAATAAACTAGCAGTTACACTATTGAACCACTGTGCAAAAAATAATGCGATAAAATTACTGAATCGCGATGCAAAAATAATAACCTTCGTAGCATGCCTACGGTCCATTAAGGGTATCGTAGTTATTTTGTCACCAAAAATGTTTTTTTTCAGTTAAAAATACAAAAAATATACTTTATCGATTAAAAGTTTCAAAAAATAATCGAGCCCTAATTTTTTCCATTTACTATCCTACAGTCAACTTATCATTTGGCATCAAATCTCAATAATACTTATTGGGCCATTTTCCCATAAATCTGAAAATTGAGGGAGTTTGGTAAGTACAAACTACATGGCCCAAGGTAAATCGATAAATGACACGGGTTTTTTTTCTTTGGTTGGCTTTGTCTAGATCCATTGACGAGAGGCATTTGACAGGTTACTCGTTTTCGTTCAACAGATGGGTCCAATGTGGCCCACTTGCAGTGATGTTCTTCCTCATTAATTAAAATAAATAAAGGGAAGGAATGTATTTTGTATACATTATTTTTTAGCTTTGTCTAGATGTATGGTTTTAAAAAATAGGGTACTAAAACGATTGAAAATATATTAATAGGGATTGGTTTGAAATTTTCCTAAAAATTTGGTGAAAATTAGGGTGGATCCCCTCTAGATAATGTTTAACCGTATTACATCCCAATATTTTTTTGTAATCGAAAAAATGGCAACTAATGCATCACGATATACAAAATCTCGTATTGCCATACACAAAATAAGGCATTTTCATGCATGATAATGTACAATGCATCCATCGCGATTCATGAAGTGTTTTTCTCAGTTATAAAAAAAATATAAAGGTGTAAAACAATTGAAAATTTTGAAAAGTAGACTAACCCATAATTTTTTCCTAAAAATTAATATGAAACGAGTTTCATTTCTTTTAGTAAAAGCCTGCTTAATGAGCCAATTAAGAAAAGAAAAAAAAAAGAATGAGACGGTAGTCTAGAATTAGAATGTGAGAGAAATTCAGGCTAGTCCAGTTTGGTGAATTTGCAATCACTTTAGTACCTTATATTTATGGGTGAAATTCAAACCAGTCCCCTTTGGAACTTTTCTAAAAGCTTTACTCCCTCTATATTTTTTTAAATCACTAAAAAAACACTTTTGTGGGGAAATGTTGTCTATACCCTAAACAAAATTTGATTAGGCACGTGCAACATCATAATTCCAAGTCGATGCATCATGAATCCAATTTGTGCATTACGATGCATTGATTTGCGCATCGCGATGAATGACCTATGCCTCAAGATTACTTTTGTATTCTAACTAGGGTTAGCTCCTAAGTTGTCACAAGATTTGTTCTCATCGGTAGCATCTGTTTATAAAACAATCAAACTTTTACCTGTTAGTGAGAAATTCTGACGACATAAAAGAAAAGCTAGAGAGGGAGAGATGTACAGTTGAGTGTGGCGAAGAAGGTAGAAAAGTGTTGGCGAGTGAGTGGCCGGATAGCAAATAGGAGCTGTTTTTGCCTTCCAACTCTTCTGATAATTGAGGCCGCCGCCATCCGTCGTGATAATGGCGATTTGGTAGGGATTTATTGATTTAACACCAAGGATTAGGCGAGTTTTTTCTCCCTTCGGTTTTGTAATATTCGTGTGAAAAAATAAGAGAAAGATTGACCTTATAGTTAACATGTCTATATCGTGTAAAGTTGAAAAATTATACAAATTGTATACATATTTATTTTTTTTAAGTAGATTTTTTAAATAAAATGTCTCAAAATAAAATAGTGAATCATTTTGATTTGGCAAACAAACAAAAAGTTACTAGAACTCTTGTCTGTGCCGATGACACGGCGCCAGTTTGTAAATTTATCAATAAATAAAACAGATAATGTGGAAATGAATTAATATTTACTTATAATTTGTCTAAGTTAATTATGATAACTGTTAAAAAGAAAAAAAAACAAATATTTCAAATTATAAAACTTATGAATTTTTTTGCATAAAATTGATTAATTAATTAAAATATCGAAAAGAAAAGGGAGGGGATTTGGTGGAGGAAGGATTAGCGGCCACAACCGTGAATAGTGGGGGGAGTTGGAGAAAGAGAGGGGGTTAACCACCGTTCACACATGTGAACTCAGGAAGTGATAATGACCGTAGGATCTCCGTAAAGGAATCAATCTCAGCCCTTAAACAACTTTAATCAATTACACATGTGCGACTATGAGCTATATTGTATTATAGATTCTAAATTAATGCATCGCAATTCCAAATAGTTGCATCACGGATCCAAATCGATGAATTGCAATTGCAATTCTAAATCAATGAATCGTAATTCATCCAATTTGTGCATCTTGATAAATGACATATGCATTGAGATTTACTTTTATATTTTAATTTTAAATTGTTGCATCACGAATCTAATTCAATGCATTGCAATTCTAAATTAATGCATCAATTCATCCTTTTAGTATTGTAAATTAGCAAGGTTAATTTCCTTAGGCATTTCGTCACACATATTGTGCCAATATCATATCCCCCACAATTTGCATACTGACCAATCAATGTTCATTGGAATAAGGAGAATAAGAAACACAGTAACATGGAGAAAGTTATTTTCATTCACATCAAAAAAAAGAGAAAGATTGACACTTGAGATCTTCCAAAGTTGATTTTTCTGTAATGGAAAGTGGTTATAGAAGCCTTTTTCCGACACAACATCGACTTTTATGTCCTTGGGATTAGCTTAGCTTTGATGCTTTGATCGAGAACTACCCTTTTCGAGAGGGAATTGGAGCAGCCCTTAGGATAAGAATAGAAGCAGTCCGTAGTATATCCTTGAGATTCTAGAGTCTGAATAGTGGTCGTAGTAATCGTAAATTCATGCTCTAGTGGATTGTTGGCATTTTTGAAACAATTTTATGAAATGGCTTTTTTCGAGCTGAAAAAAATACTCCCTTCATTTCAGACATAGAGTCCCTGTTTGAAAGTTAACTTTTTAAGAAAATAACAATATTAGTATCACATTAGTAATAAAATGACACTTTCATGTTTTAATTTTTTAAAAGTAGACTCTTTGAGTGAAACATCTCGAAATAAATAATAGACTCTTTGCCCGGAACGAAGAGTGTATAATAGAGTAAACCGGTTGAAAATTTTGAAAAATGGACTTGGGCACAATTATTCCTATATTTTTTTCAAACTGCTAAAATCCAAATCATGCATCGTAGTTTCAAATCAATGCATCACTTATCAAATAATGTATCGTGATGCATCAAAAATGGACTTTAGCTGTTTGGGAAAAAAAAAAGGATCAATCCACTAAAGTATACCGGCCTATAATTTTCTCATTATTGACAGCTGTTTACTAGGTCATTTCCAAGGACATGTAGAAATAGATAAAGTTTGGGAATAATGATATAGTCATTGGTATGGTGAACATATACATAGGAGTACAATACTTGATACACAAGTTTAGTTTAGAGAATCTAAATACAAAAGGGATTAGGAAACATAAATACAAGTAAATTAGGAAAGTATAAACCAACGATAATATGCCCCCGCAAGATGGATCACCGTTAGGAAAGACCAATCTTGTGAAGAATATGTTGACAACGCGCGAGTTGACAATGAGAGGGTGGTCGACAGCGAGCTGGTGAGGGAGGGGTCGGCGGCGAGCTGGTGAGAGCTTGGATTGCGAGGAGACCTTGGTGTGCTCGAGAAGCGAGCTGTTGAGGAAGGTGAGCTTGTGAGAGCCGGGTTGGAGAGGGATGAGTCTTCAGCGAACTGGTAAGAGTTGGGTTTAGTCGAGGAGTCCTAAGTTGCTCGAGGAGCGAGCTGTTTAATTGAGTCTTCAGGGCGCTGGTGAGAGTCGAGTTTGGTCGAGGAGTCCTGAGTTGCTCGAGGAACAAGCCGTGGAAGGAGAATCTCGGCGAGTTGGTGAGAGTCGGGTTTGTCGAGGATGCACGGAGTTGCTCGAGGAGCGAGTTGGTTAAGATAGGGCGTGAGGTAAGAGGGGCCTCGACGAGCTGGTGAGAGCCAGTTTGCCGAGGAGTCCGTGAGTTGCTTAAGGAACGAGATGTTAAGTAGGGACATCGGCGAGCTGGTGAGAGCCGGGTTTGCCGAGGAGTCTGTGAGTTACTCGAAGAGGGAGCTGTTGAGTGAGGACTTCGACGAGCTGGTGAGAGCCGGGTTTGCCTAGGAGTCCGGAGTTGCTCGATGAGCGAGTTGGTTGAGGGAGGGCGGCTGGTTAGAGTTGGGTTTGCCAAGGAGTCCTTGAGTTGCTCGAGGAGCGAGCAGATTAGGAAGGGCATCAGCGAGCTTGTCTTCCGAGGAAGGGGAGTTTGGTTTGTCGATGAATGATTTGCTAGAGGAGCGAGCTATTGAGGGAGGGGTTTCGGCGAGCTGTGGTGAGGGGCGAGCAAAGGGGTTGGCGAGGAGGACCCAGGCATCCCGAATGGTTGTCGCTTGGTCAATGAGCGGTACCAGAGGTGGGTTGAGGAAGTCGACAAGAGCTCCGAACAACATTTTGTCTTGTCGCATCCTTTGGAAATAATGACATAGTCTTTTCATTGATATAGTGAATATATATATATATATATATATATATATATATATATATATATATATATATATATATATATATATATAGGAATACAATACTTACTACACAAGTTTAACCTAGAGAGTCTAAATACAAAATGAATTAAAAACCTAAATATAAGTAAATTAGGAAAGTATAAACTAACGATAATTATTATATATAACAAATATATTATATGAGATAATTTCGGACTACAAAAGCGCAGCCCATGGTCACACGTACACAGCTTGAATGTTAATTCATCCATGATTGATGCCTCTCTTCTCGAGAATTGTCGTTGTTTTCATCACGGGAATACAATGGTTCACAACTATAGCTTTATTGGGTTTAATGAATTTCAAATTCTTACTAGAGTAGCAAAATCTCAAATTTTAGCACCTTTATATTTCAATTTCAACATTTCGGACCTTCAAGATCAAAATCACTCAACTATATTGAATAAGGGACTAAATTATAGACTTAAATCTCTTGGAAATAGTTTGCAAGTTCAAAATATACAAAAATAAATAAATAAATTGGGGGAGGTGAGTGATAAACTAATGTCACACACGAGATGACTTTGTTTGTAGAGGAGGTGGAGGCAATATAAATGACAAGTTGTTAGAAGCATTCATAGTCGAATCATCTATGTTGATCCTTTCATGAAACCTTCTAATATAATCCGATGCCCTAAGATTTATAACGGAAGCGTTTACCTCATGTCGATTCTTTGCATAATCTTGAGAGCTTCCATTATCATTGGAGATGTTTTGCTCTGGTTTTTGTGACCGTTGATTTGCATGTGGACGAGGCACAGGCACTGGTAACACATCGAGCGTGAGGGTTGCAGCTGGTTTGGTCCCAATGTTTTTGTTGGGTAGTGAACACTTATTCATACCTGCAACTGCAAGAGAGAAAGATGATAATTTGATGATGTTCTTCACCAAATGCACTGATTTCTCACATAAGGATTTCTTCTTTTGCCTAGCCTTGATTGTCATGGGAGCTAATGAGAATACAATTACAAGTTTTATATAATGTGGGTTGTGAAATTTGATTTGGACTTTCAAGAGAGAAAAGTATCCGATTGCTATATATATCATATATGTGACGGGCTAAAGGCCAACGAGGCAAAGTATTGGGTGTCCGTATCCGTGTCTACATATTGAAAGAAAATGTTGTATCAAAAGGAAAGAAGCATGACAACTAACAACAATCCACTATTGACATTTCACGACAACTTGATTCATTTTTCAAAAATTATAAAGCACATAAATGTAAAAATTATAACTTAATAGAATATTCTCTAGCTATATAAAAATACATTCAATATTTATTAGAAATGGGTCCAAAATTGACCAAAATATCTACCAATAACTTTTCTATTTGAGCAGAGTAATAATATAAATATATAATTATATAGGTTGGATGCCACATAAGAATCACTTTACTATGTTGAATTGATTTCTGACTAGTTTTTTTTTTTTCATTTTGAAGTCATATCCCCAATTATCCCTCTATAATTCTTAGGAGATTCGACCATGTCACGACCAACTACGGATCGAGAGAGCTTATTAACAAATAAATAACTAGTTAGAAGTCATTCAAAATGTATACGCGTACGAGAGGTAATCATGGAAACCATAACTAAGTCGAAGAACATGAAAAAAGGATAAGAAGGATGAAAAGGGTACGCTTTGGTTTTTTTAATCAAACTTAATTTTATAATAATTACTACCTTCGACAAATAATCCTTAATATTATTTTAAAATGTTTCATTTGAAAAATTTACTTTCAAAAATTATGTTCACAATCTTTATAATATTTCAACTTTATCATCTACATTTGATATTAACAAATTAATTTTGCTCAAATAATCATGGCCAATTATAATACTAATTATATATCATCTAATAATTAAACTTTTCAAATATAGACTTTTTGGATGGAACGGAGGAATATATATTTTTAAAAAAATTACGAATAGATTTCATGAGTACATGGATACTGTTTAAAAATAATTTGTAACTTGACCAATGACTAGAGATACAAAAATTTACATTCCATTGAGTGAAAATTGTAGCGTGGATATTAGACTATCAAGCAGGAACAATAGCCGAATCAAAACCAATCAACCAAAAATCCAAGCTTGCAACAGTTGAATCAAACTTTTGAAAATCAAATCAAATTAAATTTGGTTTTGATTTGTATCATAAACCAAATCATATAATCACTTCTTGATTTTTATCTCATTTTTGGCATTTTAGCAATTCAAAAAATATTTTTTAATACACCTCTTTATCTATAAATAGAGACTTTATTTGCTTCATTAGACACTAAACCAATTTTTAAGATAAAGATGATAAAATATTTAAGTCTTGGAGCTATGTCATTATTAAAAGGATTTTTTAATTTTAAATCAAATGAATTAATTTATTAATTTTTAATTAATTGTTTTTTATTTGATGTTTGATTGGTAGAATTTTATTTTCTCATTTGACTAAAATTGAGTTTAGCTAATCTACTAAGACTTCTAGCGTGACGCTCAAATAGTAGAAAAAAATGACAAATCCGAGAACTATAGAATATATGATTTGTCTAACTAAAATCTACTCAATTGTTATTTGGTATAACATTCATATATCCCATTTGATTTTGATAAAGAGTCTTTGTGTATAAGGTCAAATTTTTTAATAAAATGATATTTTTAGTAACTTATTAATAAAAAAATTATATTTTTATAATTTAATATTTTAAAATAAGCTTTTTAAATAAAACATACTCCCTCCGTCCCTAAATTATCGTCCTTATTTCTTTTTAGTCAATCCTAAAATAATTATCCAGTTTGAAACTTACCTTTTTAGAACATCACTTTTATCACTTTATCCTTACTTTTTCACTCTACTTTAATTATGAGTCACATACACATAAGTTTAAAAAAAAAACTACATATTAAACCAAAATAAATAATCAAGTCAATTATTTTTTTTTAAACTATGTATCGAGTCAATTAAAACGATTATTTAAGGACGAAGGAAGTACTAAAATATAACAGTTGATTCTTAATAAAATAGTACTTTGTCAACAAATATATAGTACTACTAGTATGTAGGAATGCTCCTTGTGATGAGCTTGCCATAATTAGAGTACTTGAACAACATTGTCTCAGCTCAGTAGGACAGCTGGCATTGTAATGTGCGAGAAAAATTTCTTTTTTTGTGTGAGAAAAGAATCTTGGCAAAAAGACTGAGATAATGAGAGTACTGATTCGAACTTTGCTAGCTTAACATGTTCAATCTTCATGATTGGTGGGTTGTCACTTGTCAATCTTTCTTTTGACAAAATCAATTTCGAGTAGCTTACAAGTGCATTTCATTTTTATGACACGCGCCGCTTAATCAAAGGGTGGGTCTTTGGACATGATTCTATCTTTCTATTCTTCTCAACGTGCCTCTCCCTCTCTTTCCCAAGTTTCTATCTTCCCCCATCTCCCTCCACAATTTTGGCACCTTTGTCTTTTGTAAAGGTGAATATTACGTTCTAGACCCGCGTATAAATTGGGGAAATTTAATTTGTCTAATAATGTTTCATAACGATTAAATTAATCAATTAATTTTTAATTTGGTTACAATGTCGTCCTCACCATTTCATAAAGATTAAATTAACCAATCAACTTCTGTCAATATCTTCATTTAATGGAGTTTTTTGGCCCAATATTGACAAAAATTGATTGATTAATTTAGTCATTATGAAACGGTGAGAACAACATTGCAACCAAATTAAAAATTGGTTGTTTGATCGTTATGAAACGTCGTTGGTTAAATTAGATTTTTCCAATTTGTACGATGGTCAAAAAAGTAATATTCCCTTTGTAAAGATAACCTTTTTCAATTATGCGTGCAAAATTTTTATCATAAGTAATTAATTCAGCACTTATAAAATATTTAATACAATATTTTTTGAAAAAAGTTTATTAATGTGTCTTTTATTTAATTAATAATTAAATAAAAAATGAGACTAATGGTAGAGGTAGGTGGAAGGTGGTGGCAATGGGCGGGAGGTGGTGGGGCTAGGCGGGTTGGGGGTGGGCAAGAGGTTGGGCTAGGTGAGGGAGGGACTGGGGGAGCCTAATCCGTGTGAGAGGGGTGGGGGAGGGACTGGGAGTGGGGCAAACGGGTGAGCTGGGGCTAGGGGAGGGATTGGGCTTGGCCCAGACGGTGGGGGAAGGACTGGGGAAGGGCATGCGGGTGGGCAGGGGGAGGTGGTGGGGCTAAGCAGGCGGTGGTGCTTCGGTCAACAGTCGATGATGTTGTTCAAATTTTTTTGTTTTATTTTTGTTAAGAGTAATATAGTATTTTTATAACAAAAAGTGTTGTATTAAGTATTTTATAATTATTGTATTAAGTATTGCCTAATTAATGTATTAAAAGAGACCTCTCTAGTGAAATTGTAGATTTAATATTATCTAACATGCGTCTCACCACGAAAATAACATTGACAAAAATTTAAAAATAAAAGAAAAGGAAACAACAAATAAGAAGAGTTAAAGAAAAATGGTGTTTAGTATAGATTTTCATTTTCAACTATAATGTGAAAATTTGACATCCTTATCGAGAATGTGAAGAAAAATAACTCTATTGAAATTAACCAACATTAAAAATAACAATAAAAATTAACAAACATTAAAAATAACAATAAAAATAAGATTTTAATTTGGAATTAACATAAAAATTAGGAAATAACATACTAACAACAAATTATCATAAAGAAAATAATACAAATTCTAAAATAAACACAAACAATAGAAGAAATAATGGTTCTTCAACAATCAAAATTTTATTTGGTTTAATATGTGTATGTGTGTGTGTGTGTGTGTATATATATATAATATGAATAAATCAAAAGCCTAGATTATGTATATAAGATGATCCAAAGGTTCAATATAGTTAATAAATGTAATATAATATATATTATATAATAAATAAATAAATATTTATAGGTTGGTTTAGTTCGATACCAAAAATCGTAAATCGAACCAAACCGAGTGGGTTATTTGTGTAAAAAAGATTTTATACCGTCAGTGTATGAAAATTTTACTCTTTTATTTTTATGTCATGATATATGTTGGATATATATATTTTTAAAATTATACTAAATCAAAAAAATTAATTAACTAACATGGTAATAATATTTATAATATTGATAATGATTAAATCTTCAATAATCAAAACTAAAATAAATAAATGTGAGACTAAATATTTGATATCTATTGTTGGAGATGTCACTAAATAGGTATCAAAATTTGATTTTGATACCTATGATTAGAGATATAAATTTGATACCTCATGATTAGTAATCAATAGGTATCAAAATTTGGTTTTGATACATTTGGGCAAGTACTAGTAGAGAATAATATTTTTAGTATTTATTATTATTTGTTTGTAATTATTATTTAGCAGTAGTTACCTTGTATAGTTCTTTCCTTACTATGATTCCTTATAAAGGTTTCTTGTACCCTACTCCAAGTATAACCCTAATTGTAACTCTCCATATAAATAGATGATTCAATCAATGGAAAGCGGAAATCACTCCCTTACCATCAAAAACCCCCTTGATCCCACACAAACCTTCGACCTCATCAATATCTCTCACCATAACATCACCAAACTCCCCTCCACCAACAACATAGCTTGGAAACTCCAAGTTGAGGCCACTTTAATTGGCTATGACATCTACAAGTTTGTAGATGGCTCATACCCATGCTCACCTCCCACTGTCCTAGTCAAGGATGATTCATCATCCAAGGACGTTTGTACACCAAACCCGCACTACCAACCCTGGATCCGACAAGATAAACTTATGTTTGGTGCTCTTGTCGGCTTCCTGTTTGCTCCCTTGGTCCCCTTGATCCAACAGACCGCCACTACCCATGAAGCTTGGCAAACCCTTGCTCACACCTATGCTTGCACAACTCACGGTCACATAAAGCAGATCAAGGACTATCTCAAGCGAGCTTCCAAGGGTACTCAGTTGATCTCCGACTACATGCAGTCAGTCAAAGGGCGTGCTGATGAGCTCGCTGCTCTTGGAAAACCTCTCGACCACGAGGATCTCATTGAGATCATCCTCGGGGGTTTGGATAATGACTACGGCCACATAGTTGATGTGGTTGAAGGCCGAGACACTCCTATCTCGTTTGATGAGCTTCATGAAAAACTCATCAACCGCGAGCAGCTTCTCAAACAGGCACAGGTCGTGTACTCGCATCCTGCCTCGGCCAATCCTGCTGCCTCGAGGATCAATATCTCGTCTTCTCAGCAACAATCCTCGCAAGCCCGACAACAATCTTCGCAACCTCGATCGCCTTCCCAATCCTCGGCATCTACTCCTCGCCAACAACAACCATACTTGGGCAAGTGTCAAAGATGTCGGCAACAGGGACACACAGTTGCTCGCTGCCCCAATTTTCAGCTGGTCGCCACCACATCTCTGCCTACTACTCCTAACACGGCAAATGGCTCTAAGTGGCAACCACGGGCAAACCTCGCTACCACAACAAACCGAGGGACACAAGCTGGCTGCTTGACAGTGGTGCTTCTCACCATGTCACTAGCGACCTTGGCAACCTATCTCTACACAACCCCTACACGGGCACAGACGACATGGTCATTAGTGATGGCACAAGGTTATCTATCTCCAAAATTGGTTCCTCCTTGCTTACTACACCATCACACACTTTTTCCTTGCATAATGTTCTCTTTATACCTGACATGAAAAAGAACTTTATTTCCATATCTCAATTTTGCATCTCCAATAATACTTTTATTGAGTTCTTACCAAATTCTTTTTATGTGAAGGATCTACGGACAGGGAGCTTTCTGCTGACCGGGCAATCTAACGATGGATGTGTATGAATGGCCGACCACGCCTCCTTCACGCTGTCGGCTCTAAAGTCTCTCATCATGACTGGCATCACTGCCTTGGCCAACCATCTGAACCTATCCAGTGTCAGATTCTATCTAGTTTAGGCGTAGCTTTAGACACTCCTCGTATCAAATACGAACATTGTAATGATTGTTTATACAATAAAAGTTACAAACTTATGTTTTTGCATTCTACTATTGTGTCTACCTCTCCGCTTCAAATTATTTATTTTGATGTCCGAACCTCCCCCATTCATTTTGTTGATGGATTTAAATACTATGCTATTTTTGTCGATCACTACACTCACTACATATGGCTCTACCCGCTTAAGAGAAAATATGAGGTTGCTACCATCTTTTCCCGCTTCAAAGCCCTTGTCGAAAACTATTTCAAAACCACCATTGTCACTCTTTACTCGGACAATGGCGGCGAGTACACGGGTTTAGCCCATGATACTGGCTTGGCCGCCTACCTGTCCGCTAATGACATCTTTTACCTCACCACTTCACACTCCAGAGCACAATGGGTTCTCGAAGCGTTGCCATCACCACATAGTTGAGACCAGTTTCTCTCTTCTATCTAAAGCTTCCCTTCCGTTGCCTTTCTGGTTGTTTGCCTTCCAAACAGTGACCTACCTTATAAACCGGCTACCAACACCCCTCTAGACCAGATATCTCCCTACCAAAAACTAATGGGTTCTCCGTCCAACTACTCTAAACTTCGTGCCTTCAGTTGTCTTTGCTACCATTGGCTCTGCCCTTACTCCGCCTACAAACTCGTTGCTCGCTCCACTCCATGTGTCTTCCTCGGTTACTCGCTCACTTAGAGTGTCTATCTCTGTTATGATCCGAGCACCACCAATCTGTTCATTTCACGTCATGTCCAGTTTGTTGAATCTGTCTTTCCTATGTCCACATCGGACACCCACCATGTTTGCACCAATACATACACTTGTGTCTCTTGGTTCCCTCCGTATAACCTACTCTCTAATTCGTGCACACTGTCTGCTGCCCACTCCGATAACTCTCCATCCGTGGCTTCTAACACTAATCAGAATGGTTGATCCCAGCTCGCCTCTACACCACCTTCAATCACCAGCTACTATGACCAAGGATACCACTGTGCTCGCTACATGTCATGTGTCCGCTGCTCAACCATCCTCGGCAACCAGCTCTATGCCCGAGGCCAGCACTGTGCCTACTACTCAGCTCTCCTCGGCCCTTAATACCATGACCGAGGATAGCCCTGTGCCTACCAATCCTGTGCCCGCGTACTGTTCCCGTGCCGGCTGTATCTGTTCATATGCTCGTTGACCTTGTTCTTGTGGCCGTTGGTACCTCCTCCATGGTTACTCGCTCCAAGAATAATATCTTCAAACCTAAGGTCAAAATGAGTCTCTCGACTCAACTAGCAGCGGACAGCGAACCAACATGTGTCACTCAAGCTCTCAAAGATGTCAAGTGGCACCAGGTCATGTCCAAAGAGTATTGATAGCTTTAAATAAAGTACAACATTTTATGTGATTTTGCATTATGATTTTAAGGGAAATGTTGTGCTTTCACTGGTATTTTGCATCATTGGTGTTCACAGGTCTTAAGGAAGCTGGATGGAAGAAAAGATGGATAAAAGACAAATTTTGCGAAAAAGTCAAGTACCGAATGGGCATTTGCTAACTAGCGTAAACGAAAAACAGAGACGCCCGTTACGAGACCAAGGAGTTAAGAGGGTATTTCAGACATTGATCATTTTTGACAGTTCTGTAAATAAAATTATCATTTTATTTATTAGTTTCTTTTCCCAAACACGTTGTAAATGTTGGGAAAAGAATTGGTCTTCAACTGTTCCGTTTGTGGATGAGAATCAAGAGATCGTGTCTTCTATTTTTGGGGGAAATGGCTGGAGCAGTTAGGAGAGAGAGCTATAAAGGAAAGGGGCGAGATCTTCCAAGGGGACATAGAGATTCGACACACAGATCCACACCACACGCACTCTCCCTATCTACCTCTCTCTCACTTTTTCACTCACTCACCCTCACTCACTGTAATACATCAGGTTTAGGAACAGATCAATAGGGCAGTTAATTTCTTCCTCTCTTCACTTGCGAAGTTGATTCTCTTTTCAATTTGTAAGTAAATTTTAGTCATGTTTTGTGGCTAAAGCTTCTATTCCAGTTAATGAACCCGTAAGTTTATTTCAGAAATTGCTACTGTGAGATCTTAGTGTACTGTATTGTTCAAGGTCTTAATTTGGGGCAAGTATTTAGTCATTCTCTATCTTTCTTGTTGCAAAGGAATTGTAACTTAGGATTAGTATGTTTAATTAATTTCTAGGGCCCAGATTTTGGTTAGACATTTTAATCCATTGCTAGTCGAGAACCGTTGATCCGTAATTGTCTTCGGGTTCTAACGGAGTAGCAAGTGACACACCGTTTAGGCATCACAAGCATATTCGGTCCGTGTTGCGAGGATGATTAATCTAGGTTAAATGATATTACTTTAATATCGTTGTCTAGAACCAGGTTTCTCTTATCTTAAAGCTGTCAAAACATTAAATCCTACGAGCGTTTCGAGGGTTGTCTTTTGATTAGAGTATAATTAGCGAGCTTCTCCTAATTATCGAATCAGTAAGGAGAAATTGGGTGTTAGGCGTTTGTCAACAACTATAACTGGTTTATTTGCAGTCAATTGAGTCGGGTTGGAATCGATGATCAGTAGCTAATTTTTGGAATTGCTTTAGTTCATTAACTGGACCTTTATCAGCATTGAATTTAGTTTAATTATTGTTTGTTTTCTTTAAGTTTACAAAAATTCCTCTTTTTCTTCATTCAAGTTTAGTTAGTTAGTTAAGCAAAAATATCGGTTTTGGTTACTAAATAAATTCTTAAGAGAAGTAAATTCGACGTTCCCTGTGGATACGATCCCTACTACCCTATACTCGTTATTTGGGAAAATAGGAAATTATTTTTGACGGTTTGACACCCGTCAAGTATAATACTTTAACTCGCAATGGTACTTGGGATCTGGTTCCCTCAGCAGATGCTTGCAATATTATTGGCTGCAAATGGATCATCCGTATAAAGCGACACCATGATGGCACTATTGATCACTACAAAGCTCGTCTGGTGGCTAAGGGGTTTCACCAACAACCAGGTGTGGATTATCACGAGTCCTTCAGCCCGGTGGTTAAATCGACCACTATTTGTCCTGTTCTCTCGCTGGCCGTATGTCGAGGATGGGATCTTCGGCAATTGGATGTGAACAATACATTTCTTCAAGGCAATATGTCCGAGGAGGTGTTCATGGCTCAACCACCTGGATTCCTTGACAAGGACAATATGTCGGCTTCACAAGGCTATCTATGGTCTCAAACAGGTTCCCCGAGCATGGTACAATGAACTGCATCAGTTTCTCCTTGCCTTCAGGTTCAAAATTATGTGGCTGACACTTCATTATTCTTACTTAATACATGAGACACCACCATCTATCTTCATGTCTATGTGGATGACATCATCATCAGCCCGCTGCAGTCCAGACATTCATCTCCTTGCTCACTACTCGCTTCTCCCACAAAGACCTTGGAGATCTTTATTATTTCCTTGCAGTTGAGGTTATTAAGCGACCAAGTGGTCTCCTGCTCTTACAACGTGGGTACATTACCGATCTCCTTGCTCGCACATGCATGACAGATGCTCGCCCGGTTGCTACTCTACTCCCCACCTCGCCAAACTTAACCCTTCAGTCGGGCACTGCTCTCACGGATCCAACATAATTTTGGGCAATGATTGGGAGTCTTCAATATATATCTCTTACTCGCCCAGATGTTACCTATGCAGTCAACAAACTCTCTCAGTTCATGTATAAGCCGACTACCGAGCATTGGAATGCGGCCAAGCCTGTTCTCCGGTACCTCTATGGGCAGTGACGGATCCAAAAATAAATCTCAGTGGTGTCACTAATGTTAACTATTACTTAAAAATAAAATTAAAATTAAAACAATGTCATTTTGTAGTGTATAAATTCAAAAAAAAAAAAAAAAAAACTTCAGCGGGACACTTGCACCCCAAGTGTAAGGCATAGATCCGCCACTGTCTATAGGTCTATTAATAATGGAATTTTACTTCATTGCCAGTCCCCCCAAGCTCTTCATGCATTCACTGATGCTAATTGGGCGGGTAACAAAGATGACTACACCTCCACTAGTGCCTACATTGTCTACCTTGGTAGGAACCCGGTCTCGTGGAGCTCCAAGAAACAACGCACTGTTGCTCGCTCTTCGACTGAAGCTGAATATCGGGCTGTTACTGCCATAACTACTGAAGTCCGCTGAATTGTGTCTCTGGTCGACGAGCTCGGTATCACCTCCCCTATTCAAGTCGTCATTTATTGTGACAATGTAGGTGCCACCAGTCTCTACTCAAACCCGGTCTTCCATACTCGCATGAAGTATGTGGCTCTGGACTTTCACTTCATCTGGCAACAAGTTCAGGATGAGCTTATGCGGGTTTGTCATGTTTCCTCGGCTGATTAGTAGTCCCAATGGCTTCATCAATTACTTCACAAGATTGGTCTCTCCTCTTGGCCGTTCATCTTGTGGGGGCATATTAGAGAATAATATTTTTAATATTTATTTTTATTAGTTTGTAATTATTATTTAGCAGCAATTACATTGTATAGTTCTTTTCTTACTATGATTTCTTCCTTATAAAGGTTTCTTGTACCCTACTCCAAGTGTAACCATAATTGTTATTCTCTCTATAAATAGATGATTCAATCAATAAAAAAACGATGTCATTATTCCTAAACTTTATTTGTTTCTACAAGTACCCCAATTAGACTTGCGCTTAGAGAGCCTAGTACTCTCACTGTCTCACATATGTATTAAAATTTGGTTTTTACCCATATCATTAGACTTGTCCTAATCCTCTAGATACACTATGATTCGCGAAGGTTATGAGAAATTTAGGTTTGTTTCAAACAGACTCCTTTCAAAATTATTACTAATCCTTTCAATATCCACTTTGGGATGGACTCAAAATCGGATGATGAGTCTTGAAGATTTTGTAAAAGATTTTGATAGTTGCGGTAATTGATGAATATTACTTGGCGAAGCAATTTGAAAGTGCAAAGAGTAAAATGAGTAAACTTGAAGTTGACTGGGATTTTGTTGTGAGGGCAATTATGAACAATTTTATAAGAGTTTTTCAACTTAAACAAATATAAAAGATTAAAGTGATTGAAAAGTTTAGAAAGAATTATTCACTTAACAAAAGCCGCAAGTATGAACTTAAAAAACAAACAAATTCGGCCACGCATAACATTGACATTTGCGACCCACAGACAAAATCTCCATGTTTTAATAGTTTAGCTTATTGACTATGCTACATAAAGCCTATCAATTTACAATAGATGGGAGAAAGAAAAGGGAAAACACAGAAGATGCCACAGAGGATGAAAGGAGAAATAATAATAGATATCTTCTACCAGTATAAATCTTTTAGAGTTCACCCATATATTCAATCCTTCAACACCATTGAATTAGAATCCATATTATCAAGCCCTGTATCTCTTACAATCTTATAAAAATACAGAAACTTAATCAAAATGCAATAAAGTAAAAAAAAAATATACAAAGAACTTATAGATACAAAAGCTTTAGAAAAATACCTGAGAGAGAAAACGACAAAATCAAGAGATCTAACAGTGGTGGTGTTCAGCAGCTGTGTGGCGATGATGCAGTAAAACCATTTACGGAAAATCTACTGAAAGCATCCAGCTTAGTAATTATACGTAAGATTTCTCATTATTTGAAGTGAATTTGTCGCTTATTACAGTCTACAGATCATCTCCAGCCGTATACTCTTGCACCAAAATGGTGCAACATTAACACAATAAGTCAAAAACTTCAAATCAAATTTCATCTCCTAACCAATACACCAAAATGAATAGTGTATCCTTATACTCCTACTATAATTTCATAATTTTCAACTATTACTATATTTCATAAATCATTTAAATACTTTTGCTACATACTCAAAGAACTAAGAAGACAATAGACATTTAGGTAGTGTTTGGTAACATTTTTATTTCTTTTTTTTGTTTCACATGTTTCTGTTTCATTTTGTTTATATTTCTTTTTTATTTTGGACAAGAAACAAAAACAAGTTTGATAGCCGTTTCTATTTTTATTATAAAAAAGAAACAAAAGCTAATCATTTTTGACAAACATTTTTATTTCCTTTCATAAAGTTATATTCTTTTTCAAAAAAAATTAACACATTACAACTTTGATAATAGTATATTATATCCAATTCGAACGGGTAGAATAATAATTCACATGATTTCATCTACTATTAAAAAAAATGTGGATAAGCAACTTCTCATCTGTTGGATTGGATTGGAACGGGTGATGGGTCGAAACTTATTAGAACCCGAATATCAAACTGATTTAAACGGCTGACGTGTTAAAACGGACGGCTCGTCTTAATCCAAATTTTCTCCCAAAATTTCATAATTTTATAGAGTAAAAGCTATCGGGTCAAAATGGGTAATGGATTCGACCCGCTTTAACCCGACCCATTAATATTTTTTTTGGTTAAAACAGGTTACACGTGCAATCCAAAAATATTAACGGGTTCGGTTTGGTCGGGTGGGTTAACGAGTTCATGGTTGTAATTGTCAGGCCTAACACACACACACACACACACACACACACACACACACACACATATATATATATATATATATATATATATATATATATATATATATATATATATATATATATATATATATATATATATCAAAGTTCGAAAGCTAGACCTCATTTAAATTAACCGACCTTGACTCTTCTAAGTTTCGAAAAAGAATCATTTCTCTTAAAAAAGAAACGATTTTTTTTCATTTATAAATTTTGAGGAATAATGAGAAACGTTTCTAGTTTATCAGAAATAGAAATGATTGTCAAACGTATTTCTACACCTCTTTTGGGAGTATACAATATCTAACTTGGATTGAAAATTTAACTAGTCAATGAACACATGCAGCAGTGAAGAAGATCCAATTCTGTGATATTCCAATAAACACACAAACACCCAACTTTGGACCATATTGCAATTCGCCACCAAACTTTGGTTCATCTATTTTGGCCACCCTACTTTACAGCCGCCCCATTTTTGGATGACCGTTAGATTTCGCCGTTAAATCATGTTAAATGTCTATTTTACCCTGTAAATATCAATAAAAGAATAATTATTTTTAAAAAGGGGTCAAATTGTAAATAATACAATTTGGGGGTTAAAGATCTGGTCACTGAAGGATTCGAGCAAGAAAATTGACGGTCATCATCAATGTGCCTTATCTGATATGTTCTTAAAATACTCTCTGAAAATACTCTCTCACACAAACCCAGATCGATATGTTCCTCATCTCGCTCTCACTTTCTCTCAAATCCCACCATAAACCGATCTCGCCTAACCGGGTATTGGTTACTTGAGCTCGATCCATCCTGCACCGTGACCCCACCCAACGGAACCCCATCTCAGCCTCTCGCTTCTCAAATCCCACCCATAACCTCATTGCATCGCCCTCCTCAATCGGATCTCTGCTTCGCGCCTACCCATAACCACTACCGAGAACCTCCTTAATCTATTCGATCTAGATGAAGTAGTCGTAATTTCGACAAGGCGGTAAAAATAAAGGTTACATTTGTGACGTTTAAACACATTGATGGTGATTTGTCTTGAAGGAGTCGAGCAAGAAAATTGACCGAATATTCACTTGCTTCAATTGATTACGACGGTCCAGTCGCAGCGTGGTGGAATCAAGGAAGATTTATGTTGCAAATGTGTCGCACGATATGTCGAGGGAGAAATTGTTTTTCATCTTACTGTGAGGTGGAGGCCGTTAGGGTTTGATAAACGACGGGAAGTCGAAAGGTGTGAGATTAGTGTGGTGGTGGAATTTGGGGGTTAGGGTTTTGTTGGAAGGGAGGAGAGAGAGAGAGAGTAGAGATGAAGATGAACCGCTAATTCATGTTTGTGCGAGAGAGATGTGTGTGTGTGTGAGATCGTGTTTGTGAGATCTCTGCTTGAGAGAGATGTGTGTGTGTGTGTGAGATCTCGTGAATCGCTAATGCCGATCCAAAACAGATCGTGTTTGTGTGTAAGAGATGAAGATGAATGTATCCAAAACACAAAAATTATATTATTTACATTTTCACCCCTTTTAAATATAATTGTTCTTTTATTGATATTTACAGGGGTAAAATAGACATTTAACATGATTTAACGGCGAAATCTAACGGCCATCCAAAAAATGGGGCGGCTTGCAACAGAACTAAAGTAGGGTGGCCAAAATAGATGAACCAAAGTTTCGGTGGCCGGATTGCAATATGGTCCAAAGTTGGGTGGCCCGTTTGTGTGTTTTGCCTATTCCAATATAAGAAAGTGCCTCTGCAACAGCTGCAACCTGGGCTTTTACACCTGCATGCCCAGTGCAATGATTTCAAAATATATCTTTTACACCTGGGCTTCCAAAATTAGTAAGCTAAACTTTCAAAAAAAAACATTTTTTAAAAAAACATACAACTTACTTTGATGGTTCTACTCCTTGTTCAAGACTTTGGGAACTCTGATGTCTGATGTATGGCTCGTCATAGCTTGGAACAGCAGCTAGCATAGCCTCCCTGGCACAGGATTATATTTAGCTTAGATATTGAACCACTGCATGCTGATACCACTCGAGTACAATAGATAGAAAGAACCCACACCTATTCTCAAATGTTTCAGGAAGATCATCACGGAAGCTTCCGAGATCAGAACCTGCGTAGTAACAGAAAATCTCACAAAATTGATCCAAGATAGATAGTAGAGTCTAAGAAAAAGCATTAATTTGAAACAAACTCTAACCAAAATTTGAAAGTTATATACAAGCAGCATTACTGTTGAGATAATCAAAAGAAATTGATAGTAAACAATAGCATCCACGCACCACCTGCCCTAATTGCTGGGTCGATGCTCTCAAGATCAACAGATTGAAGTTTCCCAAACCTGTCCACGAAAATCAATCAAAAGTACATGTTGGATATTCATCATTTGAACAAGACTTAGAATATGTATGGCTTGGACACTTATAGCTACATATGCTACTAGCAAGCACGTTCAAGTTTCAACAGCTCAATTGCCTTATAACAAGTAATGGAGCTTTTTCAACACTGAGCGCTGTCCTTGAAATAAATGAAATTTAAAGGAAACATAATTCCCCGAGGCTTGGATAGCTTAATTTTTGGTCAGATTTACAGCATTCCCCAGTTATATTCTTCAAATCCCCTTTTTTCACATTCTGCTAGCAATTTGTTAGTAATAGGAAACATCTAACCAGGCTAACATAGCAATCTGAGCATAATTAACAAAATCAGGTTACCCACGTCTGATTTTCTGGGAAAGAAAATGAAGAGAGGTGAAATACCTTTGGGTATATCCAGGCAAAATAAGTGTTTGAAATACTAGATGACATTGGTTGAAAAACAGCCAAACATATTTCATTTTGATAGGATCATTCCTAAGTGTAATAATTTAAAATCATGACAAAATGTGTTATTTCTTTCATAACAGAGCTGAGAAGCCTTTGGAGATTGAACACCACTTGCATGAATTTGGATCGTTACAATACCATGTTCAGGTAAAAACCTTCAGCAATCTCAATATTTCAAAATGCTGCTTGTGCAAGTCATGTGCTCAAGGCGGGAGTTGTATCATGCCTCATACTTAAAGCTAACAAAGAATCTACAACATCACGAAGCAAATGACAAAGACCAAGCAATTTAAGGATTAGTGCTAACAGAAGAAAAATTAAAGTTAAAAACTGAAAAATAAATCAGTGTTTCTAATACTACAGGACAGTTTGACATTAAAAATTACTCATTACTCCTTTTTGAATGTTTAACAGTCTTCTGCTTCAGACACACATCATACTTACTTGTTGATATCAACCCCAATTTTATCTCAAGGGAACCCAGTTTCAAGCAATCTTTCTCATTATACCATAGAAATGGTGAAGGAAATTTGTTCGGAAGTTGTGGAGATTGTAGAACTAACAAGAGAAGGATATCAGCTGACTCTAAGACTTGACTTTTCTAAGGTTCCACGAAAGAAAGGTTGGTAACTCTCTAGGTGGCATTTATTATCTCTACTATTTGTTTATTAATGCTTATCAACAGTCTTCAGTTATTGGAATGTGTCAAAAGTTCTCTGTCTTAAGCATAAAACTACGTTTCCTGAACATGTAGACTTTGATGTGTACTCATGAGAGGCCTCATTTAAAATCATGTCGGTCGTTTTGTAGTTTATATGTATTACATAATGAGCTTATCATAAACCCAGTATGCATAAATGTACACTAGTACAGTTCCATTGGCTCCTCGGAAACATACCTACTTATTGCAGCCTACCCTTATAAACTATAAAATACTTCAACTTCGGATGAATAAGGGCAACATCTGAAAATGCTCAACCTCCACCTTGCACTTATTCTAGATCCTTCTACACAGTCGACATTTTCAATTTCTTCCATTAGGGGAGGGGTTCCTGACTTACCCGGAATAGCGTATTATTTTCATAATTACCATAAAAATCCTGAAAGCAATCTAATGGAATGAAACTATCGCCATAATCAACCGGCGGAAGCAACTGAGTCGGGTCATACAGTTTACCTAATCTGAGTAGTACGAGTATATAACAATGGACAGCATATGCATTGGCAAAAAAGTGGTGGGCGTACCATAACCGCATAACATTTAGGATCATTCATGGTCTCTCGACTGATTTAGAATAAATTAAAGTTTTAAACAAGGTTGGGTAGGCTAGGGTGTTAATTGTTATTAAGAAATATGGATAACCCCCATTAAAATGCCAAAGGTTGTTTGAGATTTGAAGCAGCCTTCCAGTGACAGGACCCAAAAGGACTGACATGCAAAACTATACCACATACAAATTAAGAAGCAACAAAGCACTGTCGCAACCTAAAGGGTTAGAACAAATGGATAATCGACAGTTTCATAGTAAATAAAATTAGCAGGCAAAAGCAAATCAAATTAATCAAAAGCAGTGAAAAATTCAATTATACAATTGATAGATATACAATTCAATCGAGCAATTGATCGATGTGAAACTTAAATGAAATTTCCAAGGCTTTACTTACCTTAACGAGATGTCAAGCGAAGATGAAACTCAGTTGAAGAGAGATAATTTAGGGAACGCGATCGGGAAAAGAGAGCGAGCCACACAGTGAAGAGGGAGACAAAGATCCAACTGGCCAGAGGAGACGAAGACAGGAGAGGGAGGCAGAGACGGAGCCGGAAACGGAGAGAAGAGGAAGAGGGAGAGGGAGACGGGGAGAGGGAGGGATCGATAACGACGAGAGGGTTTGGAAACTGGTAACGGAGGGGATCGGGCTTACCGGGTTACGGCAAAACAGTGCCATTATTAGTCGGCTATTTGACCCGATTGATGAAGAGATATACCCTTTGATCAAAAATCAACCAAAAATGACTTGACCACTGGTTGATCAAATAAATCAGTTGGTTTACACTGATTTATCAATAAATCACTGGTCGACCAAGTGATCGTCGGTCTGTCGACCATTCTGTCGATCAGTGATTTCAGATATTAAGGGGGTGCATTTTTATTGATTTATCAATAAATCAGTCGTGATTTATCAGTGGTTTATCGATAAACCAGGTCATAAAAAGTATTTTTTTTAAGTGAGGCTACAAATGACCAAGTCATTTTTGATTTGGTCATTTTTGTAAATACCCCCAAACAAAATCAATGATATACGGGTACCCGTATTTACCCACGTATTGAATTGTGTTGGATAAAACTTAAGTCGAACCTGATGGATTTTCAAGTCTTGGGTCAGTATTGCTACCCCTATGCTATAATTTCATAATTTTCAATACAATATTTCATAAATCATTTAATTATATTAATATATTACTTTTAAAAATTCAAAATATAATTATTGACTAAGTTTAATGAGTAATTTTATTTTAATATATTTTTTGTTCATATTATGTTAATTAAAATATTATCAATGTGTTAAAATAGAAAGTTTTGACATAAATGGTTCTTCCGTCCACTTTCGTTAACTTTTTTCCGTTAGGTCAATGCAAATGTGTCTCACGTGGCATTGACTCTGGGTAAAATAGTTATTTTATCCAAAGTCTAAAATACAGGAACTAAACAAATTAATTTGAATTTTGGGTTTAGGGTAGCGGTGCAATTGCAAATTGCAAATCATCACTTCATCTTCTTCAGCCTTCTTTTTCTTTTCTTTTATTTGATTCTTTTCTTTTCTCAATTAACACACACACATATCTGCTTCATCTTCTCTCTCTCTCTCTCTCTCTCTCTCTCTCTCTCTCTCTGTGGCAGCCCCAATCCGGATCCCAACACGGAATCCCAAGATCGTGCCGTCAGAAACCAACAAGTGAAAACAAATGCAGAAGGACCAACACAAAATGCGCTCGAGCTATCGAGTTCCAAGCTAAACGCAACCAAAGAGATAATAAGTCTCTAGGACTAAAAATTCGAACTGCGTTGGTGCAATAATACGCAGGCATAACAAAACCACATGTTACACAAAACTGAGATAAACAACCAAGTCATCGGCGACGTTACAGCCGGAACCCAACAATATGCTAAGAGTCTACCACAACACATCAACGACTAAAACTTGTTTGACACGACAACAACTAAAATATTGAATGCCCCGAAGCTACTGCGTGCCTGAGAGATAACTGAATAAATACTAGAATAATGTACAAGGGCTCGATAGAACAAGTCGGTCCCAAATAAATTCTACAACGCAACTCAGAGCAATCTACCCAATGATAAAGTATATATGGCTTTACACACAATTGTTCTCACGAGACATGGAACGACTTAAATCCAAAATAAATACGATGGAGTTCCACGAGTTACAATCCGAACTAATTGACCTCTACAGGAGCTACCGACCAGACTGCTCATAGCTATAGCTATGATCAACTTGACCTCTACACGAGCTATGATCAAAAGGCACAATAAGAAATCAAAGTATACAATTAGTCATAAAGACTAACTAAGTTACCATCAATAATAATATAGCATGATAATTGTTCAAGCATGTAAATATAACATGGTGTCCATATAGGTATTCCACAACGATCACGTAAGGCGTAAATACAGTGTCCCTTCAGGAGGTTGTTCAACCATATAGTATGATTTTCACATATAAATATAACATGGTGTCCATGAATATTCAATGTAACGTTTCACTGGGATTACTCAACCACTCAATATGATTTCCAATATAACATGGTATTCATATAATATTCAGCATCGTTCACGTAAGATATGAATGTAACGTTTCACAGGGATTACTCAACCATACACTATGATTTCCACATGTCACAAAGAAGAATCACCTAAAACCAAGCTAATCATATCACACGTGAAGATTCAAATATAGTCAATAGTTTCACACGAGTAGTATACTGGATTGAGATACATCTCTAATCAACCGCTACCCCAAACACCATTTGATATCTCGAGCAAGGACCAATGGTATTCACCATACATACATATACCTCGGTAGTCGTAACCTCAAAAGCTATTGCCCAAATCACAAGGTAGTCTTACTAACCTTAGTCATGGTCCTGACTAAAGGGGTTGAGCCCAATCAAACTTCACTGCTAACCGAGCACTGCTCTCCGCCCCATGACCCGATCAGAGGGTCGTTTGACACTCAACAAAAATGACCAAATATAGACCACATAATCGAGGTTGTTCTCATACATAATGTCAATCATATTATTCAATTTATTTTCAAGACCACTTACTTACCACATATGAAACAATACCAACATCACTATAATCATAGTAGACAATTGACAACTTATCAAATGTTCCACACGAGTTATCAATTTGATACTATGTTCAATAGCATAACAATTATAACTTGAGACTAACAACTTAGTCTTTAAAACGTCAAACGCCCATAGATCACTTTCACCACAATTATAATGGAACAATTATCTAATGCTATTCCCCCATTCACCATTAATCGAACAAGGGTCACATCATAGATTCTCTAACAAGTCGATGCATTATTGCGCACTAACAAAGGGTTTCCAAGAGTCGGCACTCTCATTAATTTACACTCTAGCCATTGTAGAGTTTTGCTTAAGGATGTTAAACCTTATGAACACGATCAGGGGGGGGGGACTTATAATGATTGTGTTCAATATATATGCTACTTATTAACTTCTGCACGCCAATCTTGTAAAATACACCAAATATTCACCTTAACTCCAAACCTTACCATTTATGCATATTCTAAAATTAGACATCCTAAATTACAATTTAGAATTTTAAATCACTCAATTCGGACCTATATTCACTAAATTTTGTGTATTTCAAGTTACAAATTTAATCCAGATTTCCTGTACCAGAATCCTCTGCGCAGCATTCATCCTTAACTCAATTAAGGTACTTCCCAATCTTGAAACTTAATGAAAATTTGCAGAGAATTACCTAACATATAAAAGTAAAATATATTCAAAATTAAGCTCAAACCCATACGTAGATTGGTCACAACACTTCCACAAATTAAGCAGAAAACAGCTCTTCTGATTTTAAAGGTCATGTACTCTAGCTCACCCATTTCAACCATTGTTTCTTAACTACCCAAACAACACCAACCATTAAAATCATCCACACATACCCAAAATTACAAACTCATATAAATTATTCAAACGACAAGAAATACCTCATTGATGTGAGCACAATCGTTTTGTAGAATCTTAGTTTGCTTTTGAGCTAAAGCGAGGAAAAGAGGGTTTAGTAACTTACTTGCATGGACGATCAAACCTTAGAGAATAGAAGAATGGATTGGGGAAGGAGACTCTATTCATTGAGGGTTTTCCAACGGTGGTCTCGGATTGCAATTCCAATGCTTGAGTCAACGGGAATGACTACACACACATCACACCAACTGAAGGTGTTTCTCTCTCTATTCTTCAAGTTGGATGATGGAGAATGAAGAGGAAGAAAGAGTTTCAGATCTATAATGGGATGCTAAGGGACCAATCTACCTTCAATGGGATCACAAGGCCAAAGGGGGTAGGGTTATTAAGGGTAGAATAGGTTTTTCCCGTCAAAATTTATGTATTGCAAAAATCTGCCCGTAGCAGGAATCCACAAATGCGGTCGCATTGGGGACAAGGATGTGTGTGTATCCTTTGGTTCTGAACTTACTGGTGCTCCGCTCCCAGTAACGGATGCGAGCGCATCGAAGGGTGAATGCGACCGCATCCATGATTTTAAGGCAATTGGACTTGAAACTAAGCCAAGATGGACCCTAACTCAAACCCCAACCATTCTGGTAGAGATGGACTTTCCTCGCTACAAAAATGCATTGCTACTATCCGTCAGTTGACATATGGCTCGCCTGCCGACCATTGTGACGAGTACGTATTACTTGGCGAAACCACTAGAATCAAATGCTTAAATAAATTATATTGATGTGTGATTGAGGTATTTAGAAGAGTATACTTGAGAAGACCTAATTTTAACGACGTTCAATGTTTACTTCAACTACATTCTGATTACCACGACTTTCTTGGTATGTTAGGAAACATTGACGGTATGCATTGGCCGTGGAAAAATTGTCTATTTTCGTGAAAATGTCAATTTACCCGAGGAGATCAAGGGGTTCCAACAATTATGCTAGAAGCAGTAGCTTCTCAAGACCATTGGATATGTCATGCTTTTTCGGGGTTGCAGGATCCAACAAGAACATTAATTTTCTCAATCATTCTTCATTGTTCAATGATGTATTGGAAGGATACTCTCCTAAAGTTCAGTTTATAGTAAATGATACACGATACACGAAGGGATGTTATCTGGCAGATGGTATCTACCCGAAGTAGGCTTCATTTTTTAAAAGCTTTGCATATCTAAAAGACCCTAAAAGGATAAAGTTCAAACAAATGCAAGAGGCTGCAAGGAAGGATGTTGAACGAGAATTAGGAGTTCTCCAATCTCTATGAGGTGCGGCACGATTTTGGAGCAAGAAAGATTTGAAAGATATAATGTACGTGTGTATCATATTGCATAATATGATTGTAGAGAATGAAAGTAACACAATAGAACTGTCAAAACGGGTCTGCGATGCGGGTTTATCCGCGGGCCTGAAAAGCCCGCGAACATAACGGTCCTAGAAACCCCTAGCCCAACCCGCCCCGCGTAGGGCCACGAGCAAAACGGGCAAGTCTGCCAAATTCAAATAACAAAATAACAAAATTACATATCCATAATCCATTAAATTCAAAATACTAAATATCAAAATTACATAACCATTAAATTCAAAATACTTAAAATACTAAATAACAAAATTAAATTACATATCCATTAAATTTAAAATACTTCAAATACTAATATAAATAGTAAGTTTCAAATTTCATCCACCAAATCACCAATTAAGAAATCATCGTGTCATCATCAAAATCATCTACATTGTCTCTTCATTCATCAATAATTTCTACCACATTTGATACGGATGCTTCTGATGGAGACTTTTGGACATTTGCATCTTCATCATCACATTTACCTACATATAATAAGATATTTATATCAAAGTAAAATATATGTAGATAATGAATATGATTTATGTAACACCCCGTATTCTTGCATGTGCATTGTGTGCTTGCCTTCATACTTTCTTGATTGATTGTGAGCATGTTTATTTAGTTTATATATGATTTAGAATCATTCATAAGTCATTCATGAAGCCCTTAACATGTTTAGAATCATGTACGCTTGTTTGTTGAATCGCCGGTTCGATTGCGTTGTTTTGGCCTTAGCGATTTTCCCCTCGTTGCTCGTTTTGCTTCTATTTCGTCTTGCGAAGTGTTCGTTGAGTTCTTGGCTTTGTATTCAGGTCATAACCATGTTGAAACAAGCCTTTTCCATGTCCAAGTTATCCTAGTTTGATTGGTGTTTGATTGGAGTTTGATTCGTTAACCATTCGTCGCATGATTCGAGCCTTGTTCTACCTTGTTCCGGTTGTTGTTCGGGTGCGTTTCCGACTTGTTTTGAGTTGGGTTAGACCTTAGAATGGTTGCCCATAAGTTTGGGACCATTTAGGACATGTTTAGACCAAGTTTTGAAGGTTCAGAAGCCCAGGCGCCCGCCTGGAATCGCGTGAGGCGCCCGCCTCAAGTTCTGGGAGCAATTGCAAAATGAACAAAGTCAGGAGATTGGACTCTGCAGTTGAGGCGCCCGCCTGGAGGATGTTGAGGCGCCCGCCTCAACATCAGGTACACTTACGGGATTTTTTCCCCCTGTTTTGTAGTTGAACGACTTATACACCTAAACCCCCTATCTAAACCTTTCTTAAACCTCCCTAACCCTCCTCACTTATGTCCTAATATATCTAGCAAGCTTTAAGGATGGATTAAGAGAGCTCTAATGATCATTAAGCCACAAAATCAGATTTTTAAAGAGACCACAAGACCTTGACACTTGTCCCACTCAAGTTCTAGACCAATATAAGCCATATATTCAGATTTTGACCTTCATTTCTCTCCCTCACTCTCCAAAAACGAGATTCATCCTCTCTCAAGCTCTCCCATGGCTTCTTGAAGCTTTGCTCTTGGTCTTCCCTCATCCATTCTCCATTTGCTCAAGCCACCTTCATCAAAAGTGTAGAGCTCGAAGAGAAGATCATTTTCAACCGATTAGTTTCTTTCTTTGCTTTCTTTGGTGTAGAACACTTGTAAGTTACTCTTCTTCTTCTTCTCTTTAGTTCTCATTGACCCTAAGGAAACAAAGCTTTTGATGTATGAGGTCAATGAGGACACACAATATGCTCCCTATGCTCTCTTCTTGTATTTTGAAAATATGAACTTGCTAGGAGCATGTATAGGATGATTATTGCCTATGAATGGTTATAATACTCTTTCATCTTGTCTATTTAAGGTTTTGAACATGTTAGAAACATGTATTATATTTGTGATGGAAGTGTTGGTATATGTGAATGCCCTAGTTTATGCCTTCATGATATGTTGTGAAGTTGTTATGTGTTCTATCCTCTATATTGGACTCTATGATGAACATGAATTTCATTGCTATGCCTTGGTGAATTTACAACCTTATTGAACCTAGAAATGACCTAGGTTGGGTTATGAAGCACATAGCTTCAATTTCTCCAAAATTGGGAATTTAGAGAAAAGACTTAACGAAGTCGACTCTAGGGAAGATTTGAACATGTTAAACTCTAATTTCAATCCCTACGAAGTTTGGACACCGTTTGGTCAAGTTTACTCAATTTTAAGTTGAGTTTAATTATGTGCATTCGAACCCGTTATGATTATTTGGTTATGAGCAATTAATTGCCTTGACATGATTTATTGTAGAGATTTATACCCTACTTGGTCGGTCGAGTTCGCTCTTGTCGAATTCGATCATTATTTGGTCTTAACAAGTAAACATCTACTTGTGCATTGCATTAAGTCCAACTGGCACTATTTGGTTTGATTTTTATGTCAGGGTAGGACGATGTATAGCCTTCACGAATTGAGAGATTCGTGCTCGCTATGGATCGCCGTACCTGGGACCTCACACACCCCTCCATTGTAGGCCGCAATTGGGAAGTAGCCCCTTTGCCGTAACAATACGCGCGCCACCGCTGCTATTAGCCGGCGGAGTTCGGTATATCGATGCGAAGTCACGAGCATCGTAGTCACGATATTGGGTTAACAAACTATTTTGCAGGAGCTACGAAGCGGCCGTGCCTATATCATATCCTACTTGTATGATTTATTTTCTTGCGCTTACGTGAATAATGTGCTAAGTGCTATATGATGAACGTGAGCTATAATTGTGATAAATGTCATGCTATAACATGAACATGCATTTTAGTAACTTACTAAGTCTTTCGACTTACCCTATTTGTTTGTTTTGTTTTCCTTAGATCCGAGCCGAGGAGACGGTCCACGTTAGACTCGCTATTTCACGCTTGGTCGTTTGTGAGCCCAAGGTTGCTCTTTTGGACTTTTGGTAGTTAGTCTTTTATTTTGGAAAGGACGTTGGGAAGCAAGTCACTTAGACTTGTCTTGGGAATTTTGTTGTTGTAGTTAACTTAATGGTTTAACACTTGTAATCTTTTGTATGCCGACTTACATGTCGAGCCTGTTCATATGTTAATGGTTCGCTACAGTTTCTTCCGCTAAAGCTCGTTTAATTATTATTGTTGTTGTTGTCTCCGGCATGTTGTGGCCGTTGAGGTTTTATAAACATGTGTTATAATTGTAGGAGTAGTTGTTGGGTTCCGGCTGTAACGTCGCCGATGACTTGTTTATTTTAAATTGTTTTTCCGGCCAAGTGTAGCCGAGTTGTTGTTCGTATGCGATGTTGCGCCACATGAATTTTATAATCCTACTTGTGCATGCTTGTGTATCTTGTCTATTTGGACGGCACGACTCGGGATCTCGCATTGGGGTCCGGGTCGGGCCGTCACAATTTAAGAAATTGTTAAACTAACATATCATAATCAACGTAATCATGCAACCAATTACGAAGGCAAATTTGAGCTTGAACATTTTTCGATAGGGTAGAACTTCTAAATTTGGTGAGCACACTATCACCTATAGAAAAAGTTGATTCTGAGGCAACGGTGGTTATCGGAATGGCCAAATATCACATGCCATTGATGTAAGGATTGGGTACCGATGCCTATGATCCCTCCAATAATTCAAGACACCAAAATCATCATAAAATGAAAACTCGTGCTTCGACTCCTCCAAGTAAAGATCCAACTGAGATTTTCTAGCATTGGAAATTGTTTGGTGCTCAAATGCTTTAATTCCCTATATTAAATAAAGTATGTAAGAATACAAAAATAAATGTAATCAAATGAAATATATATAACTTAAAGAAAAAGAAAGAAAGAAAGAAAGAAAGTGTTCAAATACTAAATACTTACATCAAATATGTTTTTTTACGCACTAACATTGATTGAGACTGTGAATGATGTAGATGGAGTAACAACAAAAGATGATTGTAGCTGTGAAGGACCTGAAATCTTAGCATTCGAATAATGCTCAAAAAGCTTATACAGCTTTGTCCTTATTAGTGACACTTTCCCTTTACATTTATTTGGATCATTCTCGACCTTTCCATAAAAATACTTCAACATTACCAACTTTAATCGAGGATCAAGAACAGCCCCAAATGCAAGCACGACGCTATATTCACTCCAATATTTATCAAACTTCTCTTTCATCTTCTTACACATATCACTCACCACTTCATCTTCATTTGACAAGTTTCCTTTCAATAAAACTTCAATCCTCTATACTTGTAAAAAGTACAAATTTGATGTAGGATAAGACGAGCCCGAGATAAGATTGGTAGTTTGATAAAATGGCTCTAGAAATGCACAAATTGTCTCCCCTCTTTTCTACCCTTCAATTGATGGACAATACTTATAATTTTGATCATTCAATTGAAGCTGAAAAAAAACCTTTTTATAAATAATTGCATTGCTCAACATTAAATAAGTTGAATTCCAACGAGTAGACACATCTAACCGTAAATCAATATTAGTGTTAATATTACCAAATGCACTCACACATTCTTCATTTTTTTCTTTCTACCCTCCGAACCTTTCACATATACTTGACGGAATCTCTAATTTTATCCAAGCAACAACCACCTTTTTCAAACCTTCTTGCACAATGATATTTAATATGTGAGCACAACAACGAATGTGAAAAAATTCACCATCACACAACAAGTCATCATTCAAAGAGAACTATTGTTTCAAAAGTTCTTACATATTACCATTGTTAAATGTATTATCCAATGTCAAAGAAAAAAACTTTTTTCTCAATCCCCCAATCCTTCAAAAATTCATATAACTTAGCAGTCAATTCAACTCCCAAGTGGTGAGGAGGCATATGAGCAAAGCTAAGAATTTTACTGTTCAATTTCCAATTCTTATCCACAAAATGACCAATAAAGTAAATGTAACACTCACTAGTACATGCAGTCCAAAAATCTGAAGTTAAACAAACTCTGTTTTGAATATTACCAAGGATAAGCTTAAGTTTTGTTTTCTCCCTCGCATACATTCTTCTAATATCGGAAACAAGAGTATTCTAGAAATGCAAGGAACATCAGGATTTAAGTATTTTGCCCAACTTTTAATGCCATCATATTCAACAAATGAAAATGACAGATCATGTTTAACAACTGCAGCATCGAAGAAGTTACGTGATATCTTTGGGCCTACTTTCCTAGACCTTAACTTCCCATCATGATCAACAAGCATTGGTTCCACATCATGAAACTTTAACATTTTGCAACTATCCTTCTGACGTCTTATTGTCGAAGTCTCATATTTTCTACCCACATATTTAAATTGTTTCTTACATCACTTATATTCTGCTATTACTAGCCCTTCACCGTCCACGCTTATCCTATTATAGGACCTCCAAACATCATATGTTTCTTTTAACCTTTTAATAGATCGAATGGATTCCTCATTATTATTACTCTTATTAGTTTCCAATTGTGTAGACACCCCAATTTCGTACCACTGGTACGTAAATTTGACATGCGATATCAAGACCTGTTAAAACTTAACAAATGTCAAGTTACAGGGTTTAAAAATGCAAAAGACAAAGCAGAATGCGCAAAATAGTAAAATGCAGGGGCCAAAAGTGGAAAAAAGGAGCTGAGAATGGAAGGCAGGCGCGGCCAATAAGGGATCTTGGCGCGGTGCCCAAAATGCATGGTTCCGACGCCAAACCTGCTACAGTGCACTCCAAAGTTAACGCATTGCACAAATCCTGAAGCACGCGGTACAAGCTGGTGAAGCACAGAGTGAAATTCAGAAATCCCAGTGATGTCCCTCTCTCAGCCTATAAATAAGAAGCCCCGGGTTCACTTTCAGTGATCGAAAAAAGACACAGAAAAACGCCCAAAGCTTTCAGCGTTGTTATTACACTGCAAGCCACCGAACCCCTGCCCAAGACGTGGAATCATGCCCAGTATTGTGAATACCATCGCTGTAGTGGTCACTTCACCGACAAATGTTATATACTAAAAGATGCTATCCATGACCTAATAGATGATAATGTTATTGAGAAGCCTCCTCCTAGACCAAATATAGTCAATAACTCTCTGCCTCAAATCAATATGATTGAGGTTGATGAAAAATTTTGTGTACCCAAGTTCGAAATGAATAAACATCCCTTACCATATATCATTATTCCTTTCTCTCCATCTCTATCCATAAAAGAGTCTAGTTGCAATATGCTCTCTTGGGATACTATCCTGGGTAGCCAAAATACCTACAATATTAAAAAAGCCACTTAGGTCGGTGGGGATGTCAGTCACCTTACTAGATCTGGTCGAGCCTATAAACCAAACCTGGAAAGAGGTGACCACTCTTGCAAAGATCAAGAAACAGATACTGGGGCTAAAACGGTGGGAGATACTTTATTAGCTCAGATGAAGAAAACTCAAGCTAACATATCCATCTGGGGATTGCTCTGTGCTTCCAAAACCCACCGTGATACGTTGGCTAAATCTTTAAGTCAGGCAGTCATTCCTATTGAAACCTCCCCGAATGAGCTCACTCAAATGATCGGAAACATTCACTTTGGGAATGTGATTATGTTTACTGATCTAGACATGCCAAAGGAAGGAACCAACCACATTGATGCTCTCCATATCACTGTGGGGGTCATGGAAAAAAGGGTTCCCCGAGTTCTGATAGACAATGGGTCTTCTCTAAATGTATGTCCCACTAGCACACTGGCAAAACTGGGAACAAAAATATCAGAGCTTGCTCATTCATCGCAGACAGTAATGGCATACGACAACACTAGTCGATATGTCCTAGGGGTGGTCACTTTAATGCTGACTATTGGGCCATTAACCATGCCAGTAGAATTCCAGGTCTTAGACATACCAACCACTTTCAGCCTGTTATTAGGACGTCCGTGGATCCATGGGGTAAAAGGGGTAGCCTCCTCGCTGCACCAACGTGTCAAGTTCATCCACGATGATCATATAGTAATCATTTTGGCTGATAAGATCGTGGAAAACAAGGAAAATTAGGACGTCCCGATCCTCGAGATAGAACATGATGACACTGGTATATTCCTCAGTGACTTTGAGGTTATCCCCCAAGTTGTAGTCAACGCCATTGAATATGGGCGAGAAACTGACATCATCGAGAAGAAAACTACATCCTTAGGAAACATGGTCCCTTTAAACATGTTTCGAAAAATGAATTATATGTCTGGTCTGGGTCTTGGCAGAAATCAGCAGGGGTTGGTTAATTTAGTCCAAGATAAACTTAAGGATTGTATCCCTCCTTTCAGTCTAGGATACAAACCTACTCTAGCTGGAGTAACCACGGTTATGAAGCAGAAACGTGAGAAAAGTAAGGCAGAAAGAGAAAAACGTCCTTACAAATATCCCCCCCTCCAGCCATATAGAAAAACCTTGAATGTTTACTTTGTAAGAAAATGGGAAACAAAAGCCTACCTCATGTTTCCCGAGCCCTGGCTAGACCAGAGTAGGAAAAGACACCCTGGTTGGGAGATCTTTGAAGATGTCGGTATTATCACTGATAAAATGGAATAGGTTACTCTGGAGCCCCGTAGCACTGCATATAAGACTGTCACTATTGAAAACACTTGGTCTATAGACCAAGATGATTATGCTCTGACCCTATTAGATGACGAAAGTCTGGGAGATAGTTTCCTGGGTATGATAGATGGAGGCACTGATTATGAAAAGCTCCCTGCTGAGTTTGAGCCTATTATTGATAAGCCTTTGCAGAATTGGTATACTACGACTGGTCCACTCTTGACGACCGCAGATCTGGTGGACAACTTCGGATATACTATTCCACATCCTTCTCCTAGCTTTACGGATTGGTCATCTACCGATCCGTTCCCTCAAATTGAGGATCTCAAACCCCAGATCCTTAACAATGTAAATAACCCTGTACAGTTTGCTATTAATGATAATCTTAATGTCTTTTCTTATTCCTTAGTTGCACCTACATTAAAAGACGCATTAAATAATTATAATAATGAGTCATTTGATGAAATGGACCCAAAAGATAAAAATTACTTGCTTGAGCTTGTAAAGTCAGTCGAGCACCAGGAAAAGCATCATTCATCAGCAGCAAATGAAGACTTATCCACTATTAATCTAGGGCTGAACAATGACACAAAAGAAATCAAAATTGGCAGCTACCTGCAAGGCCCTGAAAGGGTAGCACTTATTGACCTCCTCAAAGAGTTCGTAGACATCTTCGCCTGGTCCTATGAAGATATGCCTGGGTTGGACCCAGCCATTGTTGAACACCGGATCCCCATATATCCGGATGCTCAACCAATAAAACAAAAGCTTCGCCGAATCAAACTGGAATGGTCACTGCAAGTAAAAGAAGAAATCATGAAGCAGCTGCACGTCAAACTTATTCGGGTGGTAGAATACCCAATTTGGCTGTCTAATATAGTGATCGTTCCCAAGCCCAACGGGAAGGTTCGGATCTGTGTAGACTTCCGCGACCTCAACAAGGCATCGCCCAAAGATGACTTCCCTCTACCCAATATTGATATTGTGGTAGACGCCGTCACTGCTCACAAAATAAGATCTTTCATCGACGGCATGCTGGGCTACAATCAAATCAAAATGGTAGCAGAAGACCAGGAGAAAACCTCATTCACTACTCCCTGGGGAACCTACTGCTACAATGTCATGCCATTTGGGATAAAAAATGTCGGGGCTACATATCAAAGGGCTGCCACCACCCTCTTCCACGACATGATTCATAAAGAAGTTGAGGTCTATGTTGATGACATGATCGTGCACTCCAGCGATGCCAATGGTGCTCATATCAAAGACCTTCGAAAATTCTTCGAAAGGTTAAGGAAGCATCAAATGAAGCTTAACCCCACCAAATGCGCATTTGTGGTTACCAAAGGTAAAGTCCTGAGATTCATGGTAATCAAGCAGGGCATCGAGATCGAGCCAGCCAAAATTAAAGCCATCATAGAGATGTCGCAGCCAAAAACTCCAGCCGAAGTCAAATGCTTCCTGGGCCGATTGCAGTAAATCAGCCGCTTCATCAGACAACTGACATATATATGTGAGCCCCTCTTCAAACTCTTAAAGAAAAATACTGACCAAGTTTGGGACGAGAAATACCAGCTAGCCTTCGAAAAAATAAAAGCCTACCTTACCAATCCACTCGTGCTAGCTCCGCCCCATACACATAAACCTCTCCTCCTATATTTAACCGTCACAGACACGTCAGTAGGGGCTATGCTCGCCCAAGAAAAAGAAAATTCCTACATTGAAAACGCCATCTACTTCATAAGTAGGAAGCTGCAAGGAAGCGAGCGAAATTATTCAGCATTAAAGAAAAGCTGCACCGGCCTAGTCTAGGCAACGCAAAGGCTCAAGACCTATTTGTAAGGACGATCCATCAAGATTATCTCCAGAATGGATCCTATAAAATATATCTTCGGCAAGCCATCACTATCTAGTCGACTGGCTAAGTGGTCATTTCTTCTCAACGAGTTTGACATCACTTATGTCACACTTAAATCTATCAAAGGCAGCATAATTGCAGACCATTTAGCCGATCTGCCCTTAAAAGTAGAAGATGCAGCTGAGCCTAGCTTCCTAGACGAAGGTGACCTGGAAATTACTGACCACGACACCAGCTGGCAAATGTTCTTTGACGAAGCCGCAAATAAAAGAGGCTTTGGCATAGGGATCTTGCTAATCGACCTAGCAGATTCCCACACTCCGTTGGCCATAAGGTTGGAGTTCGAATGCTCAAACAATACAGCTGAATACGAAGCCTGTATTGCCGGTCTAGAATAAGCCCTCCACAAAGGAGCCAAAGATTTGGAAGTCTACGGAGACTCTGCTTTGATCATAAATCAAGTCGAAAGGAAGTGGAAGATCCAAGATCCCCGGCTGCAGCTCTATCATGCCAAGTTGACTGCACTGGCCGCCAAATTTTATTCCATCTCATTTCACTACTTGCCGCGGGATAGAAATCAATTTGCCGATGCCTTGGCCACTCTACCATCATTGGTCCAAATTCTCACGGAAACCAATGTCCAACCATTTGTAGTTGGGAAAAAGGTCACTCCGGCATACTGCTTCAAAATCAATGCTGCTTCTGAAGCAGATCACGATCCTTGGTATTCAGATATCATAAATCTGCTTCAGAAAGGGATCTATCCTCCCAGCTTAGACAAAAGAGGGAAGGTCTCCCTACGAAGATGGGCATCGCAATTCATGTTTAGCAGTGGCAGCCTTTACAAAAGACATTATCATGGCCTAAATCTATTATGCGTCGATCAAGCAAAAGCCGAGCAAATCATAGACCAGCTTCATGGTGGTACCTACGGGCCCCACATGAATGGCCATATGTTATCCAAAAAAGTTATCCGGCAGGGGTACTATTGGAGTACACTTGAAACCGACTATATTCGGTGGGTGCGTCATTGCGACAAGTGCCAGTGTTTCGCAAATTTGCAGCACGTGCCCCCGCATATCTTATATAACTCCACATTCCCCTGGCCCTTTTCAACTTGGGGTATCGACGTCATAGGCCAAATTCACCCGAAGGGATCCAATGGCCACGAGTACGTTCTAGTAGGCGTCGACTACTTCACGAAGTGGGTGGAAGCCTCTTCCTATAAAATTCTAAATGCTCGAAGGGTGTCCGAATTCATCCGGACTAACATCATATATCGATACGGAGTGCCTTTCGAAATAATCTCAGACAATGGCACACATTTTGAAGGGGACGTGAATCGTCAGCTCGACGAGTTCAGAATTCAAAGGCATAAATCCTCCCCCTACCGACCGTAAGCCAATGGTGCCGTTGAAGCAGCCAACAAAACGTTGGAAAATATTATCAGAAAAATGGCTAATACAGGAAGAGACTGGCCAGAAAAATTGCCACTAGCCCTCTGGGGCTACCGCACTTCAGTTCGCACACCCACTGGGGCTACCCCTTACTCTCTAGCCTATGGCATAGAGGCAGTGCTGCCCATATAAGTTGAAATTCTATCATTAAGAGTAACTAGTTTTTTTACCCGTGCGTTAAACGCACGTCAAATAAAGAGGAGAAATTTTAAGTTACTAAAACATACATAAAATTTTCAACTAATCTTACATAAACAAAATAAAGAGGACAAAAAATCTTAAAGGATTAAATAAGTACAATTAGTTTATTAGAAAATACACATCTGTATATCACTAATTCTTATGTATTTTGAAAAACTTCCTTATACACAACATTTGTTGTTTTATTAGTTGGTTTTTCATCTTCACCGCATATCAATATCTTTAAACCAGACCGATTTGTTACTCTAGAAACTGCGACATATAACTGTCCATGGCTAAATACTGGCTTCTTCAAGAATAGACCTACGTGCGATTGGCTCTTGTTGATTGTCATTGCATATGATACCATCAATGAAAATTGCCTTCTCTGGAACTTGAAAGGTAGTCTTACATCTGATGGAGTTAAAGACATCCTTGTGATAAAAACATTTTCTCCAACATTACTTCCATTCAAAATTTTTGCTTCAACAATGTGATCCCCAAGATTTGTGATGATTAGTCTTGTTCCATTGCACAACCCTGCAGCATGATCAATGTTTCTCAATAGCATTACCGGAACACCAATTTCAAGTGTCAATTCATGGTCTGGCAACCCCGAACACTTTATACTATGCAAAAACTCAATTGAATGAATGTCTTTGAACAAACTTGAAGTTTTTTCCGCCCTGCAAATAGAATCTGAACTTAAATAAGTTCTTCCTTCTGAATGATTTATTTTAACCATGTACTCATTGATGGTGTCAACAACGTCAAGTGTCGGAGCCAGTATTGCCCTTTCTTGTAAATATGACACGTCATGAAAAGATTCTGAAAATGACAGATATGTGCACTCAACAATTGACTGAATCAAATTATCTGATGCATTCACCAAAAGATCGTCTGGAATTTCTATAGAAGCAACACCATCATTTTCACCCCCATACGCTCCATCTCCGATACTCAAAATCCACTCAGAAAATGCCTTCAATTCGAGACCACTTTGATCATTACCAAGAGGTTGTAGTCGCATATTTTTTGTGAGTCTCAAGACCTTACAATGTGACCATAAATAAGAAGAGTTAATTGTTGCCATGACAATATCTTGCTTACGTCTTTTCTGCGTAACCGACAATATCTAACGAAAATCTCCACCGAAAATCATAGTTTTTCCTCCAAATGGTTTATTGAAGCTATCTGCATTTTCGAACCTCATTATATCCCTTAAAGTTCTATCAAGAGCTTCAAAACAATATCTATGCACCATGGGTGCCTCATCCCAAATTATAAGCTTTGTTCTAACAATTAGATGTGCAAGTGGACTTCCTTGTTTGATATTGCACGTTGAGTCTTCATGTAAATTTAAAGGAATGGCAAATCTTGAATGACCAGTTCGACCGTTGGGTAATAAAAGAGATGCTATACCACTTGATGCTACATTCAACACTATTTCACCCTTTGATCTCAAAGCAGCTGAAAGCGTCTTCCACAAAAATGTTTTTCCAGTTCCACCGCAACCATAGAGGAAATAAAGACCCCCATTACCACTTTCAACATCATTCATGATTGTGCTATAAACATTTATTTGTTTGTCTGTACACAATTGTAACAACCGCTTGTGTTCGTTAGTCAAATAACTTCTATCATAGATTAGCTCATCACATATGAGTCGATTATCGAATATTGATGCATCAAAATCAATTGGACACGGCATGACAGGGAAATCACGTAAACTTTTGCCTCTGCTTCGCAGTATTTTTTCAAGCTCCAGTAAAGTTAAATCTTGAATTTCTTCCCCATTCAATTGTAATCCTATTAAATTCACAACATATAAATAACTTGATTAGTGAAACAATGATGCAAAAAATGATTTAAAAAATTAAAATGACAATTCATCACCTTCATGCCTTAATAGACGCCTGCGTGTGCATATGATGTCATCTGGAAAATACTGTAAACATGACTCCCATACGAACTTAGGTCGAGACATAGATTCTGACATCAACAATGTCGAAAAAAGACACCTTAAAGAATGAGTTGAGCCCCAGTGGCTAGCTTCCACAATTCCCTCAACATATTCCTTATCGTCATCCAATAAGCCTAGTGCATAGCAAGCATCCCTAAAAGAGTTATATTGAACCCCATTGACAAATCTGATGTCCTCAAAGCAAGTTGGTCCCCGCACTACGTTCAACAAAGTTCTCAAGTAATACAATTCTCCTTCCCCAGAAGCAACATAAAAAAATGCGACCTATAGTATCACCTTGCATTCTTAGACGCCACCCCTTTTTGGTAGCATGTCACTCTTGGATCATGACATTTATTAAATAATACGATACCTAACATTTTTTGTAGAACCTTCAACCGTACATTTCTTAATTTTCAATTTTGCATCTCTCCTTATTTCAATTTTATTTTCAATTTTGCATTTTTATCCTCTTTCATCTCTCCTTATTTCTTAATTTTCTTCATCTCTCCTTATTTCTTTATTTTCTTCATCTCTCTTTATTTCTTAATTTTCTTCATCCATTACATTACTTCTGATATAAGGTCCTTCTCTCTATGTTATAAAATCACAACCACAAAACTTAATTAGCTCTAACATCCGGACCAGTAACCTTCTGATGAAAACTCTCTTCTTGGGTACTGTTCATATGGTCCAACATCCTCTATATACTTTATTTTTTTTCCATAAGCCCATCAGTAAACCTTCGAATCCTGATCCTATTTTGTCAAATAAATAAGTCTCAAAAACCCAAGTTTTGCTCTCTCATTCTAGCCAATAAAAAATTATGTGTTTTATACGCCCTAAAGATTTCTCTATTACAAAAATGTTTTAGCCCCATGTTGAAATGTTTTGGGAAGGAAATACAAAGATTTATGTTGTAGCTTCTCGACATTATTAAGACAAATATTTGAAGTACATTAATAATTATTTGTATTATAAAGAGTAGAAAATAATATTGATTTGATAAAATTTGAATATAGAATAATTATTGGACAAATTAATTTATTCCAGAAGTTGAATATATATTAATGCACTTCCAACAGCTTAAAATAGAACAAAAGAGCATTTGGCTCTACACTTTATAATATTTTGTCAACCATTTTGATGAAGTCAGCATTCGTCCTTTTCAACTTTGATGGTCTTGTCAATCTTTATCATATGAGTTCTTGTTGATGAACCACCATCCTCTGGGTCTTTACTCGTTGCAGTGTCTTCGCTTGACATTAGACAACGTCGCTTTTGCAAAGCACATTCAGGAGTCATATCGTTATTGTCACTTACGGAGTCATCAATCTATAAGGTAAGAAATAAAAGGTTAATACATTAATCAATTTAAAAAAATAGCAATAGTTAGAAATATGTTAGAATTGTATGCTTACCTCTATTACTTCTTAACCAGCATCCTTAATTGCTGTTAACACATCAATTCTCTGATTCAAAAATGTGTCATTAGTAATTTTATAAGTTATTTTGCATATATATAATTTTATAATAAGTTCGATTTATAAGTTAATGTATTAACTTACTCTTTTCAAACTTAAACTTGTTTTCTTGTATTTTTTCGATCAGGTTTTCCTCGATGCAAACTTTGCTAACTGAATAAGTGTTATCATCCCCCGTAATATTATATTGTTTTACATTGACCTTGAAAATTGCAAGTCGCCGAACCAATGATTGAATATCATCAGGAATGTTTCCCTTTGTTGTACAATGATCACTTGCTCTTTTATCTTCAGCTTTGTGCTATTTACAAATACAAAAGTATTTAAAATTAGATAATTGATGAATAACATTTTTATTTAAGAGTTAGATAAATTGCCAAGTATAAAGTTGCTCACACCCTACTATCATGCTCAGTCAATTGCACAGCGGTCTTCCCGGTTAATGTTTCACAAGGTGAATCCCATAGTAAGAATGTTGCACAGTCACTACCATCTAGGACATTGACCTTTAGCTTGTACCTTGGGGTTGGTTTTGATACCTTTTTATCACAAGTAACACAAAAGAAATATCTACCATTGATGCTAAGCTTTTTCATGCACCTGCCGCAGCTATCAAAATACCAACTTCCGTTTAATATAATTTTAGAAATTTGAGCGACAACCCAATAAAATCCATCCTATATAGATATAAACAGTTTGTCACACATCATTTTACTTGAGATATATCTTAAATATTTTGTATGTAAAAGTTATAACCTGAGAGCATGTAATTAAATCATCAATTGACTCGAAGTCAATTGTTCCACTTTCGAGCTCACTTGTACCACTACAGGTGGTGCTGGAGGATAATTGGATAATTATTTGGGACGAACTTCCACATTGTTCCAAAAACCTAATGATAAAAAGGAAATGTTTGTTAGTATTTATATATACAAATTTAATCGAAGAAGTTTAAGTAAATACATCTACCTTCTCTTTACATCAGCAATTTCAGGTACTATAGAATCCACTAAAATCTTTGTAGCATAATAGGCATTTGATAACATGATTTTCCATGTATAGTTAAAATGACTTAGTTTCACGAGGATGACATAATATTATGTCGTATTATTTTTTATTCAAATTTATGTGTTACCTTGAAATGATTTTGACTTGCATAGTTGTAGCAATACAACCAAACCATCTTTGTTTCAGGTTTCAATGTGTGATAGTATCTCATCAGCATAGGTTCCCCACAACTTACACTTGAGCTTCTTATTACTTAAAATGGTGTCAAAATATATAATCAAATATTGAAATAAAATATAGATAGAATCTTTAGCAAGACATTAGAGAGAAAGACTTACTCATAGTCCTCTAGCTCAATTTCAATGTATTTTGAATTAGTTTTAAATTTGAGCAATCCTTTTCCTACAACTTTACCAACAACATCTACAAATATAATTAAAACTAGTTTATGTAAACAAAAATATATATTAATTCAAAGGAGTTATAAAATGTACCTATTAATCCTGACTGTGCGACGTCAATTGACTGAATTTCATCAAAAAAATTTAGATTGAAAATGTTGGCTAAGAATTTTTTGCCACCAACTGTTATGGCATATGTTGTTGATAAAAACATTAGTCTGTAATTGACATTAGTTATTTTGTAATTTCCACGGTTGTCAATCACTGATACGTTTACAATATAATATAATTTTCCCTCTTGCAATTTTGATTCAAATTGCTTAATCAATGTCTTGTTAATTGATGCTTGTATCTGTTCGCCCTGCATCAATAGAAAGAAAATATGCAAATGTAAGTACAAATAATACATGAAGTATGCAGTTCTAAATAATTTGACTAATCTAATTTTGTACATTAGTGTGTGAAGAAAGTTCAGTAGATCTCGGTTACCAAGAAGGTGAAGATTTCAAGAGATAATGATTATCTAATTGATCAATATTGGTATTATCTAATGAGCTTGCAAGATGCTTAAAGGTATATGTTTTGATACAGATTCTGTATTTTCCTTGGTATTAAATCCAAGTAACTGCAAAGTAAGTGAATGATGAACTTATGGAAAGTAGATATTCCTGCACTTTTTGATGTCGTACTGCACATTTTAGTTTTTTCGTAGATCTCAATTTAACTGGAAAAAAAAGTAGAAAATATTGCATGTAAGAAAACAATCTCGTGTTTTGTTTATGTAACAGAAAGAAGGGGCAGATTCATCCTGGAACAATTACCACCAATTTGTTACGTCATCTTCTACCTGGTGATAGCCTTCTTGAAGGTATTCTAGCTGCACCTTTGAATTGATTTCGTATCCTATTAATTGATATTGAGGATAAATGGGCGAGTTACGCTTCTTGCACATCCTATGACACCAAGTGATAATTTACGTTTATAATTTTTCATAGGACTCAAAGTTGACTTTAGTTTTTATTTGCTGTTGGATTTTTGGGTTTATATGCTTTGTCAGTACAATATCTTGGTCTCAATTTTGTTAGTAAAGCTTGAATTAGCCTGTTATTTCACCAACCCTTCTTTAGCAATGTTTGTTTCCCCCTTGAAAAGTTATTGGTGCTTTGTCTTCCGCACGAAATATCATAATTAGCACTTAGCAGCACCATTTATGGACGGTTTTTGGGTTGTAGGTTAGCTAAATCATTCACTAAAGGGAGAAGGGGTTAGGGCCTGGGGGTATGAATGCTTTAGATAAGTTGCACAGAAACTTTTGTCATCTACATACACACAAATTTGGCAAGGATTAAAAATGTTTGAGGTGTTTATATTTCAGTAACTTATTGTCATACGAAGGTGCAGTTTGCTCAACTAAACAAAAATAAAGAAACTAAATTAAATACATATAAGGTAGTCATAAAACTAATGCAATTGGGAATTGAGCTTATGCAGTAAAAAATCTCACTAATCTAAATATGTGATTGACCAATAATATTTGTCTTTCCTATATTGCAGGAAGCACAATAGATATTGCAGATGGATGATGCAGAGCTCGTATCATAATTTAACTAAGAACTATTGACTTGTATTATAGAATATTTACCTTTGCATTGACCATAACCAATTCCACTGATGGAGGAATCTTCAATTCATTATTGGTAGGAATAGTCCATTTCCTCGCAAGACGAAGCTTCAGCATCCAATCAGTTTTGCGTTTATGAATATCTTTTAATAGGGTAATGTTCACAATTGTATATTGTATGCGTAATAGAATTACAAATGAGTCTATACTTGATATATATATATTTGACCCAAAGTTGAATAGATTTTTATGACTCTTCAATTGGGTAATCAGTACAGATGAAAACCTAAAGGATCAGTACATATGACTCTTCAAATGGGTAATCAGTACAGATGCAAGTGATCAATACGGATGCAAAAAGATTGACTAATCAGTAAAAAATGAATCTTTGATTTTGACATCATTGTTATCAATTGAAACTATAAATTGAATTATTTCAGATTTCAAATAGATATAATGGGACTTTGAGTCAAAAGTAATGTAATAAATGCAAAATTGTCTTAGTCAAAAGTGTTTAAAAAATGGAAAGTGGGTTTTGGCGGGATATTGTCTTAAATAGATGTGATAACATACCTTTGCCATTATATATATATATAGATGATGGAATCCGGTATATTAAAAATTGACTGGGTCAAAGGGTGATACGAAGAATTAGCCCTGATCGACGAACGTCGGCTGCTGACCCTAGAGCACACCCGAGCATATCAAAGGCGGATAGGCCGAGCCCTCAATAAAAAAGTCAAAGGCCGCGACATCCAAGTCGGGGGCCTCGTGCTTCAAGAAAAACCCCCTAGTTATGTTGATACTAGGGGAAAGTGGAAATCTCCTTGGATGGGACCTTATGTTGTTAAAAAATTCCGGTCAAGAGGTGCAGTACTCCTCACGAACCAAGAAGGGGAGGATCTTGTTCAGCCCTTCAACCTCGACAAGCTCAAAAGGTACTATGCTTGAGCCGATATATCTGGCAGTTGTTTCCCTCTCCAGCTCGCTAGGTTGAAAACCCGAAAGGGCGGCCTAGGCAAAAATTAGAGCATAAAAAACAGTAAAAAAAGGAGAAATAAGGGCTCGCTAGGTTGAAAACCCGAAAGGGCAGCCTAGGCAAAAGTCAGAGTATAAAAAAAATGATGAATCGGGAAAAAAAGGGGAGGGAATGCATTTTCTAAATCCTCAGCATCCGACCTCCAGTCTTCAACATGCAGAGTCTTGACTGACAAAAAAAGAGGAAAACCACGACAAAAACTCGCATTAAAATACCAAAATATAAAACGGGTCATTTGGTGCAACTTAGGAATAACTGCTTAAGATATTTAGATTATGCATTTATTACATGTACATTCTATCTACTATTACTTGCTACCTCTACCCCCTTGTTTCCCCCCCAACTATCCTTTATTTGCAGCTCAGCCCCGAAGCGGTCCATCAATGTGTGCGGCGTCCGCCCAGCCGGGCCCATATACTCCACCTGCGAGGCACAAAAGAGACTCTAGTCTCACCAACGTGAGAACCCCCAGAAGTATCCTCATCTTCATCATCGGCGTCCCCGTTATCCTGGATAGCCATATTGCTCGGGCCAGTACCATCATTCCTGTGGGGTGTGCCCCATCCACCAGCTTGAGGGGGAGGGACAACCTCATCTGGTTCCCAAGGATTATTCCGCTGGCTTGAATTGCTCAGTCGAGGAGGTGCATTACTAGGACCTGCCTCATTCGGATCTGGAGCCGTTTGGGCACCAAGGCCATGTACCCGCCTAAAATCCTCCTGCAAGGCCTGAGGGATCACCAGCCCCGAACTCTCTATGTCCTCGCCTATCTCCATCAGGCGAGCATCCAAACCACTGGTTATTCGACGACCAAGCATCCGCCTCAGTGCTCGCCTAATCAGGCGAGAATGCCCCTCAGCGACTACCATAATCCATAACAAGTATTCATGAGAAAGGAGCATGTAATCAGAATAGAGGTAGGCCACCTCCAGCGAGTCAAAGTCTAGCTGCCATATATTGCTGATAAGGGTGCCCAAGTCCCTATTTATCTCCAGCTCCATAGCTACAGGACGGCTCGGGTCAGGGATGAGCTGCTCCCTGCCAAATTGGCGCAAGACCCGGTCCGCTCGATAAAAGGAGGTTTGCTCAATACCCGGCAAAATGACCTGGGCATAGACCCCGGTATACTGAAGAAAGCGACGGATCTACCAGTGGTTAACGACCCATATAATCTCCATGGAGCCTCTACGCAAGAAATTCTCAACCCAGTCGGACTCCGAGAAATTGGTCTAGGTATAATGACCACGAGAGCCATAGAGCCCCGGGTCATACCTTGCTCCCACTGGCACTAGGCCCATCACCCAATTAAAATGCTTCTCTAACCACATATGGATCAGAAGAGGGTTGTCAGAAGGGAATAGCTCATCGCCAGTTGCAAAGGCGTCCATACTCGCCAGGGTCTCTGCCAAGATCACCGGAATAATGTTCATCCAGCGATCCCGAGCCTGCAATACTAGGTCCACGACCCGCACGTCAATATATCTAGGCTAGCCCACCAGCAGATACCTCCCCGCAAGGCAAAGAAAAAGAGACGACAGACGGCGTCGCAAATAATCAAGGTCATCCTCCCTGTACTCCGTAAAAGCCCCAGGAAGGACGGTCAGATTAAAATTTACTCAATTATAAAAACCTGGAGTAGCAGCGCGAGTGGTGCCAAAGAGCTCCCTTATTGCCATATAAGGACGCCTCCGTGAAGAAGGCACGGCAATAGGCCCAGCAGCGTTCATCCCCACCATAGCGCAGAATTACTCAAAAGTGGGGCATATCTCGTTCATGTCAAAATTAAAGAGATGGTCCTGAGCTGACCAAAGTCTGGAGGCTCCCCTCAGCATATCCCAGTTGATGATAAGGGTTCGCCACGATAGCAGGCACCTGTACCCATAAATATGCTCAAACCAGTTCCGCTCATCTGACCGCAGGGAAAGGACCCAGAAATCCAAGGCATTTTCATAAATTTCCATTTCCAATGTTGTATGAGCTGGTGCAGCCATTTTTGGAGAAAAGCAAAAAAGTCTATCTGATAAAAGAGGGCGAAACTGAAGGGAGATCAAAAGCTTAAACAGAAGAAAAGGCAAGAAGGCTGATGAAAAATTGAGCACTGCCTCGTTCGCCATTTATACCGAAAAATTGAAGAAACAGACGATTTCTGAGCACAGTGCATGAACATGGATTGCACAGGGAAGTCTCCTGGCGCCGCGCCCACATCCCTTATGGGGGGCACCAGGATCCTCTCTCCTGCTCCCTCAAACTGCCTTGTATCCCGGTATAAGTTCCGACCATCCACTGCTACTTTGTCTGATTGCAAAGAAAATACAAAAGCTATGAAAATAACCTTCTGCGAATTGGGAAATATCCAGCATAGGAAGAGGCGGCCGCCTCTTCCTCCCCGCAGATTATCAAAAAAGCCCGCTTGAACCCGAAGGTGTAGTTTTCTAAAATCCGTTTCTGAGCTACAGTGTGCCATTACCCCTAGATATCGGTCTAGCTTTATTCTGTGCATGATTATTGAGTCTGCATTTTATTTTCTTACATCATATAAAATTATATTGCACAAAATAAATATCTGTACATATTTTGGTACAAGGAAAAAGAAAAAGAAAGAAAGAAAGGGCTAATAAATGCAGGTATCTAAAAGCTAATGAGCACGGGAAGACTGGCTCCTGTCAAGATTGCCTCCAATGACTCGAGGACCCTCTCCGCCAATCCTATATGCTCGACCTCTCGCTCGAGTGCGACTCGATCCGACAGCTGCTTCATCATCATCATCATCTCGGCGCCTGGTCTGCCGCACCGCGTCATTCCCTCGGCAAGAGAACTCATCCACAAGCTTCTGATAAAGCTTGTTGATACTGAAGAAACCCCGCAGCAGCTTCTTGTATGTAGACACATTCACCTGGAAAAAAAAGTGAGACAGCAAAAAAAGAGAGGATATATCAGTCTCTAAAAAATTTAAAAATATATGTATGATGAAAAAAATAATAAAATGAAAAACAAAAAAAAAAGATGTAAAAAGAAATGTGTCTACCGAGCGAGCCTGCTCCGGGACCCGGCACTCTTCAGGGATATCAGCATCAGGGAGAACTTCCTCCACCATCCTACCGCCTCAATGATATCGAAAGGTGGAGAAAGCATCATCAAGTCCAATGAACTCCAGATGCTTATGAAGAGATGGAATAGAAGGCCTTAGCCTAGCAGAAGCATCTGAAGCACACCTGGCTGCCGCAGGAATATGAGGGGGAGAATGGAGCATAGTCCTCAGAAAATCCTCGTATGCCATAGGTGGGAAGTCACTCAGAGGCATAAGAAACTTCGACAGGTACTGATACCTGTTTGGCAAAAAGTCTGGTGCAACTACTCAAATGGGAGGCATAGGAGGCACCATTGGGGGAGTCAAAAGTGGAGAGTGCTGGTGGTTGACCCGCTCGCCCATATACAACGAGTCAACCATAATGGATACCATCAATATCCAGCAGCGACTCATCTCCAAAGTAACTGCATAATGGCCCACCAGGCCCCTCCAGGGAAGGAAGTGCACAGTACCCGTGCTCGAACTGGAAATACGCTCCCGCACCTAATCTATGTTCGAGCAGCTGCTGTCTCGGTCCGGCCGGTCTCTGTTCGTGTTCGCGAACTTAGCCAAGTAGGGCGGCTCGTGAAAACGCTGATGCAACCGACCCGACGTGAAATGAAAAAATGAAAAAGCCCAAACCTGCAAAAAAAAAAAAATCATCAGCAAAAAGAAAAATATGCTGCAAAAGAAAAAAAAAGAGAAAAAAAATAACAAAGGCAGGAAAAGAAAAAATACCTCCCACGCCGGAGCTAATCCATTAAGGGACGGTGAGTCATTACGGCTGGCTTTATCCATCGAGCCATACAGCTCGGCCAGGCCTGCCTGCCCCCAGTCGTAATCGGCAATGTGATCAAAATCCTTCAGGCATGCCAGGATAGAAACCCTCATGGTAGTGGACGAGTTGGCAACACGAGCTACGGCCTCGCTGTCATCCTCTAGAACCCTCTTGGCATTATCTAGGAGCCATTTCTGCACACTGCCAATATAGACCTCATCTGCCGATTTATATCCGGGCTCGAAGCCCAAGAGGTCTTCTACTACGTCATGGTGGTGATGAAGGGTGTAATCGGGCTCCAAAGTCCTACCGATGCTGGTAGGAATACCGGTAATCGCAGCAAAATCTCAGGGAGTCATGGTTGCCTCCCCCCAGCTGTAGTGAAAGGTGTGGGTAGTATCCCACCAATAGTTCCTCAAAACCTCGAAGATGCGAAAATAGCTGCGAAAGGGGCCAAAAGCCCGCAAAAACATGTTGAAACCCGAGCCCTCAACTAAAACATGTGTTGCCTCAAGCATTAAGCTATAAATGTCAGAAACGTTGGCACAAGTCGCACAACTGGCACGAATGAGAACCAGGGGCTTGTGCATTTGAAAAAATAAAATGGAAAAGGAAAGATAAGTTTATTATCTTTTTATTTTTTTTCCTTTGTACATTATTAAATATAAGCGTGTTGCATATATTGCATTTTGCAAATCATCATAAAATGTTTGCATAATAAATTCTATATTGCACTCTTGCATTAAAAAAAAAGAGATTTTATTGCATTCAAAAATTTTGGAAAAAAAATGCATCTTTTTGCATTCAAAATATATTTTGGCATTTCGGCAAAAAATAAATAAATATAAAATGTATGTTTTGCATTTGAATATATAACACATTTTTGCATTTTCTTGCGCAAATAAAAAATGCTCATGCATAATATTAGCAAGCATCCCATAAATTTTCTATATTGCATTTGCATCCAATAAAATGATATATGCATGCATTAGTCATTTATCATTTGCATTTATTATCTAAATAATTGTATTTTAGCATTTGCAAAAATAAAAATAAAATGTTGCAAATCCTGAAAAAAAAATATTTCCATGGCATTTATCATGTCTCTGCAGAATAAGCATTTCATAAAAATGAATTTTATCACATAAAATATTCCTGTTATATTTTGCATGCATCCGAAAATATATCCGAAAATACACTCGAAAAAAAAATGCATCATATTCCAAAAAGTCTATTTCAAAGGCATGCATCATATTAAAATATTTTTCAGCCTAAAACATGCATCATATAGCCAAATTGCATTAATAATATAAAACATGCATTGCAGAGTCAAATAGTGTCAACTAGTTAAATTATGCATCGCAAAAATAAATTGCATAAATTTCATGAATAATCGTCAGATTGCATCATTCTAGCATATATATTGCATGCATAAACATTATAAGCATGACCAGGAATGCTCCAACAAGCCAAATCAGCACGAAAATCTAGCAGATTTAAGAAATCATCCAAGGAGGGAGTTCCAATCAGGATTTGATACGTGAGTATTCCAATCAGGATGAAGATTACTCCAATCATCCTTGAAGTAGCGATATCTGACGTAATTCCGGATCAAAGGAGGGAGTTCCTTCCTCCTTTCGCTTGAATCTGGATGCATCGGAGCTTTGCCCTTCCGTGATCGCGAAGAAGAAGCCATCTGCTAAGAAAAACATGCAAATTGGCGAAAGAAAATCGAGAAAAGAAGAGAAAATCGAAAAGAAATAAGCAGAGCATAAGAAAAATCGCAGAGGAAGAAATGAAGAAAAAAGAAGAAGCTGAAGCTTCTGCTCCCTGCTTCCCGTCCTATAATGGGTGGATAAAAGGGAATTTTTCCTTTCCCCCCTCCAAAGTTTGAAGGTTCGGCACTTAAATCCTCAAATTTTCAAAGCTGCAAAATGGCCCCTGAAGCTTAACGAAAGTTAACAAAGTTAACTTTGTTAACAAAATTTGACGACCATATATCCAAAAGCAAGAGAAAGCTCATAACCCCAGCAGATCAGCCGCCAAATGAGCAGAAAAGCCAAAAATATCAGCGACAAATGTAAGCATGCAAAATAAAAAGAAATGTAAAGCATGCAAAAGAAAAAAATGTAAAGCAGAAAAAAATATATGCAAAACATGCAATAAAAAAAAGGGAGAGAAGAAAAAGAAATGCAAGCATGCAAAAGAAAAATACAAGTATGAAGAAAAAAATGCAAGAAAAAATATATATGTGTGCAAAAAGGAAAAAAGCAAGAAAAAAAAAGGGCAATAAGCAGCATAAGAAATATATAGCAAAGAAAGAATTTTCGACTAAAAGCGAAATGCGAAGACAAGAGAAATTTCGACTAAAGCGGAATCTGACAAGAAATTTCTAGCTAAAGCGGGAAGCGATAGCAAAGAAGAATTTTGCGACTAAAGCGGGAAGCGACAAAAGAAGAAATTTCGACTAAAGCGGGAATTGCAAAGAAGAAGAAGAATTTTCGGCTAAAGCGGGAATGCGACCTAAGAAGAATTTTCCAGCTAAAGCCGAAAAAACAGCAAAGAGAGGAAAATCTCCAGCAAGAGTCGGAAATGCAGCAAAATATATATAATCCCGGCATGAGTCGCAAATGGAAATGCGACAAATGCGACAAATGTAAGCAAGTGCGTAAAGGCGACAAATGCGGCGAAGCAAGGCAATGGTAAGAAAAGGTAAAATGTTTTACCTTTTGCATGAATGATGAGTTCTACCATCGCATTAACGAAGGACTAAGTTCCTGAGGATGCGATGTTTTCCTGCTTTATAGGAGTAGCATAGGATCATCTCCCCGTGGGGCGTAACCCCAAGAGGAATGATCAGCCCATAATGTGTTCCACCTGGTAGTCAGAACTTTCCCTGAAGGGGCTGCAACCCCGGGTCAGAGGGAAAGGCCATCGTTCTTTGACGAAGGCTGAGTTCCTGAGGAGACGATGCATTCCGCCGTCGTGTTCGGTAAAGGGTTTCGACCCTTTAAGGATACGACATGCATTATGATTTGTGTTTTGAACTTTCCCTGAAGGGGCTGCAACCCCGGGTCAGAGGGAAAGGCTATCGTTCTCTGACGAAGGCTGAGTTCCTGAGGAGATGATGCATTCCGCCGTCGTGTTCGGTAAAGGGTTTCGACCCTTTGAGGATAAGACATGCATTTGATGTGATTTGTGTTTGAAACTTTCCCTGAAGGGGCTGCAACCCCGGGTTAGAGGGAAAGGCTATCGTGCTCCGACGAAGGACTGAGTTCCTGAAGACACGATGTTTGATCTTGGCATCCCACCCAGCACTGTTTATTTGCGGGGGAACTACGTTCGGTCTAATTCCTTTGATAAGGATACGTAGGCAGCCTATTTCGGTAGGCACGACCGTCACAGCATGCTTGTTTTGGCTTTTGGCCGAACTACGTTTGGCCTGATTCCTTTTATTAAAGGATACGTAGGCAGCCTACCTCGGTAGGTCCGACCATTAGAGCACTTAATTTGCATATTTGTTTAAAAACTACGATAACCTGCTATAACCGACTAAATATGTCCAGGATATGTGAGGTTTGGTTTGTATTATAAGTTGTTGCATTATAACTGCTACCTGTTCCATTTCTCCCTATTATAATTGCACGAAATTTGGGAGTCTATTTTTTATCAACGATGTTCGTCTACTCAGTAAGCTGCTGGTTACTCGTAGACTACATCGTTGAGGGGCTCTGTAGACACCTCAATTTCGTACCCCTGGTACGTAACTTTGACATGCGATATCAAGATATGTTAAAATTTAACAAATGTCAAGTTACAGGGTTTAAAAATGCAAAAGACAAAGCAGAATGCGCAAAACAGTAAGATGCAGGGGCCAAAAGTGACAAAAATGAGCTGAGAATGGAAGGCAGGTGCGGCCAATAAAGGATCTTGGCGCGACGCCCAAGATGCATGGTTCCGGCGCTAGACATGCTATAGTGCACTCCAAAGTTAATGCATTGCACAAATCCTGAAGCACGCGGTACAAGCTAGTAAAGCACATAGTGAAATTCAGAAATCCCAGCGATGTCCCCCTCTGAGCCTATAAATAAGAGGCCCCGGGTTCACTTTCAGTGATCGAAAAAAGACATAGAAAAACGCCCAAAGCTTTCAGCGTTGTTGTTACGTTGTAAGAATAGTGAGCGATCGTGAGATAGTAAGCGCCCCCTCCTATAAAGCCTCGAAACTCTGCCAAAACTCCTCCAAACACAAAACCAACCGATTAAAGTGATCCTTAGCCCCCCCCCCAGCTAGGTTTCCACCCTATTTCCCTAGTCCAAAAATCTTGAAAAAAGCAGTTGCTCTACCCGAGTAAAAAGGCCAAATCCGTCAGAAACAAGTAGTTGTTCTGCCGATTTCCGCCAGCAGCAAGCAAGCAACAACAAAAAAAGACTCCCTCTCTCGGAAGGACAGATCGAGCACACCACGCTCTAAAAGGTGAGCCTTTAAGAGCGTTATTTTATAAAAAAATTATTTTCCATCCGGCTCAATGTAAAAATATAAGCCGTTGTGCTACCCGGATTTATTTAGAAAATAGCATTAAAAAGAGTCATTATTATGGCCAAATATTTTAAAGTGTATTTGTAATTATTGGAAGGAGGCGGCTGCAAGTCCGTAAATAATGTAAACATGAATGTATTTGTTTTCTTTTCTCTCTCTTTAATGCTTTATTTATTTGCTAGATAAATATAACAAAAAACATACTTTAGCCAAAAACTGTTTTTGAGACCGAAAGGGTGAGTTAGGTGCTTAGCACCTTCCCAACTCGTAACTTAGCCTCTGAACCCCTTTTTTGAATTCTCTGGTTTTATTTTTGGCTTTTTCTTTGTTTTCTCCTTAAAATAAAGATGGCGATTGTGTCAAAACATTTTGGATCACAGTGAGGTCTCGCAACATCCTTTCTTATTATTTTCTGTTTTCCCCTAAAAAAAGAAGAATGAGAATGAAAGGGTGATGTATTCCTGCATCTTGGTATCCCCTAAAAAAGGGATAACTTGATACAGAAAACACAAAACACTCATATTGTTCCGAAATAGGCCTTAAGACAATTTTTATAAAGTCCATAGTGGGGCACGCAACATCATTTCTTACACTTTCCATTTTCCCCTACACAAGGTAAGATGCGAATAAAAGAGTGATGTATTCCTGCATCCTGTTATCCCCTAAAAAAGGGATAACCTGATACAGAAAACCCAAAGCTCCCATAACGGACCAAAAATCACTAAAGTGACCGAGGCATATGTAACGCGCTTCTTGACAGCACCCTTTCCGCATTTTTAATTTCGTCTTCCCCTAGACAAGGGAGGATGGAATGGAAAGCATGGAGTCCACACCGCACGTCGCGCACCCCTATCCAAGGGCGCGCGGGGCGCGGTCGATTTCCGGGGCACCCACAAATTGGTCTCCATCTAAATCAATACATTGATTCGTAGTAGATTCCATGATTCTTTCTCTTAATTCTTAATCTACAAATAGCAAGATAATTGTAGGAAAATTAAGAAAAAGAAAATTTGAACCAGAACATATTTTCTTTGACTTCATTTATTCATTTTCATCATTTTCATAAAAAGCACTGCTATACCATAGCAATATACTACCAATATACCATGATACCAATTAATTAATAATTATATAACAATATTAAATACCATAGCAAGCAGACTAGCAGTATAGCCCAGTCCATACTCCATAGCAATAGTAGATAAGTAGAGCTCAAACAAAATAGACTATAAGAGAAATTGAGATTTGAGACTCGGAAATCTTATCTGTGAGTTTGTGGCTCTGTAGGGACGGAGGGGAACTGAGGAGTGAGGTCTGAGAGCGTGAGATCTAGAAGGCTGGCTGGAAGCAAGGATGGTCGGATGGGAGAGAGAGCGTGAGATCTAGTCTTTTAGAGAGGAACGACGGCGGCGATTAGCGAAGAGGAAGCCCGAAGATGACGAAGACGACGACGAAGAGCAGAAGACGAAGACGACCTTCACGTTGCTGCTGGAGAGTGGAGCTGGTGGTCCCGTGGAGAAAGTGTGGACTACGAGAGTATTGAGATTTGAGAGAGAGAGAGAGAACTAGAGAAGAGAATACGCCAGTCCTAAGAGATCTAAATCTAACCTAATCGTCCTACTCCCTTTCCCAGCTGGCCAGTTCCCTTATGCGGTTAGGTTAGGTACTTAGGTTAGGCCAAATAAAATGGGCTGGGCTCTTGTCAAAAAATAAAATCCAAATAATGCAAGTCCAGAATATGCGGGCTGCCCTCCCCCCGCCCCGCCCCAACCCACAAAAACCTGCGGTCCGTACGGGCAAAGCCTGAAAAACCCGCATCCGAACAGGTATTGAATACACCAGCCCAACCCACCCCTAATAGGTGGCAGGGCGAGCATGCCCGCGGGCTTTTACCCTATTTGACAGCTCTACGCAATAAGTAACTGGTCGAATGAAGAAGTAGAGCCACCAATACATGTATCTCAAGGACATTTTAAAGGCTTTCAACAATACATTCAAAGACATGTGAAACTGCGTGATCGCGAAATATATCAAAAAGTTTTAATATTTATTATTAGCAAGGTTTGAGGTCTCAAGTTCGATCCCTTCCAATACCCCCTTAGGGAGAAAAATTTAAAAAAAATGTGAAGTGCATCAAAAACTTCGATCCGACTTGGTTGAACATATTTAGGAAAGTTTCGAAAACAATAACAACAAAGTTTAAGTTGTTTCGATTGAATATTTCCTATTAGTATTTATGTACTTTTAATTATGTTTCTTATGATTTAATATTCAATTTTGTTTAATAAAATCTATATTATTGCATCAATATTTAAAATTACTAATCGTTATTATGTTTACATAATATATTTTAAATTTTTATGCATTAAGAATATATATTTATTATTGAAAATAAAATTATTACTTTAAAATAAATATTGTGGAAGAATGTAATTTTAAATGAATGTTGTGAAAGAATAAAATATTTAATTATGTGTCCATGCTATATATATATATATATATATATATATATTACAAAGGAAATTTCACGCCAAAAACTTGTTACCGAAAATGGAAACTTATAGTTATTAACAATAAGTAGATGACATACATACATTAGGAACATACACTGTAATATACCCAAAACTTCTAAAATAAAATAAAATTTTGTTATTATTTAGTTAGATTTTATTTTCTAAACATTTGTGCTTGCTTTAAAAATTATTAGGGCCTAGTACACTTGAAATTGTGTGGGCTTGGTGTACATTATTAGTGGGCTTAGTATACCCTATTAATTTATTTAGAATGTTGGCCCAACCCATTAGAATTCCTTAATATTAATAATAATAATAATAAATATAGTAGTAAATAAATAAATAAATAAAAAGAAAAGAAAAAGAAAGAGGAAAAGAGAAGATACTTAGAATCGTTTCACAGTTCATAAGGAGAGAAGTATTGTCGGGAGAGTTCGACTAACCTAGGGAGAGAAAGAGTTAAACGATGTTTCGGCAGATTCAATGGAGGGGAAGATCGATCGATCTTGTGAAGGGTATAAAAAAGGGGCGGAATTCTTGAGCCTTCATCAGAAATTGGAAATCTTGAGTGAACAGACAGATCTAGAGAAAGAAGGGAAGCACGAAGAAGGAAGGAGTGTTCTTAAGGGCTGCTGTAAATCAAGTCTTTTGAGGTAATGTCTAAACTTCCCCTGTTTTAATTCATAGCAGTTAGACTTTTCTTTTAAAACAAATAACTTAGATTCTTCGGATAGAAGATTATGAGAGGAACTGAAAATTTAAGTTGTGAATGGAAAACTAGGAGTTATGAAAGGTATCCATGGGATCAATTGGGTGGGAGAGTGTAGTGGTTAAGAAGAAAAAATTAAATTAGTCAGTAAAAGTAAGAAATATGTTCCTCTTTTTTTTTTTTTTGGTTTAATGTTTCCCTTTTAGCAATTTAAAACAATGTATGTATTGTGAAAGATGGAAGAACTACCAGGAAAAAAAAAGAAAATGAGAGAAATGTTAAAAGATGTGGGTTGTGGATTTAAGTATTCTGCTGTGAATAAGATGGTGTAATGCCGAGAAAGAACCAAAGGATTAGTCTAATGGGATCCATGATGCCTGTATAATCTGTAGAAGGAGTTTGAAAATAAAGGTTAGTGGAGAGTAGTAGAAAAATTGCAAGGAAGATAAGTACTAGGAGTGGAATTTAGTGGACTTCTGAAATTTTTTTTACAAAAGAATGAGATGTACATGAAGCAAAGTGATGTACAGGAAGCAGCCACTTTTTGGCATTAAGGAATAGTTTTCAAACACTAGATTAATATGTGCATTATAATAGTGTATTTTAAAATAACACTATAAAAAACTATATTTTTTCTAAGAATAATTTTAGTAATCAGTAGCTTCTAAATTAGTTTAGATTGGCTAAATTGTTGCAATATAAATATTTTAGTAATTTGATTTATGCCTTGAATTTTAGATTTGGACAAGAAGAGTAGCCTTTAGTTGCGATTCGGTGGACCTAGAATTTGTGGGCGTGTTATTCAGGTAAGAGAGTATACATCTTTTAGATATTTGCAATCTCTATTTTAAATTGTTAGGCTTCCGCAAATTATTTGACAATTACCTTTCTTTGAAACGTGTACCAACCTTAAGTTGGAATTTGAATTTGAACTCCGTCGTACCCGTTCTTTGTCATTCTAAATTGTAGATCTCATTACATATATCTCACTTATATTTAAATTTTATTGAGATATTTTTTGTGAAACCAAGTTTCCGTTGGAATATTATTTTTGAAATCCTACTATGATCACTAAGTTGAACAACCCGCCTACTGGGGTAAAGTAACATTTTGAATTTGATATTTGATTATGAATTTTGCCACCTGGCCCGTGGCTTGGTTATCCGGATATACCATTATGAACTGTTACTATTTATACATTGTGAATCCTTGTTTAATAGATGTCTTGTGACCGCTTTTGTGATCATGGTATCCGCGTGTTGGTCGTCGTCTCCAACTGGTATGGGATAGTTGGCGACGATTAGATCTCTCGCAAATGCCTTTGTATCTCTCTCTTTTACATCGAATTCTTTATGAAATATGAAATTTATCATCTCATTGTGCTATTCCCGATTATGAACCATTTGAATATTAATCTTTTTGAATGCTTTATTGTTAATAAACCCTTCCCTAGATTTCGGAGGGGCTGTATATGATCTTACTGGGCATTGTCCGCTCATTGTAAGGGTAAAATAGGCATAACCTATTTTAGTCTTGTTTTCACCTTTCTTGGTCAAAATATGATTTTTGATAAGTTTGTGTTAATTTAGGACTTAGTATATTTTATTAGATTTAGTTTAGTTATTTTTGGTAGCATAATCTTTTTGTAGATTTCTAGTGCACATATTTGGTAACAAAATCTTAGCATAAATCCTAGTCTAACCATGATTCTTGACCACTTTCATATTTGGTAATTAAATCCCATCCTAGTCTAACCATGATTGTTGACCACATTCATATATGGTAACAAAATCTCATTAGTTTGGTAAGTTGTTGATTTTTTCCTTAAAAACTAATCCTTTTCCTTGTAGTAGAAGGACTGTTTTTGGGTGTGTGTAGGAGGCGCATACTATATATTCAGGAGCTGGGATTCGGGGTTCTTCTGAGCTCAGAAAGTGAACAAAAACCGTAGAGGGTGTGAGCTGATCCGAGGAGTTTCGCAGCGGTTTTGAAGTGAAGTTCAGATCGAATGTGTTATCCATTGTTGCAACATCGGCGGTAACATCGAAGTCTTTGGCTTGTTTTGTGCTTCCTGTTTTGTTTAAAGGAAGTTGATTTTGTTTCTTCCCACGTTTGGTTTAATTGTTTATGTGGGGTTTTTGTTCTCCAAGATTCATTATCTTGTGAGAATATTTTTTTTGTGTGATTTCACATAGTTTTTTGTAAAACGATTCATCCTTTTTAGTGAAATCTTTTTGGCCATGAGGCTAGATCTACAAGTATAGACTTGTAGATTGTTTGGTAAATTTTTGTGATTAATTTCGTGCTTTAGTATTAAGTCTTCCATTTGTTTTGTTATTTTTCTGTCTTTTGTGACTTTTTAATTGTAGCTTTTTAACAAGCTACATTAAATCTTTGAGAATCCTAGCTACTCGCGTTCTTTCAATTGGTATCAGAGCCTCCTCTTGACATCACTAAGAGAAGATTCTGGTTGTAGCCATGATGGATTCTCAATATGAGAATTTTGTTTGTCCTAATACTTTGAAAAAGAAAGGTTTGTATAATGATTTTCGTTGCTTTAACTCTTCTATCTCTGAAGATGGTGCAGAATCAGAATCAGATCTGATGGATGCTTATAAGGAGTTGTACAATGATTGGGAAAAGAGGGTTCATCAAGTTAAGTTACTTAAAAAGGCAAATGACTTGTTAAAGAAGGCTAATGAAGAACAGAAGGAGTGTATTACAAGGATGGAGAGTCTGTTGACCAAGAAGGATATGGAGATTGAAGATCTGAAAAAAAAAACTCATCCAAGCCAATGAAACCATGGCTAAATGGAACTCAAGTCAACAAAAATGGATGAGATGCTCAATTCGTAAATCATCTAAGTCGGTATTGGTTTTGTACCAAAAATATTTGTGAGAGAAGGTGAAGGTACATCTGATCCTGAACAACCTTCACAGAATTTTCATAATCTAGACTTCTTTGAAAAACCCAAATTAAGAAAGAAAAATTTTGTGTGTCATTTTTGTCATAAGCATGGTCATATTCAACCATTCTGTTATCTTAAAATGGCTATATACGAGGATGATGTTAGGCATGCTTTCTTGGCAAAAAATCAGATGCAACATTGAATGAAACAGCCAATGCAGCAACATTGGAAGTCACATTGGAAGTCTCATTCGAAGTCGTATCAGAAATCTCATCCTCAGAAAAATCAAACGAAGTTTTTAAAGCGATGTGGGTTCCTAAGGGTAGTAATGACAAAGGCAAGTCCAAATATTGTGAACCCTTTGATATATGTCACGGTTCTAAGCCGTCCTATGATGAATCTCCTCCAAAATCTTGAAAGCATCGAAACCAAGTAAATCTGCACATGATCGAGAACACGCATATTACGAAAGTTCACCAATGTGATTCACAATGTGTCACCCAATGTGTCACCCAATGTTGCAACAATGGGAGCAACATTGGACAAACTTGGCGGATTCGAAGCAGTCTGAACTTTCGAATCAGTCCTGAACATTCGAAAATCGGTCCAATTTGAATGGTTGCAGCCATGACATTCCTAGCCGTATTCAGAAAAACCATCCAATCTCTCAAGTAATAGGTGATATTCATGATGGCATATACACAAGGAGAAGAAGTAAGGTTGAATCTCAAAAATTTGCATGCTTATCAAAATATTTTTGAGAGAAGCCTTAAATCTTTTATGGATGCTTCAAATGATCAAAGATTATGTGTTCACATTGATGTGTTAACCTTGTTTTTTTGATAACACCTATGCATTTTGCTTAGCACAAAAATCCAGTTCATTATTCTCGAACTAATCACATTAATATAAGACACCATTTTTTTAGAGACTTGGTTGATTATGTAAATTGTTTGCATTGAACATGTTGGGACCGAAAATCATCTTGCTGATATATTTGCCAAGTGTCTTGTTTTTGAGAGATTTTTCAATCTTTGGAAATCTCTTGTGTTTTGTGTGCCATATGATTTTACACTTAGTTAATTATTAAAAAAAAAAAATTAGGCATGATTGCATTTTGTCTTTAGAGGGCACTCTAGATCAATTGACTCACATGTATGTGTCTCTTGTGGTTGCTTGGGAATTTCATTCAAAATCTGTTGTGATTTCATTGTTATGAATCTCTCTCTCTCCCAGTTCTTGAGCATATCTTTAGTCCACAAAGGAAAGAGCTACCTTTTGAAATTTTTGGGATGTTGCAATTTATCAAAGTACTATGGAACTTAGGTTCTCATGGGTTGATCTTGAGAAAATTGACTCCCTTAATTGAAAAAGTGTGAAAGCTACCTAACGGAAAAGAGCTACCTATGAACAAGGTTGTGGCACCTTTCTTTTGGGACTATGAATCTTCGGATTTCATGGGTTGATCAAAATGCAAAATTGCTTCCCTTGGTAAATAGTGTGAAAGGTTCCAAGTGGCATGTTTTTATAGCTTGAAATAAAGTAGAGCTATATTCCTAGGGAAATAAAGTACCTATGGATTTTGGTTGTGAAAAATTTATGATCTTGGGAGAGAAATTTGGTTGAGAAAATTAAAAAAAAAAAGCAAAATTGAAAATAAAATCACAATTTTGGCGAATGCATCTCCCAATGCAGCAACATTAGGAACTACATCTTTTGATCTGGTCTTTATCACTTGTGTGTGATTGCATTTTTTTATTCTTTTGCCTAGCTTTTAGTCATCATGTTTTTAGGCATAAAATTTTAGGACATGCATTGTTGGCAATGATATCAGCTTGATGAAATTTTGTCCTAAAATAAACTGTGCAAATCAATTTCCAAAAATTTCCATGTTGAAAAATATTTAGTGGTTGTCTAATTTCTGTGTGGAACCAAGGGGTTTTGAATCTGGATATGAGGTGCTCAGTTTTTGCTAGGGGTGTGATCAAATCTTGGTGAACACTTCATTGTGTTTTTCAAAATCTTTGATTTTTGAGAATTCCTAAAAGATGATTTTATCTCTCTTCCTTTTCCGGTCAAATAGGGGGAGAGAGATCAAGTGTTTCTTGTGATGGTGATGATTTCTGTTTTGTGCACCTTGCACAAATTCAGGGGGAGATGAGATTTTCTAACCTATGCAGGATAGATGGTTTGATTGGTGATGAATAAACACTTGTCTTTTGATTTGACCAGAAAGGTTCAACAAAGGGGGAGATTGTAAGGGTAAAATAGGCATAACCTATTTTAGTCTTGTTTTCACCTTTCTTGGTCAAAATAGGATTTTTGATAAGTTTGTGTTAATTTAGGACTTAGTATATTTTATTAGATTTAGTTTAGTTATTTTTGGTAGCATAATCTTTTTGTAGATTTCTAGTGCACATATTTGGTAACAAAATCTTAGCATAAATCCTAGTCTAACCATGATTCTTGACCACTTTCATATTTGGTAATTAAATCCCATCCTAGTCTAACCATGATTGTTGACCACATTCATATATGGTAACAAAATCTCATTAGTTTGGTAAGTTGTTGATTTTTTCCTTAAAAACTAATCATTTTCCTTGTAGTAGAAGGACTGTTTTTGGGTGTGTGTAGGAGGCGCATATTATATATTCAGGAGCTGGGATTCGGGGTTCTTACAGAGCTCCAGAAAGTGAACAAAAACCGTAGAGGGTGTGAGCTGATCCGAGGAGTTTCTGCAGCAGTTTTGAAGTGCCGAAGTTCAGCAGTCCGAATGTGTTATCCATTGTTGCAACATCGGCAGTAACATCGAAGTCAAGCATCGTTTGGGTGTGTGTAGGAGGCGCATACTATATATTCAGGAGCTGGGATTCGGGTTCTTACAGAGCTCCAGAAAGTGAACAAAACCGTAGAGGGTGTGAGCTGATCCGAGGAGTTTCGCAGGTTTTGAAGTGCAAGTTCGAATGTGTTATCCATTGTTGCAACATCGGCAGTAACATCAGAAGTGTTGAAACTGTTTTGTGCTTCCTGTTTTGTTTAAAGGAAGTTGATTTTGTTTCTTCCCACGTTTGGTTTAATTGTTTATGTGGGGTTTTTGTTCTCCAAGATTCATTATCTTGTGAGAATATTTTTTTTGTGTGATTTCACATAGTTTTTTGTAAAACGATTCATCCTTTTTAGTGAAATCTTTTTGGCCATGAGGCTAGATCTACAAGTATAGACTTGTAGATTGTTTGGTAAATTTTTGTGATTAATTTCGTGCTTTAGTATTAAGTCTTCCGCTGTTTTCGTTATTTTTCTGTCTTTTGTGACTTTTTAATTGTAGCTTTTTAACAAGCTACATTAAATCTTTTCCTTCCAGGTTTTAAGTAGGTTGGATACCATCAAGGACGACCTGAAGATCTTTTTTATTTCGAATTAGTTCGTTTTACATTTTTGGACAAGAATTTGGTTTAGTCGTTTTGGCACTACAGAATTGTTTAAATTATACTTTTTGAAATGTAATAAGTACTCTATGACTTTCTTTTATTACTTGTCCTTAAGAGATGATTTCGAATTATTGTGATTTAATATTTGTAATAGTGATGCGCCCAAGATTTTGGGATTATAAATTTGGTTGGAAATCTTTGGGGCGTTACATACACATTGAAAACACAAATCCATTACTTTTTATTAAAAGTGATAATCTATTAGTTATTTAATTGTTGTTTTGAAAACATACAATTTCTTTTTATTAGTTATTAATTTTTGTCCTAAAATCATACTCCCTCTGTTCCAAAATATATGTCGTTTTGAAACTCTTCACACAAATCAAAGAAACATATTGTAAAGACTAAACTGCCCTTATTAATTTTACTTCAAACATTAATGAGGTGTCTTTTAATACTTGCCCAAAGAGTCAAACACAAGTTACAAAGTCAATAAATATGAGTAGAATTGGAAAAAAAATGGAAAAAAGTTCATTAAAAATTGCAAAGTGACATCTATTTTGGAACGAAAAATCTCTCTCAAAACGACATATATTATGGAACAGAGGGAGTATCATTTTTATACATTTAATTACTCCCTTCATTTCAAAATATATGTTGTTTTGAAAATTTTCACACAGAACAAAGAAACATATTGCAAAGACTAAACTGTCTTTATTTATTTTACTTCAAACATTAATGAGGTGTCTTTTAATACTACTGCCCAAAGAGTCAAACACAAGTTACGGAGTCAATAAATATAGGTAGAATTTGAAAAAAAAAAAATGTTCATTGAAAATTGCAAAGTGACATCTATTTTGGAACAAAAAAACTCTCTCAAAACGACATATATTATGGAACGGATGGAGTAATTTCTTTTCCTTAGCTGTGCAACATTCCTCTCCATTTTTTTCTTCAAACCCAAGTTCTCGACTACAAAAGAACCAATTTAAAACACGACGCTGCATTACATACCTTAATTTAGCTTTGATTCACAATTGTCTCCACTAATCTCCACCACCGTCGTCTCTCTTTCACTATATTGACTCATCTAGCTTCCCCTAATCTTTATGGAAGAGGCAGAATCTTCATTTCTCCTTCCCGTCTTCTCTTCTTCTTTTTTTAAATTATAATTATCATTATTATCACTTTAATTTTTATTGTTATCATTATTTAACTCAGTTTACTAGACTAATGGATCAAGGCATAAAAGAGTTTATTGTTCCTTCCATTGCTGGAACCCAACTTTGGGCTAAAGCCCAAACAAACAAAGTACTATTGTGACCCAACTCGAAATTTCTCATATAATAAAAAATAGGCCCAAAAATATATTAAGATCAACCCAAAACAAAATACAACATTAATTGATATAATTAATATATTTTTTATTTAAATTTTGGGTAAATTACAATATAGACCATGTGAGAATAATAGTATTATTTTGTGCTTTATTTAATGCTTACTTTTCTTTTTTAATTCAATAGTCTTAATTATGTTTGTAGTTCTGTTAAAAATATGTCAATTAGACTTAAATTCATCATTTATCGGATATTACAAACGATATAGTATTATACTATTTTAAAGTAAATTTTAATAATTTTTTAGTATTTATATATTTATAATAATAAATATTTTTTCAGGAATCACCAGTACAGAGTGCATAAAACATCAATTTATATTATTATTTTTGTCATTTACAGGCCCAAGTATTTTGCCAAGTGTTTGTTCTAAAAATCATGAAAATGGTTCAAATCATTTTGTTTATGTTATTCTAAACAAGAAAATGCATTGTCTCTTCTTAATGTAACTTTTTTTTTGTGTTACATTTTAAAATTTGTATTATTAAGTTGTATATGTCTTATTCATGCCATTTTTTATTGATGATATTAATTATTTAGTAAATAATCTCACCTTGTGTATTTTTTTTCTCTAAGCTATGATTATTAACAACTAAAAGTTTTAAATTTTAAACAATTATATTTTTAATGCATTGCAAATCATGAAGAATACGTTATACAAAAATTAATATTTATTTTATTGGTTTTTATCCTAAAAATTTCATTCATGTTGTCTTTCAAGTTCCATAGAAAGAAATTTCTATTGTATCATAAGTAATAATAATTAACAAGAGTCAACGTCAATCACTATCATTTATAAGACTCTTATTAAAGAAGTCATGGATAGCTATATGTCGTAATTTCAAGGGTAACACCTCATTCTGGAGATATTGATATACGATGTAGATGATAAGCGAACAAATAAAACAACAAATATTGTGTAAAAGGAATTTTTTTCAGAATCTACAATGTTAGTCTACAGTTATATATTTCAATTTAAACAGTTTTCCTTAATTCATTCTTTTAGTATTGTTTTTATTTTTTATTTTGCTTTTGTATAGTTTAGTTGAATAATATATATGTTGTGCGTTTAACGTACGGATGAAAAAACTAATTTTTTAAAGATTTATGTGAGTGTAAAGAATATATTTAAAATAAAAAGATTTATAAGTTAATAACATGACATACTGAATAAACTTTTAAAAAATTGATGAGTGTTGATGCACTAAACTTTTGAAAGTCTTGACTGTTGAAGGAGGATCCTGTCTAGTCTCCATCATATTCTCCGAATACACATTTATCATGAATTATTTGAACTTTACTCAATCCAAAGTATTGAAAATGATGGATAAGAATCATTACTTAGATTCTCTATTTATGTTTGTCTGGATGTGAGGAGCATTTAAAGATAATAAAAAAAATTAAATAAGACGGTTTTATAAATATTTTTTATAAGATGAGTTCTTTTTATCGGATTCATCGTATTTTTGTAGATTGAATTGTGCGAAAATAAGCTTCATTTTACGAAATAAAATCCGTAAAATGAGACCTACTCTTCAAAGTAATGCAAAAAAAAAAATGTTAAAGAAATTCAATGTCAAGTAGGTAACTACTACTAGTACTACCAAATAAGTTAGTCGACCGTTGCATTTTCATGATTTAAATTCAAAACTTATGATTAATTTAGAAAAACCTCTGCCAGTGCTAGCTACACTACACTCGGTGGTTCGATTTCTCAAAAAAAAAGAAAAAAAAAAAGAAAAGAAAAGAAGCATAACACTTAACTGCTTAGCCGCTAATTATCTTTGAGGGGGACAACGTGACATATTTTGGCGGTAGACAGATCAAGAGCTGGGAGTGTACTACTGTAGTACTTACCCATATTTTACCAGGCAAGAAGTGCAATGGCACAAAATGAAAAACAATAATGAAAAGTAATGGAAATAAAAACAACAGCAAAACAGCGATGTGAACCACTCTCGTGACTGGTCAACTGTCCGACCCCTCCATTTTCCCCTCTAGGATACCTCTGTCCGGTGTCCCCCTTTCCCCTACTCCCAAATTCATTCAATCCATGGCCTTCCAATTTTCCCCCCATTTTCCCCTAACCCATACAATGCATCTCCGTCACCTCTTCCTCATTCTCACCCTCACTGCCGCCACAACCACCGCCGTCGAAGACGACGTTCGTTGTCTCCAAGGGATCAAAACCGCCTTAACAGATCCTCAAGGCAAGCTCAACTGGAGCTTCTCCAACATCTCCAATGCCTTCATCTGCAAGCTCGTTGGCGTTTCCTGCTGGAACGAAAAGGAGAACCGTCTCATCAGTCTCCAGCTCCCGACCATGAGCCTCTCTGGTTCCTTACCGGCCTCTCTCCAGTACTGCCGGAGTCTCCAGAACTTAGATCTCTCAGGTAACTCTCTCTCCGGTCCCATCCCGCTGCTAATATGCACCTGGTTGCCTTATTTAGTAACCCTAGATCTGTCCGGCAACTCGCTCTCCGGTTCGATTCCTAGTGAATTGTCTGAATGTAAGTTTTTAAACACTCTCTTACTAAGTGATAATAAGTTATCCGGTTCGATTCCTTTCGAGCTCGGCCGCCTTGACCGGCTTAAACGGCTTTCACTTTCAAACAATGACCTCTCCGGCTTGATTCCGTCCGATTTGTCTAAGTTTGACGCTGATGGATTTACGAGAAACGATGGGCTTTGTGGTAAGCCGTTGGGGTCAAGATGTGGGAGTTTGAGCAATAAAAGCCTTGCTATTATTATAGCCGCCGGCGTTCTTGGAGCTGCGGCATCAATTCTTCTCGGTTTTGCACTTTGGTGGTGGTTTTTCGCCCGGGCCAATCGAAAGAAGAAGAAAGATTTCGGTGATAGCAAAGATCAAAGCAATTGGATTGATAGGTTGAGAGCTTATAGACTTGTTCAGGTTTCACTGTTTCAAAAGCCCATTGTGAAAATTAAGCTGAATGATGTATTGGCAGCTACTAATAATTTTGATCATGGTAATATTATAATTACCACCAGAACAGGGATTTCTTATAAGGCTATGTTGTCGGATGGATCTGCATTGGCTATAAAGAGGTTAAGTGCTTGTAAGCTTAGCGAGAAGCAGTTTAGGTCTGAGATGAATAGGTTAGGACAACTTAGGCATCCCAATTTGGTGCCTTTATTGGGGTTTTGTATAGTGGAGGATGAGAGGCTTTTGGTGTATAAGCATATGCCTAACGGGAGTTTGTATTCACTTTTGTATGGGAGTGTTGCTTCGACGAGTAGTAATCAGTTGGATTGGCCATCGAGGGTTAGGATTGGTGTTGGTGCTGCACGTGGGTTTGCTTGGCTTCACCATGGGTGTGAGCCACCGTACCTTCACCAGTATATAAGCTCGAATGTGATTCTTGTGGACGATGATTGTGATGCAAGGATAACAGATTTTGGATTGGCGAGGCTCGTAGTTTCTGCCGACTCGAACAATAGTTCTTTCAACAATAGCGACTTGGGTGAGTTTGGTTATGTTGCTCCTGAATATTCAAGCACTATGGTTGCTTCTATGAAAGGTGACGTGTATAGTTTCGGGGTGGTGCTTTTGGAGTTGGTAACTGGTCAGAAGCCTCTTGAAGTGATTAACTCAGATGTAGGGTTCAAAGGGCATTTGGTGGATTGGGTTAATATTCTTTTGGCCACTGGTCGTATTAAGGAAGCCATTGACAGATCTCTTCGTGGAGATGGTCACGATGACGAAATATTGCAGTTTCTTAGGATTGCTTGTACCTGTGTGGTTCCTAGGCCCAAGGATAGGCCTTCAATGTTCAATGTTTTCCAGTCGTTGAAGAGCTTGGCTGAGCTGCATGGCTTCTCTGATCAGTTTGATGAATTTCCTTTAAACATTGGTAAACAAGATCATGGCCACAGGCATTAGTTCATTATAGGGGATAAAGGGGTACGATCATGGCAACTTGTTATCTAATTTGCATTACTTAACGGCTCTTGACTAAGAAAGCTGTGGGAGTAAATGGTATGATTTTCCCTTGATTTGTTTCCACTTTGCAATTAACCATTCTTCGATAATTTGGTGTTATAGTCAAACCTAATGTGCTCCTGCCGGTGTTGCCTCTGTATCTTGTTTGTAACATGATTAGTTTATGTGGAAGACTATTGCATGAACTTGTAGTGAAACTGACATTAATATTATTCAAGAAAAGTGTTCAAGTCTAATTTGGTTATATTTTGCCGTAAGGCTCCCTCCACCCCTCCCCCAAGCAAAACACACTTTATTTGTGTCCTTACTGGTGCATCTTGTTTTGCCTTTGCCTTTGGTTCATGGATTTTTCCGAGGAGAAATGAAGGAAAATGTGAATAATTCACTTTTCATTAATTGGTGAATACTTTGTCCGTTTCGGGTAATGAGACCATAAGACTATTTTGAGATGTTTCATATAAAAATTCTACTTCAAACATTATGTCTACAATTTTCATGATATATTTTTTTCATTAGGAAGATATATATTAATAAAAGCGCCAAAAAAGAGGCGCATCCATGTACACTGTTTGTATACAGCAACGAACTATACAAGACTAAAACTATTCACAAATTACACAAAAGAATGAACTATACTATCTGCCTCGTTACCCTTGTACCACCGTCCATAATGAGTGTGCAGAAGATGATCATTAAGTTGGTCTAGCATTGTCGAAGGCTCTGTCATTTCTCTCGCACCAAATAGTCCACCAGATTCCAAGAGGGACTAACTCCCAAATGGAATTTCTCCTCCTTCAATTAGATAAAGACCCGCACAAAAGGAGGTCATTCACTGATCTTGGCATCACTTACTGAATAGTGAACATCCTAAACACCATACTCCAAAGGTTTGTCACAACTTGACAATGTCTTTCAGCATGATCTTGGCATCAGCATCTAGCATTCAAATTGCAGTCCGGACTCATTCTTATGGGTGTTTTAAAAGCAGTCCGGTATGCCCATAAAGCATCCTTAAGTTTAGATTCTCAATCTTTACGATTAGACCTAACAGTCTTTTCTAATACTGCTTTTATTTGCCTATTGCTAACTTCTACTTGTCCGGATGTTTGTGGATGATAAGGTGTAGCTAATTTATGAGTTACACCATGCTTTCTAAGAACATTATTTAACAACTTATTGGTAAAATGAGTTCCTTGGTCACTTATTATGGCCTTAGGGACTCCATATCTAGCGAATAAATCTTCTACAAATTTAACTACTGTTTTTCCATCATTAGTCTTGGTTGCTACTGCTTCTATCCATTTAGAAACATAATCAACTGCTACTAGAATATACTCACAATTATTTGATACAGGAAAGGGACCCATAAAATCAATACCCCAAACATAAAAAAATTCAACTACCAAATTAATATGCAAGGGCATCTCGTTTCTCTTTTCTATTCCACCTGTTCTTTGACACTTGTCACATGTTTTATAAAACAATTCACAGTCTCTAAAAACAGCCAATATAAATTCCGAGCAGTTTTGTTTCCGCTAAAATGACCTCCACAAGAATATTCATGGCAGAATTCCATAATACCTTGTTGGTCTTTTTCTGGAATACATCTTCTTATTAAAGAATCAGAACAAATTTTGTATAAATGCGGTGCTTCCCAAAAATAATTTTTAGTATCTGCCAAAAATTTCTTCTTTTCATAATGATCAAAATCTGGATTAATGATATCAGACACATAGTAGTTGACAAAATCAGCATACCAAGGGTCAGAATCTTTAATGGCTAAAAGTTGTTCATCAGGAAAATTATCATTTATGGGGACAGGATCATCAAGAAATTGACGTTCAAGTAAGGGTGAAAATTCTAACCTAGACAAATGGTCGGCTACGACATTCTCGGTTCCCTTTTTATCCTTGATAGTAATGTCAAATTCTTGCAATAATAACATCCATCTAATTAATCTTGGTTTAACATCCTTTTTACTTAACAGATATTTCAATGCAGAATGATCAGAAAAGATTATCACCTTTGATCCTAGCAGATATGATCTAAATTTTTCTAAAGCATAAACTACTGCTAAAAATTCCTTTTCAGTAGTGGTATAATTCATAAGAAGTGGTATAATCATGTCCCCATAAATGATAATTTTCCTGATGAACAACTTTTAGCCATTAAAGATTCTGACCCTTGGTATGCTGATTTTGTCAACTACTATGTGTCTGATATCATTAATCCAGATTTTGATCATTATGAAAAGAAGAAATTTTTGGCAGATACTAAAAATTATTTTTGGGAAGCACCGCATTTATACAAAATTTGTTCTGATTCTTTAATAAGATGTATTCCAGAAAAAGACCAACAAGGTATTATGGAATTCTGCCATGAATATTCTTGTGGAGGTCATTTTAGCGGAAACAAAACTGCTCGGAAAATTTTGCAATCAGGTTTATATTGGCCTACTGTTTTTAGAGACTGTGAATTGTTTTATAAAACATGTGACAAGTGTCAAAGAACAGGTGGAATAGGAAAGAGAAACGAGATGCCCTTCCATATTAATTTGGTAGTTGAATTTTTTTATGTTTGGGGTATTGATTTTATGGGTCCCTTTCCTGTATCAAATAATTGTGAGTATATTCTAGTAGCAGTTGATTATGTTTCTAAATGGATAGAAGCAGTAGCAACCAAGACTAATGATGGAAAAACAGTAGTTAAATTTGTAGAAGATTTATTCGCTAGATATGGAGTCCCTAAGGCCATAATAAGTGACCAAGGAACTCATTTTACCAATAAGTTGTTAAATAATGTTCTTAGAAAGCATGGTGTAACTCATAAATTAGCTACACCTTATCATCCACAAACATCCGGACAAGTAGAAGTTAGCAATAGGCAAATAAAAGCAGTATTAGAAAAGACTGTTAGGCCTAATCGTAAAGATTGGGAATCTAAACTTAAGGATGTTTTATGGGCATACCGGATTGCTTTTAAAACACCCATAGAAATGGCATTTAGCATTCAACATACCGGACTCCAAATTGCAAATAAAATTGACCATTTAGCATTCAACATACTTGTCAAAAAAATGGCATTTAATTTGATAATCACTCCAAAGTAAATAAACACAATACTTTAATTTCTCATGAAATAAAGTGAGTCACACATGCTTGCTCAAACACAAGATTGTAGACTCTCTCTCTCTCTCTCTCTAGCATAAAACTACCATTTTTAAGCCTTCTCCAAGTTATTTTCCAAGTTCCTTTCATCTCTAAAATAAGTTTGCCAAAAAAAAAAAAAAAAAACAGAGTTCTCCAATTTTCCTTATTTCTCTATACACATACATAGACATAGTACAATTAGGACAATAACAAAACAAAGTAATGTACCACATAGAGATTCGGGGTTCCACAAAGAAGTAGCAGATTGAGAAACAGTCCATTCAGTCAGCTTCAAATTGTAAATCTCAAGATTTTTTTACCCTAGAAAATTGGGGATAAACGAGTGGGATGAAATTTGATGAAATAGGGAGGTTATGAACCTCAATTCATGGAGAGACCACAACGAGAGAGAAGATTGAAATACTCCTCTCTAGTTATTGGACTGAGTATCCCGCCAAATTTATGAAGAACAGAGAAGACGCTGATGAAGAGATGAAGAGAACCGGGGTTAAAAATTAGGTAGGTCCCATGATTTAGTGAGTAATACTCTTAAGGGCACAATGGTAAAAAAACACTTCCCAAAAAGGAATGTTTTAAACTAAACACTTTTTTTAGGACAGACAAACAATGAAAGGAAGACGATAATTTAGGGACGGATGGAATATATATTTATCCTAAAAGAAACTATCTATTATACCATTATTTATAATATAGATAATTTATTTTTTAATTCATGTATCTACAGAACAGTTATTTAGGAACGGAAGAAGTGGATTGACCGATAAATAGGGTATTGTAAAGTTCTTAATCTCGATTTAAGTTATTTCTTAAATAATTTCAAAACCAAGCTCGAGTATCTTCAAAGTTTCAATTGATGAGCCCGGCCCAAACCCGATCATGAGCAAAGCACGAGCGCCCATCACGTGCCAATCACGAGCTCAACTGTTGTGGGACCTACTGACCTAGCGGGCAGAGCTAGTGAGGTACTGAGCAGAGAATACTATAGCTTCCGTCTAAACCTGGTCGAGCACAGGCCTTGCCTACTCGACCAGGGGTCATGCCCAAGATCTACACTTGTCTTCACCAGATCCACACCATATAGCCGGGCAGAGCCTTGCTCGCCTAGGCAAGCATCGAGCAGAGAAAACTCAAAGACTTGCTCTCCAAAACAGGTCAATGGTTTCCTTATCCGAGCAGGACACTTGCCTAATATTTTCCTACAATCTCGCAGCTAACCGCCTATCATGCCTAAAATTTAGGGATTCATTCATAATCCTACAAGATAACTAAGGCAGCGAATCCTGGACGGATTCCATGACATTGGGGGCCTATAAATACCCCTCTATAAACCGCAAACAAAGTACACACTCTTTCTTGAGCCTTGAACCTCTGTCAAAGTCTCTTTTGACTTCTCACACGATACTTACTCTCACGCTAGAGTGGTTTCGTGAGGCCAAACCTTGCACTCCCACTAAGGTGATTTTGTGTTCTTAGACAGGTTCAAGGAAGCAGATCAAGCCTAAATATCCTACCCATCACGCGGACGACCCAAGCTAGATTTTTGCGACATCAGTTTGGTTCTATTGCCAGGAAATGAAGCTTCTAAGCTTTCTCATCTGTTTTTCTGGTAGCTTCTCTATAACCAATAATAGTGTAATGGCTGGTAAAGGTAGCAAGCGTCACACCACCGCTAGCAATCACCAGGCTAGAAGCCATTTGGCTGGAAACAACCCATTGCCTGGTGATCTACCGCTAAAGGCACCCCATCAGGGAGTGTAGACAAGGAATCAGAGAATGGCTGCTTGGCATGCAGCTTATGACGAAGACGTTCCTTATGCCGAGGAACAACTGTCCCAACACGCCAGTCATAATAAAGCGAGTCAACAAGATGCTCGCGAAGTAATCAACGAGCAGCGGGATTGTGCTCAAGGCCTCAGGGTTCAGCTAAACCGTCAACGAGAGAATGGTTAGGGTAGCCAGGCGGCCTTGCCCGGGCTAACCCCTAAGCAACAGGCTGCTGCCCTACAAGTGCAAGCGGACTACTATAATAAAATGTACGTGCTCAATCAACAGCTGCTTGCCTTGGGCCATGCCCTAGTGCTGGTTCCAGAGTTCGCGCTGCCTGCTCCCAGCAATCCCGCACCTGTTGGTGATGGTCAGGGCTCCCAACAACTGCCCGCTCCGAGCAGACGAATTCCCTCTATCATTCATGTACCCTCGGATCGGGAGAATCATGAGCAAAGGGTAGATGATCAGGCGGAGAGCAGGTACAGCCGCCAGAATCCGTCCCGTCATCATCATCGCCGCGGAAAAGAGCATCATGCCCGCGCAGAGAGGGATAATCACCACAGAGCTCGTGAGTACACCGATGTAGAGGAGCATCGACCAAGACACAAAGCTCGAGCTGAACAGTAGGCTGAAGTTTACTATGATCCCACTTACTACCCCACCTCGGTCAGATATTTTATCGAGGCATCTTGCTCGGCAAGGGCCATGCAGCCAACGAAATCTACAAGAAGGCAGAGTCAGCGGTCAGTGGATACCCGCTCAAAGGGCTCATCGCACACTACCTCTTCCAGACTCACAATCAATGCCGATAAGCGGTTGGTAGACGAAATGGAAGCCATAAAGAAAAAGATGGCCAAGAAAGTGGCTGAGTTATCCATGGCCAAGCTCGGTTTCAGAACCACAAAGTCGCTAGAAGGAAGCCCCTTCACCCCGGAGATAGAAAACGTGCCACCCGCGTAAGGAATTACCTTCTCGCGGTTCAAAAAGTACTTCGGGAAGACGCGGGCAAACAATTGGCTCAAGTCATTCGAGGCACAAATCCGAATGGTCACAGATATCGAGGTACTTAAGATGAGAGCTTTTGAGGGTACTCTCCAAGGCAAGGCACAAGAATGGCTAGGGAGAGTTCCCCGCGGATCAATTGGTAGCTGGGAAGACCTCAGTAAAAGTTTCTTGGAAGAGTTCGGCACTGCAGGACCCACACCCAATAACAGGTTCGACCTGGGCAAAATCAAACAAGGCAACCACGTGTCCTACAGCAGCTATCTAAAGCGGTTTGAGGAGATGCTCGAGCAAGTAACATCGACCAACGACCCAGAGATCACTTTCTGCTATCTAAACAATCTGAGGTCGGGGCCATTGAAAACCATACTGATAATGAACTCGAGCACCTCAAAAGCAGAATTGTTGGCTAATTCACACTTATTCTGCTCGACAGAAAATACTAAGGATGACAACCCCAAAAGAAAAGACAAGACTCAGACGGCTCGGCCTAATCGACTGCAGCCTGGAAGGCAACAACCACCTACAAGAAAGATCGGAATCGAACCTCCACTCCCGGGCAGAGATTCAGAGAGACACAGTTTACTCCCCTGAACACGAATCGGGAAGATATCATGTTCCAAGTTGGAGATGTCCTGCCTATCCCATACCCACTTAACCCTTAGATCGCTCACACCAGGGACAACTCCAAGTACTGTGATTGCCAGCACAATCACGATCATGATACAGAGAGCTGTAATGTGTTGAAGCGAGAGATTCAGAAGCCGGTCAACGCAGGAGAACTGGATCGCTTCAAGAAGGACAAAGGACCAGACAACAACGTCGAAGACAATCAATGCACACAACCCAATAGAAGAATAGGCGGCCAAGCCCATCAGATTCAAGGGGTTGTGAACTAGCGAGAAGAAAGAAGCGGAAGCTCATTATTCCAACTCTCGAGCAGGAAGCCAAAATCTCCAAGAAAGTTGAAGTCAACTTGCCTTCACCAGCAACGATCCCTGAGCGCAAGGTCGGGCATCCCTCCCATGCAGGCCATCTAAATGAGCGAACGAGCAAGACCCTCAGCCTTGTTGAGAGTCATTATCATTTTGCTTATCATGTATAATATATTTTTGCTTATTTCATCAAGTTGTTAATATTATTTTGTTTATCATGTATAAACTGCTTTCGGATTGCTTGACAAAATCTGCTCGCAAGCCGAGTAGGTAGGGCCATGTCCGGTCAACCTTCCACTATACTCGAGTATCAGTGAACATATCTTGTCCTCTCAGCGAGCAAGATAGGGCCTTGCCCGATTCACGTATTAGGAAGCCCACAAGTCGGTAGGGGCCATGCCCACAAGGTAGCAGCTAACTACCTCGGATTCCTATATTGACCGAGCAACACTGTTAGTTGTATATCTCTATACCCAATTGATATACTAGCAACAACTTCAATGTACAAACATCGAACAGGGCCAAGTCCGGTTAGCTGGTCACCGCTCAGAATTGAGCCATGCCCGCTAGGCTGTCTTCAGGATGCTCACCTCAGGGCAATAGGGGCCATGCCCGCTCAAAACCTTGGCCAGAACCAAGCACTCAATCCGGGTAAGAATGCTTTCTTGGACACTCAAACGTAAAGTAATATGTCAACTGAAATAGTCATGTTATTTTGAAGTCATTTATGCACAAGTTTGCATGCTCGAATAGTCATGTTCGTATTATGTTAGTTATGCTCACTGGAACGACCCATACATACATGCTAGTACTAATAAATTGCAGGAAAAACGAAAGTAAAGAAACAACTTTCAAACAAAACGCATCCTCCATTCAAAATTTAGAAAGTATTACAAGTGGAAATCAAAAAATATTGGCACATAGGCCGGACAGAAATCAAGCAATCTAAACTTTGTCTGGGGGAGCCAATGTTGAAGCAGCAGCTTCAGCATCAGGAGTGACTCCCAGTTCCACTTGCAATTGGGCAACGGCCTCGTCTACCCGGGCCTGCCTCTCTGCCCGCTTCGCCTCGATCAGGTTGCATACATTGACAACCATCGGGGTAGGAGGAATCCATGGCTCTAGCCCGTCGTCAGCATCATCCCGAGCAAGGGCCTCCAGCTCGCCCTGAGTATAAGGCACCAAGTGATGCAAACTCCGAGCTTCCGAGCAGTAGGAGTCGAGCAGGGCCCAGTCCGCCATTGTTGGCATCTCAACTGCACCAGTACCAGCTAGCATGCATAAGATATGGTTGGTGCCCATGGCTGTATGTGAAGATCTCTTTGCGCACATGGGAGGAATAGGCTGGAGAGGCAACAAAGTCTTCCACGACCTTCTCTTTCACTGATGTCAACTACTCGGAAAATGAGCCTATAGCCGTCACATCCTTGCCCGCCTGGGCCTTCAACGCATTCAGCTCTGCCTGAAGTTGTGTTTGCAGCAAGATCAAGGCATCCTTGGTAGCCTGGGAATTCTTCTACTGAGCCACCAGGGCAGTATTCTCCTCGGCCAATGACAGTTTATCCGCTTCAAGTCTCTTGACCGAAGCCTCGCTCTCCTTCAGCGATTTAGCCAAAGTGGCGATCTGCTCGCCCTTACGCTTTATCGAGCTCACAAGCTCGTCTCTCTCAGACTCAACCTTCTTGCGGGCATCCCTCTCTTCAGTATAGCGGTCATAAAGATTAGTGCATGTAGAGGCGATCTACAAAACAATCATAAGAAGCGGTCAGAATAGGTCAATGAGCACAAATTATCAACACAAAAATATCACGAGTATACCTCACCCAAGTTGAGCCCAATATGTCCGAGCAAGACGTGACCGACAGTTTCCCAGTCATGTGTCACGTCCTACTGTAAGAGTCGTTTCACAATACCTTTGCCCACTAGCCCTGCAGGGCTCCCGCGAGCAGTCAAGTCAATGTGCCCCAAGTTAGGGCCCTCAGAGAGTCCGCTCAAAATAGCCCGGGCGGCACTGACTGTGGTCGGCATTTCAAAGTCGGGGACTAGCCACGACTTAGAAGAGTCTTTGGCGAGAGTAGGTGTGGCAGAGACGCGCTCAGAGCCCGTGCCATAGGGACGAGTAGATCGGCTAGCGGGGGGAGGAGAGTTCCACTTTCGTTTGCCCGCTGCCTTGGCAGCGGCATCAGTAGTAGCAGCATCAGTCACACCTGCAGTTGGCTGAGTGGGAGGAGGAAGCTCAGTAGCCGCAGGTTTTTTGGCCGGAAGGCCGAATGGGTCAGTACGAACAGCCTGAGGTGGCTTGCTTGCCAGAGCGACTACCCTCTTACTCTCCTCGGCCTCGAGCTTCTGGAATTGCCTAAGGGTCATCATGACTGCACAAAAAAGAATAGAGTTAATACAACGATTACAAAGACAAGAAGAAAAATAGCAAACAAAGTGAAATATCAACCAGGGCCGGCTGAGTAGACAAGAGTATAGTTATGCCCGAGTCTTCGACATTCGAGACAGTCAGCACAGAAGTTATTCCTGTGATAACTACCCCAATAGACATGTGCTTCCTCGGGCTCAAAAGTGCACAAAGGTTTGACCCCGGGCACCACAATTCGAAGCACTCCGGCCAGGCGCAAGTTCTTGGGATTACAGATCAATTCCTTCCAGTCGAACATGCTCTCCTGGCTAACTCACCTATCCCCCTCCTTCACAACGCCCAGAGTAGCCCGAATAGTAGCTAAGTGGCCAGTATCACTCGTAGTAAAGCTACCACAGGGAAGTTTGGGGACATTTATGCCGACCTCACTCATGGGCATTATCGGCCAGCCTACCCGTGACTCGATCAAAACAACTCTCTTGTCATAGGCCTCAACCTTGCCCGGGACATCATCCAAAATCCTCAAAAAGCTGGAGTTTGACCGAAGTCCAACTCGGCTAAAAATGTTGGCACTACGAATAAACAACCTTCGGAATAACTTCAAGGTCGGTTCTATATGTAGCAAGTGGCATGCCATGATATATGCAATCAGTGCCCGGACAGTATTCAACATGAGATCGTTGGGCATCGGGCCAAACTCCTTGAGGAACCGAAGGAACAAGGGATCTAAGGGAAGACGCAATCCTACCCGGGAAAAAATCGGTAAAAAATAACAACTTCTCGTTCTGCTCGCGGGGATATGACATGTCAACTAATTATGCCTTCTCTACGTATATCCGATGATCTTGGGGGTCCATACCCAAAGAGGTAAACCAAGCAATAAGTTCGTTTGGGGTATCCAACGAGGCCCAATGTGTGGCATATTGGGACTCGTCGGTACCTATCATCTAGTCGGGTACAGAAGCCAAAGTAGTAGCCTCCTCTCTTGCTTGTGCAAGTTGTCTCATTCTTTGCGTCAGCGGGACGTCGGAGCTCGCCTCCCTGGAGCGGGTAGCCTCATCGGCAGCATCCCCTTGGTCGGGACTTGGCAACTTTTCTCCACCAATGCCCGCTTCAACTACGGGCTCAATTTTTTCTTGCCCGATATCGGCCACACCCATTGGAGGAATCAATAAGTGTGATCACGGGCACACGAACCCGTGCAGCGACAACCTCCCCGGTCATAGATTCGTTCCCTTCCTCCACTTCGACATCTAGGGAAGGAGTCTTCTCGCTGCTTAGGGAATCATTCTGCCCACCGTAACTATAGGCCTCTCTCTCGTTGTCTGAATCACAAGACATCTACAAAAAAGATCAAGGAAGAAAAATCAAATTTCTGCCTGGGTAACCGGGGAGGCAAAAGGGGAAAAATCCTAAGTCTAGGTGCACCAAGGGGCCATGCCCGCCTAGCGAGCAAGACACTCTGGGGGATCTTCCTCGACCTCTACCTATGGTCTGATTCTACCTTATGAATTCTGCCCAGAAAGGGCTTGAAGATGAACGAGAAACCCATAAACTCAAGAAATGAAGAGTAAACCAGAAAAGACGAGGTAGAAAACTTACTGTCAATCAGGGTTCGGTTCTTCTTCCTATAATAAACCTCTGGTCACCAGAAGCAAAGGAAGCAGTAGAAACGATTGGAATCTGGGAATGAATGAAAGGACAGAATATGAAAATCTTCTGAGGAATCGATAGCAAGAACGCAAAGTATTCCTCTCTCTAAAATCTCAGGAACGGTAAAAGGTTGGAGAGGAAGAAGGGTTGGTTTTTTACAAGCGAGGGTTCAGAGAGTTTTGGGGGGAAAAGGGACGCCGAAACGGCGCTTGAAAAGACGTCGCACGTCATCAGTTCGCACGCGCATTTAGTGCACTGCACCGAAAGTCGCACCCCCATCAAGTCTCACCTTTCCTTGACGGCTCACACGCCCATTCGCCTACTCGCCCTACTATTCTCCCCATGGTAAAGCTTCTCGCATATGCTCCAGCTGTCATCCGATTAGCAAGGTTCAAGAACATTCTACAAGCCTGCCCTCTAGACCAACCACAATCTTCTCAAAAATTAACAAGTTTTGGATCCCGATACAAAAAAGCAATAGCATCGAGCATAACCGCTCCTCGCTCCGAGCATGAATACTCGTCAGACAAGGAGCTAAGGGCCACTGACGTACTTGGCCCAAACCCAGTCACAAGCAAAGCACGAACGCCCATCACGTGCTAGTCACGAGCTCAAATGTCGTGGGACCTACCGACCTAGCGGGCAGAGCTAGTGAGGTACCGAGCAGTGATTGCTATAGCTCCCGTCTAAACCTGCTCAAGCATAGGCATTATCTACCTGACTAGGGGCCATGCCCGGGGACTACGCTTGTATCAGGCAAAGAATCAGACATCTTGCCTGCCCGACCAGGGGCCATGCCCTGGATCTACACTTGTCTTCACCAGATCCACACCATATAGCCGGGTAGAGCCTTGCTTGTCCGGGCAAGCATTGAGCATGGAAAACTCAACGACTTGCTCTCCAAGACAGGTCAAGGGTTTCCTTATACAAGCAAGACACTTGCCTAATATGTTCCTACAATCTCGCGGCCATCCGCCTATCACGCTTAAAATCTAAGGATTCATTCCTAATCCTACAAGATAACTAAGGCAGCGAATCCTGGACGGATTCCATGATATTGGGGCCTATAAATACCCCTCCATAAACCACAAACAAGGTACACACTCTTTCTTGAGCCTCGAACCTTTGTCAAATTTTCTTTTGACTTCTCACATGATACTTACTCTCACGCCAGAGTGGTTTCGCAAGGCCAAGCATTGCACTCCCACTAAGGTGATTTCGTGTTCTTAGACATGTTCAAAGAAACAGATCAAGCCCATATATCCTACTCATCATATGGACGCCCCAAGCTAGATTTTTGCGACATCATCAATCATTCTAACATGTTTGCACCTAATCATCCGTTGAGCTTGAAAATTTGTTCAAACTTTAATTTGACTAGTAATTTTATTTGTGCTTTGCATGGGTTTTTTAGGAGCAAATATTCGTAGTAAAGTCGTGTTCCGCAAGGTTTATTAAGCTAAATATTCATAATAAATTGTAAATTGTATATATACATGTTATTTCAAGAGTTAATATTTTATATGAAATCAACAATATTGGAACAAATATATAGATATTTCAATTTTTTAAAATTATTTTTATGAATAATACACAATAGACTCTCAACAAATTTGATACCAACATTGAAATTGATAAAAACCCAAAAATAATCAAATGTCAAAATCAAGAGTTAAATAAAAATCAAATTACATCGAGTAGCAAATCATAAATTTGGAATTATGACAAAATCACAGAAAGAAAATAAAACAACCAAAATCATAACTTAAAAAATAATAACGGTCTAAATAAAAACCAAAAGCAACAATCAAGATCAAAACCAATATAAGAAACACACAAAAAATCAAAACTAAAACAAAAATCAATAACAAAATCAAAAAACATTATCAGTCAAAATCAATATATTTTTATCTAAATATAAGGAAAATACAAAAATCAAAATGTCAAAACTAAAGAAAAAAACTAAAGCAAAATCATAAAATAAAAAAAGAAGTTAAAACTAAAAATCATATCTAAAATAAAAAACCTAATCTCAAAATCATTAGATAAACAAATTTAACAAATTAAAAGCAAAACAATCATGAAAACCAATGGAAAGGGAGAAATACAAACCTTGGTATTATCCAAAAAATGAAAACCAAACGAAATTATAGAGATCAGAAGAGCTTTGCATTTTTTTCAAGGAGTTGGTCTTCATAAGAAAGAGAAGAATAGTGCTAAGAAAAAACATGATTAAGCTTATAGGTGTCGTTTGGTAGCCAGGATTAAGGCCAGATAGGATTAATAAACCGAGTTGTCTGATGTTTGGTACGCAATAGGTGGTTGGGATTAATAGTACGAGTTATCCGGATAAAGTCATTATTCCATCACTATTAATACCAAGGGGGAAGGTGGTATTATTAGCGCCTTCACTAAAAAAAAATTATGATTAACATTTGTAATCTCAAAACTACCCCCGATATATAAGCGAGGATTAATAGCGAGGGCACTAATAGTACCGGGATTAATAATATTGTTTATCCTTGTCCGACTACCAAACAAGTCCATAGTGTAAAAATAGTATTTAGACTCTTATCATTTCATTCCCTTGATAATCTTTCCCTTGAAGCCGGTTGATTTAGTGTGAGCCAATGATGAGTATTTCCTGGAAGAAGAAAGGGCTTCGATTATTGCTTTAACGTACCCACTGGCCACCGCATTTGAAGCCCAATGTCTTGAATTCCTAAACACAAAATACTAAACTCTTTGAATTATGGAGGCAATAATTAAAACACTTCTACAATCGGTAATAGTATCAATCAGATTATGAGTATTATATAGTAGAGATATATACCCCATGTTATAGCTATTGCAATTAAGTATAGTTATTAGATAATGAAAAACAAATCATTTAAGGTAGAATTTGTAAAAAGACTATCTTGTTAGGAATCTTGATAATGCAACTTTAACCAAATGGTGTGAGGTGTCAAGATCTCAAACATTTTCGCCAACTTTATATATATATATATATATATATGTAATAATAATTGATGCGTCCAAGATAATCTGGACTCATTCAAACAGCCCAATCTAAACACCTGGCTTTCAACGTGTTTGTAGATCCTCTGAGCCCAACTCTGAGATAAAAGAGAACAAACGTGAACTGGGCAGGGGCACTCCCTGCAAAAGCCCTCCGGCGTGTGAATTAGCACAAGAGAGTTAACAATTCAGCAGAGTTTAGGCTAGAGAATAAGATTGCGCATACCTCTCTCTAAATTTTGACAAGGTTTTTATATGTGCCGGAGGCATAACTGCCCATAATCATGAATAACTGCCCATTATTAGTATTAACCACCCATGATTGGCATTAACTGCCCATGATTGGAATTAACTGCCCATGACGAGCATCAATTCCTCTGCAAACTGTCATGGCTTATAGTCGGGATTATTGCTCGGGTGTAACCACCCTCAACTGTTATCTTAATCTTTTCCGGACATCAATGCCCTCAACAGTTTGTAACTTGCTGGTGCAATCGCGCAATGTTGCTCGTTCATCGATGTTGCTCGCATAGCTAAGCCCCCATCTCACAAGTATATAGCCTGCCCAAAACAGAGATTTTACCTGGTTACTTGTGTAACATATTTGCTCGCTTGCTCGGAAGATACACAGGCCTAACACGTGGCTCCTGGCTTGGGCCTAATTGGGCCGAGCAGCTCAATAATATAACTTTTGGACATTATAATTGAATTGTTAAACTCTTCAATGGTTATAATAATTTAATTTCTTCTATTGTTACTAATATTAAACGTATTTTACCTAAATATTTTTAAAAGCAATATAATTTTCTAACTAACGTGAGATACATATTATCTATTGGTAATAATAGTAAAAATATTTTATCTAAAAACTTTTAAAACTAATATTTAACTTGATAATAATAGTAGATATCTTTTTGTTAAAAAGTTTTAAAATCATTATTCATTTTTAAATTTCTATTGGTAATAAAAGTTGAAGTCTTTTATATAAAGATTTTTAAAACTAACAGCTCTTTCTAACCATGTGGTATACATATTTTCTATTGATAATAATAGTATTTTTAAAATAAACATTATTGTCTGACAAATGTGGGATATATATCTTTTATTAGTAATAATGGTAGTCTTTTATATATTAAAGACTTTTAAATCAACATCTATTTCTAAATAATGTGAGGTACATCTTTTCTATTGACAATGACATAAAAATTCATTTTATGTAATGACTGACTGTTATAACAAACTAGATCTTCGTGCTCGTGCCTAAGGCACGGTGCTGGTATATATATATATATATATATATATATATATATATATATATATATATATATATATATATTTTTTTTTTTTTTAACCAGGTTGAATCCTGGGGTAGTAGTTTCGGTCCCTCATTGCTACTACCAGGAAAATCGCGAGATGTGCCCGAAATGATACAGGGTTTGAGAACAGTGCAACTGATAACACATACAAGGTCCAACCTCAGAAGAAAGCAAAGTGCTTCCACCAAGTATCGAACCCACGCTGCATGCCTCCAGCATCTTATGTCCCCCTCTTTTTACCACTCGGATATGTCTGGTATATATGATTTCGTCAATTGAAACAATAATGTCTAAATAGAAAGTGCGATTTTAAAAAAAATATTATAGTTGAGGGTACATTACTTCAAGTGGTAGTTAAGGGGGGCTCTTCGAACTTGGCCCATAGTTAAGGGGGTTATTTATAAGTAGATATATGTAACTGACACATGACCGTTTGATCTTGCGGCTGGAATCAATCCTCATCGCTAGATAGCATGAGTCAATCAACATTGTGAGATTATTAATGTAAGAGTGATGTTTTATATGGGGTGATTGTTCCAAAGAAAAAGGGGTGATTGCTCATAATATTAATTGTAAGGGGTGACTTTGTAATAAAGAGTTAAAAGTAGATAACTACTCTAACACATGTGAATGTGAAGGTGAATCACAACCATTAATTTTTTTAAGATAACTTAATCTCAACCTCTAAATAGCTTTAGTCAATTGCACATGTGTGAGTATGAGCTCTATTGTATATTAGATACCTATTTCTAAATAATGTGAGATACATTTCTTTGTAACCAATGTGAGATACGTCATCTAAAAATATTTTAAATCAATGTCATTTTTCTAACAAATGTGAAATACTTCTCTTCTATTAGTAATAATGGAAGACTTTTAAAATCAATATCACTCTCTAACTAATGTGTGATACATCTCTTCATTTTATAATACTAGTAGAAGTCTTTTATCTTAAAAAATTTAAAACCAACATCTCTTTCTAAACAATCTGAGATACATCTCTTCTCATCTATTAAGCCTTTTATCTAAAGACTAAAGAGTAAAGACTTTTAAAACACACATCATTTTTAACCAATGTATGATATATTACTTTTATTGGTAATAATAGTATTTTTAAACCAACATAAATTTCTAACAAATGTGAGCTATATCTCTTATATTGGTAATAATAATAAAAGTCTTTTATATAAATTTAAAATCAACATCATTTTTTAACCAATGTGAGATATACCCCTTCTATTGGTAATAATGATAGAAGTCTTCTATCTAAAGACTTTGAAAACCAACATCACTTTCTAAACAATGTGAGATACATATTTTTTATTAGTAATAAGAGCATAAGTGTTTAATATAAAACTTTTAAAACTAACATCTTTTTCTAAACAATGTAAGATACATTTCTTCTATGGTGATAAAAGCACAAAATATTTTGTTATCAATGTGAGATGCATGCATGCATCTATTTTATTTGTAATAAGAAGTCTTTAATCTAAAAACATTTTAAACCAACATTTCTGATGTGCATATTTTGGATCCGCCTCAATAGCGTTCGAGTCTCGTTTAATGGCCCGCTGTATTTTGCATGATGTCCAAAGGATTAGGCGGGGCTCATGCGCAACGAGCTAAATCCATTCCCTTAGGTATAAATAACCCCCTCTAGTTCATAGAGTGGGGGTCTCTCTTTATCTCTTTTTTTATATAGGGAGAACCACGCACTTGGGGGTTACACGCTCTCTCCTTCACACTCAGTGTAATGATAAACACGCCGGAGGGGTTTTTTGCGGGGACCCTCCCCGCTGACTCACGGTGTTTCTTCTACAGATAATATAGTCAGATATCCACCACCGGCGACGAGATGGCTGTCGAACGACAACTTCGGCGACCCATGTCCACCGCTACCTTCGGCACCCCCGGTATGATGTTTTTTTGGATACATCAGTTGGTTCCGTTGAGTCTCGAAGAATAATGAGTAGGAGGCTACTGATGTGGATATTTTGGATCCGCCTCAATAGCATTTGGGTCTCGTTTAATGGTCCACTGTATTTTGCATGATGTCCGAAGGATTGGGCAGGGCCCATGTGCAATGAGCTAAATTCATTCCCTCAGGTACCTCTAGTTCATAGAGTAGGGGCTCTCTCTATCTCTCTTTTTCTGAGGGAGAACCACGCACTTGGGGGTTACGCACCCTCTCCTTCATACTCAGTGTACTAATAAACACGCCGGAGGGTTTTTGGCGGGGGCCCTCCCTGCCAACTCACGATGTTTCTTCTACAGATAATATAGCCAGCTATCCACGACCGACGACGAGATGACTGCCGGACGGCAACTCCGGCGACCCATGTCCACCGCTACCTTCGGCACCCCCGGTATGATGCTTTTTTGGATACATCAATTTTTTTAATTAAACATTGTGAGATACATATCGTTTGTTGGTAATAAGAGTAGACATCTTTAATATAAGACTTTTAAAACTAACATCTTTTTCTCTTGGGAGGATGGAATGGAAAGCGTGATGTCCTTCTGCATGCTGCGCTCCCCTAAAAAAGGGCGTGCGGGGTCCAGGAGCGTTCCGGGGCACCCACAGTCTCAGACAAGTAAACCGAAATTAAAAGAACGACAATAAGACTCTGTTTTGATTTAGCAACAACAACAATTTAGCCATTACATTTTGTCTTCATTTCCCTTGCCACTTGATTCTTTGTTAAATGGTTCCTTGCCACTTGATCCCCCTTTTGGTGTACTTGAAGTAGTTCCAATTCCATGTCTCAAATTTGCCATTGTGATGTAGTTCACTCCTCCCCTAATAATAAATGGAACATTGACTGTTGATGATTAATTCACCTACATTAAAACAAACAATTTTACTAAGAATTTGTAATGCAATTTGTTCACAAACTACAATGAATAACTGTAATGTAAATTTTTACATTTAAAGAAGATATCATGTTTGTGCTTCCACCTACATTCACCCCCACAGTACTTGAAACCCTCTTTCTTTTAACCTGTAATTTCAAATGAAAGAAAAGGTCAATATATAAACCACTCTGCAAAAATATAATTTGACAAACTCAATATATATTAGATAACTTACTGGTAATTTAGATATCTCTGAAGGAGTTGAGGACTGAGGTTGGCTATTTTCTGTTGGGACACAAATAGGTTCTGGCTCAGGTCCAGTTAAAGGGATCTCATTAATATGTTGTGCAGTGGGTTGTGAAGCTGTGACATGTGAAGTAGAATCTGCATTGGAATTTTTTTTGCCACAAGTTCTAGCATTATGTCCAAGTTTACTACATTGTCCACATTTTAATGATTTTTGAGATCTCTTTAATTTGGTCTGATTGCTGGAAGATGCATGTGGCTCATTAAGCTGTCTTCTTCTCAGTTTCTTTGGTCTTCCAGGCCTATTTTCATACTTTGGGGGTAAAGGGGCTGGTAAGTTACACTTAGGCCATAACTCAGATCCATTTATTCCCATTATGACATGCTCATATACCTGAATATATTTGCTAACTGTGTAGGCTTCATTGACATAAGACTCTGGATCCTCTTCTCTACACCATATGGCTAAGCAAGCATGCTTACAAGGAATGCCTGTCAATTCCCATCTTCTGCAACTACATACCTGGTCAAAAACAGCTACATTATGTTGGTCAAAGGGCCCAATGATTTGAAAATGCCATTCATCAGCTTTGATAGGTATGGCATCACCGCCTTCCTTGGCATTCTTCTCTAGTAGGTCTTTTATTCTTGGGCATAGTCTACCAGTCCACTTCTTACCTTTATCCCTATTAACTTGAAATCTTGTCATTAACAAATTTCTTATTGTCTCAAGCATGGTAATGATGGGCTTGTCTATTGCATCAAGAATAAATGCATTAAAGCACTCACACATATTATTCAGCAAGATGTCACACTTAGGTTGAGTACCAAAATGTGACCTAGACCATTGACTTGGAGGCTTATCCATCAACCACTCATAAGCACCCTTATCCAATTCTTTTATATGTTCTTTTTTTTTTTGTAAGGAAGCAGGGCGGCACCTGCGAAATTTATTAGATTAATTATATGTTCCATTCTTGCCTTAAACACCTCAACCCTGGTTGCCCTAGCTGCTGCCCATAATGCAATTTTTACTGATTGCCCCATAAAGCCACCCCTTTTCATGTTAGTGTGCAAATGTCTAACACAAAATCTATTTTAAGAATCAGGAAATAAATCATCAAGGGCAGGTATGAGCCCCTTCTGTTTGTCACTCATAAATGTCCATTCAAATTTATCTTCAATACCTACATCATTCTCTAGTAAAGACAAGAACCAAGTCCAAGAATCCTTGGTTTCATTTTCTACCACTGCATAAACTATGGGAAACATCTGGTTGTTTGGATCAATTCCAACTGCTGTCAACAACTAACCACCTTGAGGGCCTTTTAGAAAACATCCATCTACCCCAATTATCTTTCTGCAAAGCCTAAAACCCTTCTTGCAAGCATCAAAACAAATGTAAAGCCTTTGGAAAGTAGGTTTACCAGTTTCAACATTACACAACTTCAAAACCATTGTGGACCCTGGATTGGATCTTAGCAATTCTAGACAATAATCTCTTATTTGGTGAAATTGCTCCTGCAATGTCCCATCCATAAGTTGTTTGGCTTTCCTTTTTGCCCTATATGCTTGTTGTTTTGAAACATTGGCCTTAAGTTTGGTACATATCTCATTCCTGAATTCTTTGGTTCCTAAACTGGGATTATCTTTAAATTTATTCACAAATGTCTTCCTAATCCAAGTAGACTTGATACTTGGATTGTTGTAGTTCCATCCACATTGTGTATGCTTTGGATTATACCCTTTCAATTGCCAAGCTTTGTCATTTTGCATTGAAGCAGCATATGCATACCACTCACATCCCTCTTTTCTACAAATTGCTCTTAACCTTCTAGTATCATCCCTATCAAACTTTATCACCATTCCCCTTCTCAAGCAAAATGTTTCAATCACATATTTCACTTCTTTCTTTGTACTATATATTGTTCCTAGTTTCAATCCAGGATTTCTAGAGGTCTTAGTGTCATGTTTGGGGTAATTTGTATCTGGTTCCTCATCACTGCCCAACACACTCTGAAAATAATCACTATCAGAAGCTTTCTCACCATCATCTTCCATCCTAGCAACCATTTTCTCACTAACATATTTATTTTTAACTGACTTACCCTTCCCTAAAATACCATCAAACTCAACATTGTCATCAACATGCTTATCAAAATCAATATCATCCTCTTCTATATCATACTCAGAGTCACTAAATTCATCAGAATCAGAGGAGTCAGAAGATGAGTTGGGATTTTCAGGATTTGGGTTTTGTTCACGATCAAGAAAAGAGAAGTCAAATGTGTAATTATCTATTTGGAGGTTTGAATAAGTAAGATTTTCAGGGTTATCAATGGTGGGATTTTGAAGATTGACAAGATGCTCTAAGTAAAGGTTTTGTTCTTTCTTAGTAGGTATAGACCTCAGTAAAGTTGAAACATGTTGTTCACTAGCAATGAGTGTATAACCCATATAGTGTGCAGATTGATGCCATATCTTACATGTTTCACAATTGTAACCTAATTCTTCCACAAAATCCTTTAAGTCAGTCAACCCAATTTCTTTTGCATCCACCCAATCAAAAAAATCTATTTTCCCTCCAATTTACTCTATACAGTCATGCTTAATCATACCACCATGAAATACTTTCAATGAAAAAGAAAGAACATCACCTTCAGGGTCTACAACAAATAAAAGAAATCAAATCACAATTTACCCCATAATTATACAACAACAATTAAGGTAACAATTATACAGCAACATGGCACACAGGAAACAAATTATACACATAAGCAAACAATTCATGATGTCATTATGAGTTTAAACAATAAGCTAAAACATTCTAAGCTAAGAACTAATATTCATGAAGAACATGGCACACTCAACTACCCAATTCATGATATCATTATGAGTTAAAACAGTAAGACATTGTAAGCTTACAACATGATAGTAAATTAGTTCTTATTAAAACTTATAATTTGCAAATCACAAACTGATATCATATTGATGCAAGAGACATTGTAAGCTAAAAAAAATATTCATGAAAAACATTTCCACAGACATTCTAATTAAAACTTACCGTATTGTGGTTGCAACTCATCCTTCTTCCTTCTCACCATCGAATCTTGATTTTTCTGTCTCTAAATTGGGAATGTACAAATTAGGAAAAGAGAAATTAGGGTTGTAACTGGGGAAGGAAATTGGGGACGAAATAAATTAGGGCACATAAGCAAATTGGGGGAAATGGAAGAAGGGAGAAATTACGGGAAATGAACAAGAGATGTAAGGGTATACCTGTTGCCAAGCCGAATCTTGATTTTCTGTCTCTAAATTGGGAATGTACAAATTGGGGAAAGAGAAATTAGGGTTGTAACTGGGGAAGGAAATTGGGGACGAAAGATATTAGGGCACAGAAGCAAATTGAGGGAAATTGGGAGAAATTGCGGGAAATGAACAAGGGATGTAAGGGTATACCTGTTGTCAAGCCTGTTGCCGATTTCCAACCTAGGATAGCAGGTCAGTCGTCAGTATTTCACAGCCATTTAACGATTGGGATTAAAAGTGATGGATTTTGGAAACGTTTGGCTTAACTTTGATTGCCTAAAAACAGTGGGTATGGAAACTGAAAAATGAGTAAAGTTGGGGTATCAAAAATGGTATTAACCCTGAAATACATCTCTACTAATATTATCGTTAGAAGTGATAATGTTTATTCCATTGGCTATAAATTGATTTTAGTTTTAAAAATTATTAGATTAAAAACCTCACATTTTATTACCAATAAAAGAATTGTATCTCACTCTCACCTTTTATTATTAATAGATAATAGAACAATTTTATCTCACATTGGTTAGAAGTAATGTTAGTTGTAAAAGTTTTTAAATATAAGACTCCTATTATTAACAGTAGAAGATGTTATATATATTAATAATAATATCCCTCATCATATTGATTATTAATATGTATTACTATTGGTTAATGACTAGAAAATAAAGAGTTTTTAAAACTAACACATGGATGCTTTACAATGAAGATTTATCAAAAAATGGTGAGGAGACACAACCATAATACTCACCAACCAGAAAGGCAAAAGCATAAGAAGTCTAGTAATTCCAAGTTAAATAAAATACCATAAGCTTACTTTTATCTTGATCAAAAGATATATCTATATATATATATATATATATTGATAGATTTCGTCTATTATAGAATTAAATAATATTTTGGTCCCTGAACATGTCGCAAAACAATGTTTTAGTCCTCGGACCTTAAAACAAACTAATGTGGTCCCTCAATTCCTTTTCTTGGATTATTTTTCCCCCTCTCACCGTTACCATTACATTTTTCGTCCAAATTTTACAATATGACTAAATTACCCTTCTGGATGCTTCTTAGTCAACAGTCAACACTTTCTTATTCCCCTTCTTATTTGGATATGGAAATGTAACATGCCTGCAACTTTGAAGCTTTCAATCACCCACAACAACTCAAACCACCAAACCAAGTGAACAACACAATCCACCATGATCAAACTCAACCAGAAATTTCAATAGACTTGGACATCGTCTTTTTTCTCTTCTTTAGGTATAGTAATAGTCAGCACTTCATTCTCCATCCCCGCCTCGACTCCATCCAACTTGGCATTTTCCGGTAGCCTAAACCTCCTCATGAATTTGTCATTGCTCCTTTCTACCCTATGTCACTCGTCATTCTTCTCCTCCTCCTCCTTGCTTCTCTCTCCACTAATCTGCAACACCCTATCGTCTTCGATCTCAACCTTCACTTCTTCTTTCTTAATTCCGGGGAGATCCACCTTGAAAACGTGAGCTTTCGACGTTTCATTCTAGTCGATGTGCATATTAACAAGTGCTGATGTTTCTCGTGTAATTTCTGGGAAGGACTTTACAATTGCCGATGAGGGAAATAGAAAGTCATTGAATGGATCCCAAACATCCATAGAGAATGGATCGAAACTGGTGGAGGCTCGCTGCAAGGAAGACGACTGAAGGATTCGGCAGAGATGAGAGGGTGTTTCGCCAGAGGTAGATCTGGACTGGAGTAGGGGCAATTGTTGTTGGAGGCCGGAGATGAAATAGGAAGGTGTGCACCGGCGCTGTTGAGTGAAGAAGAACGGAGAAGAGAGAGGAGATGGCGCTGGAGCCAGAGATGGAGAGATCGACCAGATCTGGAGTGCTGGGACTTGACTCTCAATTCCCCAAATCAAAATTTAACATCCTTCTTTTTAATTGACACATTAACCCCATGTATTTTGGATATTTTGAAAAGTCAGCACAATTAAACTTTTAAGTATGGGTATTTTTGGTATTTTAAATAATATTAGATGGAAAGTATAACTGTAATGATGAGAGGGAGAAATTGATCCAAAAGAAACAAGTTGAGAGACCATATTAGTTTGTTTTAAGGTTTGATGACCAAAGTATTCTTTTTTGAAATGTCCAGTGACCAAAGTATTATTTAATCCTCTGTTATATATCTATGTTGCTACTTGCTATGCTTGCAAGATAAAAACAAGTAAAACTTAGAAATTAGAAAAAAAAAATGTGTTATGAAGAAATGAACACTAGCCTATTAGTAGATTAGGTTGGCAAACCTTAGTAGAGTAGGCTGGAGGTGTCTGCCAAACTTTAACAAAGTTTGGCACACCACTGTTCGCACATCTTTATCATGTCCCCCCTCTTTCTCTCTCGCCCTTTGTATAGTCTCGCCCTCTTCGTCCCCCCTATGTTACTCTCTTCAAAACACTTACTGTTTTTCGAAATTGGTTGTTCATTGTTGCAGAGCATAGTGATTGCACGAAATCATCCATGCGCTACTACTTCACTGTCGTCCTCCTCCCTCGTTCCAAAATCCCAATTTCAGTCTTCATAGCCGTTTAGGTATGTGAACATGTGTATGTTTATTTTCGATGTTGTCCTCCTTCAGTGCAAATTTGTCTTTATTTTCAATTAATCATTTTGTGTTTGTTTATTTTTAGTTTTTTTTTCGATTTTATATGTTAAATTCATGGTAGACTAGTAGTACACCATATAGTACAGACTACAGAGCACATACCATAGGACTATGTTATTAGCAGAATACAGAGTAGGCATGTTTCAATTTTTATACTTTCATGTAAATTTTTGAACTTTACTTTCATGTGACTAGCTGGCTATATAAATAGAACTAGTCACACCTCATAATTTGAAATTTCTAACAAGCACCAGAAGCTGAAATTGCACACTGTCACACCTCAGAATTTGTATATCTTGAGCTGGTAACTCCACACCAATCTCTCGCTTTCATATACATGTTGGAACTAGTCTGTTTGAAGGAAACATGACTTTCAAGACATGCTATAGAGTTTATGATCAATCTTTTGATTATAATAAATAAATGTCGCTTTTGAGTTTTTTTTTTTTTTTGACAATCATGAATGAGTATCACATTATGCTAAATTGATTTGTAGACCTTTATTGACTAATCTGAAAATTGATATCTTTAATTTATCGGCATTATCATTTTGGTTGTTTTCGTATTTCACAATTTGTTTCTTGCAAATTTAGTGCTGGGAGGGCCTTGATTTTCTTCCTTTCTATCAACTTTGAGCTCTGCCTACAATAATCCCCTCTTTATAATGTCATTTAATAAGAGACAAGAAAGCATGCTTGCCGTCAGCAAAAAGCTATTTCCTTGGTGTTGCCATTGATGTGTTAAGGCTGCATAAACTATCACCACATACCCTGCCACATTACTTATCATGCTTTGTTATCCTGCTTGGAGTAAGTTCTGTTTGTTTAAGTTCACAGAGCGGCTAATAGTAATTGTTGGTGTTACCCAATATAACCAACACCTATAAAAAAGAAAATACTCCTTAAGAGCGCTGACAATTTTTTTACTAGGTGACGATGCAAATGATTTTTTTAATCCTTTACACAGGGACCTGACAATTTCAGACTAGGTGTCAAGCTACCTATTGCAACTCACCTCCTTTATTTAGACTTGTAATTAATCGTGTAAAGGTTTGACTTTAATCACATAGTAGGTGGAGTTCTATGAGTTGCTTCAGTTTATAAATGATAGTGAGTTTAACTTGTCAGTGGGATATCATAATCTAACGTGCTAATAATAAAGCAGCTAACCCCAAGGGTTGGCCTTGAGGTCCTTCGTTCCAATCTCCATCTATTATCTATGTTTTGTAATTAGTATATTGTTGTTCAAACTTCAATAGTACAATGTATATTGACTTTATTGTTTGGCCATTTAGGTCAATGACATCTTCAAGTGCTTCGGCCACCGGTAGCACTCAATATGAATCTCTACCTTCATGTAGGAGCGAGACATCACTCAAACGAAAGTCAAATGATGTTGGATGGGAATTTGGCATCATAGCTAATCCATCTAACTTAGATAGGGTCAAATGCAAGTTATGTGGGAAGGTGATGTCCGGAGGTATTCGTAGAATGAAAGAGCACATAGGACACATTAAAGGCAATGTACTTCCTTGTGCCAAAGCTTCAACCGATGATCAAGCGAAATGTAAAAATGATATTAATGAGGTAAAATCAAAGAAGAGAAACTTGAAAAAGCATGAAGAAGATTTGATGAATAGTGTGAAAGTAACAGGGTTAGACAAGAATCTTGAAGAAGTTGATGAATTGAGAGTGTTAGGCACGAAGCCACCCCATTCTCTTGGTCCAATTGCCAAATTTGCTACATTTATCAATCCTGAAGCTTCATTGAATATGGCAAAGACAATGTGAGAAAGAAACATAAAGGATGCCATTTGGAAAGATAGATCTCTAACTGTGAAAAATTATATGGCTGATTGGATTTATGAAGGTGGCATATCTTTCAATGCTATTGACCTCGATAGCTTCAGGCTCTTTACAGAGGCACTCGGTCAATTTGGACCAAGGTGGAAACCTCCCAGTCAATATGAATTAAGAGAGCCTTTGTTGAAAAAAGCGATGGAAAGAACCAAAGTCAAAGTAAAGCCACATGAAGATGAATGGGGACAGAATGGTTGCTCATTTATGATCGATGCTTGGAGCAATAGAAAGAGAAGAAGTATCATGAACTTGTGTGTCAATTCTAAGGCAGGTACCATTTTTCATTCTTCTAAGGAAACTTCGGATGTAGCGCACACAAGTGAAATGATTTTTGAGTTTGTTGATCAATGTATAGAGCAAGTTGGACCGAAGAAAGTCATTCAAGTAGTGACAGAGAATGCTTCAAACAATATGGGAGCGGCAAAGTTATTGCGTTTGAAAAGGCCAACTATCTTCTAGACATCACGTGCCACGCATACCATTAATCTTATTTTGGAAGGCATTGCAAAACTACCCAGGTTCAAGAAAATCATTGAACAAGCCAAAGCTTTCACTATCTTCATATATGCACATCATAAGACCTTAGCCATGATGAGATCTTATACAAAAAGGAAGGACATTGTGAGACCAGGAGTGACTAGATTTGTTTCTTCATTCCTTAGTTTGCAGAGCTTGGTGGAGAAAAAGGCTCAATTGAAGGTAATGTTTGGTAGCTCTGAGTGGGATGAATGCAAATGGTCTAAGACTGTCAAAGGGCAAGCATGTTATAATACTGTGATGTCTATTGCTTTTTGGAATGGTGTGACATCTTGCTTGACAGTTTTTGCACATTTGGTTTAGGTGCTTCGTATTGTTGATACAGATAGAAAGCCATCAATGGGATTTTTATATGGGGAGCTTCTACGGGCAAAGGAAGATGTAAAAAAGGTTCTAAATAATTATTCCAAAAACTATAAGCCCCTCTTCGAGATAATGGATGCAAAGACGAAAGGTAGAGTCGACACCCCGTTGCACTTGATGACTTATCTATTGAATCCTTATTGTCATTATAAGGATCCCAATCTTATATTAGATCAAGCTGTCTCAGATGGAGTTATGGAGTGTCTTGATGTTCTTTGTTATGGAAACTTTGAGTCATATTATGAATGTTGAGTCATATTATGAGTGTTGAGTTGCCAATTTATAAGACAAAAGGAGGAGTTTTTGGAAAGCCGGTTATAGCAAAAGGATGCGAAGTAAATGATGACAATTTTGATCCAGGTAAAAGAAAATCTTTATATGAAACTTTTTAATTCTTCCTTTAAATAAAATTATTATTTAAGCCATTATTTGTTTTATAATTTTTTTAAAACTTCATGCAGCAACTTGGTGGTTAAATTATGGTCATGCTACACCTAACTTGCAAAGAATTGCTACAAGGATCTTGTCATTGACCACTAGCTCATCCGGATGTGAAAGAAATTGGAGTGCATTTGAAGGGGTTTGAAATCTAACAAGTTAACTTTTACTTTATTATTTAAAATCTTGAATTCTTGATATGCTATTTTCTTAAATACTTCTAAGTTCTACCACATGTGACTTTTTTTCTTTTTGGTTTACAGATACATACTAAGAAGAGAAACATATTAGATGTTTCACGATTAAACAATCTAGTTTATGTCCAATTCAATTCACTTTATTGAACAAACGTAAGAGGGGAAGGGAGAAAGATGTCGATGTGATGATGATGATGACAATGAGATGGGTGATGGATTTGATGGGGATGATGTTTCTTGAAGGAGAGAGCTTGAGGAGGGCGATTTTGATTCTGAGGATGAGGTGGAAGTGAATGAGAACGAAGAGGAATTTGAGTCCGATGAAGAGTGTATGATAGAAAATTACAGAGAAAAAGAAGAAGAAGAAGATTCATTTACCATTGTTACTTAGTACTATATTAGTTAGTATATAGTGTATATTGTATAGTACTTACTACTTAGTTGTATAGTACTTAGTAGTTGCTGCCCTGCTGCCTGTTTTGGCCCTATTTTGTTACTGTTTTTGGGCTGTTTTGTTGCTGTTTTTGGGCCGGTTGTCTCCCTCAAGTTTGTATGTTTCATTTTCTTTTAATAAAATTCCGCAGGGTGCCGCCCCTGTTTCCCTAAAAAAAAAAAAAGAGCTGTTTTTGAGCTGTTTTGGGGTTGTTTTGCTACTGTTTTGATGTTGTTTTTGGGCTGATTTTTGCTGTTGTTATGCTGCAAGTTATGCTGCTGTTATGTTACAACTTGCAAGTGGTGCTACCTTACTTTTTTTTGTTGTAATTTGTAAATTGTAACTTGTAACTTGTATGATATTGATGTTAGTTTGTTTTTTTTATTAAGGAAACAGGGACGGCACCCTGCACAAAATTTATTAAAAAAAAAAAAAGATACAAACTGGAGGGGGACAACCAGCCTTACCCAATAAGGGGGGACAAAGGAGCCTGACCTCTAAAAGGAAAGATACACAACAAACTAAAGCTTACGAAAAGAAAATAAGCCAAGAGCAGCTTGTTAAAGAGCACGACGGACCTCTCCTGAGAGCTGACGAACTGTAGTAAAATTTTAATCACACTTTGTAACATGGGCTAGTGCCGCTAAACGATCAGCAACCGAGTTCCCCTCGCGATAAACGTGATGAATCTCATTAGTACCCATAAGAACCAAACATCGCCGAAGATCGTAAATAAATAGCCAAGGGCAGCCATGCGTGCCCTTAAGAGCTGAGGTTACCACCAAATAATCCACTTCCACCAGAACCTTATCATAACTCAAATCTCGACAAATCAACAAACCATCGCGAAGAGCTTTATATTATGCACTTGTGTTAGTTCCCGTACCATAAAATCGAGAATAACCGAAAATGAAAAGACCATTAGAATCTCGAATAACACCACCCCCAGTAGCAATGCCTGCCATAGAGGAACCATCTGTGTTTAACTTGACATAATTTGGAGCAGGAGGCTGCCACCGAACCTACGACCCTTTAAGAACATTAACCCTTCTGATCGGCAGATCCATGTTACGGAGACACAAACTACCCATGGTCGTGCCGTTAGATTTAGGCTTGAAAATCTTTAGAATATCCTTCAGACCATTCATAACCTGGTTGTAAAGCATAGCTCCAGAAAAGGGAATACTTTCAAATATAGCAAGGCAACGAGCCTTCCATATGACCCAGCAACCATAGAGAAGAATTCCAACCTGAACTGCCCCTATTTGAGAACGAACTGAAACACCTTCAAGCCATATGTGAAACAGATGAGGAATAGAAGAGTAGCAATCGATCTTATTAAAAGGTCGGGCCAGTTTACACCATAAATCTCGAGCCACTTCAAATTGCAGAAACAAATGAGCTATGGACTCCCGGTCTGGATTATGTCGACAGCAAACACAACGGGAAACCAAAGGAACATTCTGCGTATGCAAACGCAAATCAACCGGGAGAGCAACATAAAATAATTTCCACCCAAAGGCACTAATTTTCGTAGGTATCCATGGTTGCCAGATTTTTTGAGCCAATAGAGAGGAGGATCTTGAGCACGACATAAGTTCCAGTACGCCCTCGTATCAAAATTGCCAGAAGACGTCGCACAAAACATCAACCTATCAGAAGTATTATCAGCCATCTGAATATTCGTGATGGCATCATGATGATGAACAGCGATGTGAGGGAGCAAATCTGTAATATGATCAAAAACAACCTTCACCGTAAGTTTCATGTCAATGGGATGAGGCCCCTCTAACCTGGTACCCATCCACATATTGATGTTAGTTAATTAGTTAATTAGTTATAATTTTATTTCACATATAAATATGTAATTATGCCTTAACTTCTCGGCCCCGTTTAGTCCCCGACTAGTCCCCTAGCGTCCGCCTAGCGATATTTAGAACATTGCTAATCCTAACATTTCCATCGGTAAGAATTTTCGCCGATATGTTTTATTTTATGTTACTGGTTTACTAATATATATATCGTATATCACCATTATTAAGAAAAAGGTAGGTTGAGCCACCGTCAATAATATATGGTGCGATGACGAGATAATATTTTATTATTTTACGCATAAAATATATGTTCGTTGATGCTTGAGCAGAAGTAACCCCAAGCTACAAACTGAATATTATGAATTGTTATGCTTTCGATTCGTTATATGGATAATTTAATACTGATTTTTAAACACCCACTCGAAAGGCTTGCCGAATAACGTCACATGAATAAATATGCATGACAAATAATAGTAATCATGTGTGGACCGGTAGTAATAATATGCAAAGTTACTTTATTTGTGATCAACTTATTACCCCTAATAAGATTTATATTTACACATAATATAAATGCAATTCTATCAAATCATGTTTTTTACATTTTTTCTCTCTCCTCCAATGACTAGTTAACGGTCATAAACGGTCATTGATGTGCGCAAAACGCAACACGAACAAGATTACCCAGCCGTATCAAGTAATAAAGTGTACCTAAGTACGAGTTATCGATCCCACAGGGAATGCACGTAATTTTCACTCCAACTAAGTACCAGAATTAGGCTAACTAATTATATTTGAGTGAAAAGAAAATGAATTAAAATCTAAAAATATAAACAACATAAGAAAGCAATTAAATATAAACTAACGCGGAGGTGGCTTGGCAACAACAAATCAAGATAAAAATATAGGAGTGCAATATTTCTAGTCTAGCCGGTGTTTAATTTAATTATCGTTTTACTTTTCTTTAACTCAAGTGTTGGTAGTCGGGCACACTGTAATATTCGCTACGGGCTCTCGCAACGTATAGCAAATCAAGCTACAACTTCTAACTACGGGCTCTCGCTTCTTATAACATAGAACAAAATAGCCGCATGTCAAAACAAGCACCCAATGACTATCTACGTACGATCTCCTTTCGGTCTCACGTAACGCAAACAATTATTGTGATTTTTTGAATTAATAGGACGGGCTCTCGCATCTTATCCTATAATTCTAATGATCATCTAATGGTTCGCTACGCCATTACAAATATGAAGAACACACAATAATAACCAAGTGCATGGGTAATACTTCGCAAAAAGAAATTCTCTAATTTTTTCTACAAGTCATGTTGGTAGCCGAGACAAATAAAATTGGTTAACTACGGGCTCTCGCATCTTATAGTCAACCCTAACCTCCCCGACCTCGCGAATGGCTAAGGTGGTTCGATCGCGTGTCAAACCTAGTCTCAATATGGCTATCGGTGTGTATCACAAAACACCAACTGTTAAATTAATTGGTCCGAAATATAAAGGTAGCTCTCGCGGATCCTAAATATTTCTAAAATCATTTTATTAATGGTCAATTAATTAAAGGCATTAAGGTCACAAAATAATAACCAACATGAATGTGTACTAAATAAAGACATAGATTAAATTTAAAACATTACATTGGACATAGAAAAATAATTGCATTCCATAAATATTTTAAGCACAAACCAATTCATCATTTACAAAATTAATCAACACAAGAAATTATAACAACTATCAAAAATAGAGATAGGAAGAATTAAACCGAGCAAATCGCGTTCCAAGGTTGAAATCATTTGTAAATGCTTCGTTGGCTCTTGATTTGAAGCTCCGAACCTTCATTATCAAATATTTTTTTCAAGGAATGGAAGAATTTTGATGAAATGGGGCTGGTGCCCCATTTAGGGCTCAATAGCCCAAAATGGGGGCTTAGTTTTTACAAATGAAGGCTGCAGGGAAATAAAAGGGAAGGCAGTAAGAGAGGGCATCCAAGGCAGGGGTAAAATAGACAGCACAAGGGAGGAACAGGGGCTGAAAGGGAAGAAATAATGAGGCTGGGTCACGGATGGGGCTGGGGCAGAACCAGGAGAAAAGGCGCGGGTTACCCAGGTGTAGACACCCCAATTTCGTACCGCTGGTATGTAACATGACATAAAATATCAAGAACTGTTAAAAGGACTAACGGATGTCAAGTTATAGGGTTTAGAATGCAAAGAGTGCAAAAGAAATGAAAGGATGCATGAACAGTTAATTGAGGGGGCCAAAGTGCAAAGAGGTTGAAAGAAAAAGCTCCTGGCGCGGCGCCCATTTCCTATGTGGGTGGCGCCCAAATAGTGCTTGTGCACTGTAGCACTTTACCTCCGGTACACTCTCTCAAGCACGCAGTACAAGCCAATGAAACACAGAAAAAGAAAACTTAATGACTAAGGAGTCCCTCCTCCAGCCTATAAATAAAGGTGCCCGGATTCAGAATTTGGGACGAAAAATTTTCACACACTTCACACACCACGTTCACTTTACACAGAGAGATCGTCCTAAGAGTTCCCCTCCTTCAAAAAGCCTCGAAGCTCCGTCAAATCTCCTCCAAACACAAAACCAACCGGTCAAAGTGAATCTTAGTCTCCCAGCTAGGTTTCTACCCTATTTCCGCGGACCAAAAATCTCAAAAAGAACAGTTGCCCTGCCCGAATCCAGAGGCCAAATCCGCAAAAAAACAAGCAGTTGCTCTGCCTGATTTCCGCCAACAGCAAGCAAACAACAGTATAAAAGCAAGCAGTTGCTCCGCCCATTTCATGGTGCCAGAAAGCAACTTTCGGAAGCAGTTACTTTGCCCGAATCTCCACAACAACAAAAGACTCCCTCTCTCGGAAGGACAGAGCCAGCACACCCTACACTCTTAAAGGTAAGCCTTTAAGAGGTTTTATAAAAAGTGTTATTTTCAGTCGGCCCGATGTAAAAATATAAGCAGTTATGGTGCCCGGATTTCTGTAGAAAATAGCACTAAAAAGAGTCATTATTATGGCCAAATATTTATAAATGTATTTGTCCTCCCCGAGCCGCGGGTTCCCCTAAAAAAGGGAGCGCGCGATCCGGGGGGAGCATTTCCCGAGGCACTTACAGTGGCGACTCTGTTGGGGACGTCGTTTTTATTTTAAATAAAAATAGAGGTCTAGACTCAGTTTTCAAACAATAAAAAAAAATCAGTTTTTTTTAGTTTCTGGCTAAAATATGCTTATTATATTTCTTTGGTATTTTAAATATCGCATTTTTATATATCTGTGTATATATTTGTGCATAACCGTTCACTTGCAACTGTTTCGTTTCGGATACCGTTGCAAATACAAAAAAAAAAAGAATAAAATGGAAATTCGGGCAGGATAACAAAAAAAATGGGCTGGGGCTTTATTTTATTATTGATTTATTTTGTTCTATATACCTGTTTGCTTTATTTATATCGCGCGCAAAAAATGTAAATATTTTTTATTCTGTCATATTATTTGCAGGTCCATACATGTTTGCATTTTTTTTATCAAAAAAAAATTATTTCCCTTAATAGCAATATGCTTGTTTTTTTATTTTCTCTTTTATAATTATTTGGCTTCTTGTGTGTGTATATAATATTCAATTCTTAAAAAAATGGTTTTTTAAGAAAAAAATTCGTTTTCCAAAATATAAAAAATCGAAAAAAAGAGTTTTTTAAAAAAAGGAAGAAAAAATCGTTTTCCGAAATAAAGAGATAAAAAATGAGTTTCCAAAAAAAAAGGGGGGAAAGAAATTCTTTTCTAAAATTAAAAAAAAAAAGAATTCATCTCTTTTCAAAAGTTATAAAAAAAAAACTCATTTTCTCAAAGGAAAAAGAAAAAAAAATCTTTCTTGAAAAAAAAAAGTTTTTCATTAATATATATATATATATAATTTTGTTTTTCAAAAAAAAATGTTCTAAGAAAAATTAGATCAAAAAAAAAGCAAACAAAATAATTATTCATATTTTCAAAAAAAAACCAACAATTTTAGTACGTTAAGCGGACCAAAGTGTTAAAAGGAAATTCAGAGGGGCCTAAATGACAAAAGGGGAAAAGTTAAAAGATTAAAGTGGCAAAAGCCCAAAAATTGAATGTGAACATTCACTTGGGTGCGGCGCCCAAATTGTCTTTGGGCAGCGCACTGCCTCTTCCTACGTGGCTCATTCCCCATTTTGAACAATTTTATTTGATGTTGGGTCCATTTTATCCGTCGGGTCGCCCATTTTTACCATTTGGTGCACTCATTTTTACCATTTTATTTTATTTAAATCTTGTGTTGTGTTTATACATATTGGGATCTTTGTTGTTTTTCTTTGGTACCACTAACAATTTTGCAGGGGCTAAAAACAAATTGGTTATTTATCATTTACTCTCCTGAGAGGATTGTCCGGAGGTACGTAATCGTCACATCTCATTACAAGGATCGTAAAAAAAAAGAGTTTTCTAATAAAAAATCATGTGTAATACTTAGTTCTCTTTTCCTTTAAAAAAATATATAATCGTTTCTTTTCGCAAAAAAAAAAGATCATTTGAAAAATTCGTTTCTCTAAACAAAAAGAAAAAAAATCTCTATTCTTTCAAATTGAAAAATCAAAATGAAAATTTCTCTGTCAGAGAAGAACTACAATGACCTGAGTCTCGAAATGAGGAACGTAGGCAGCCTTCAGGTTTGGTAAAATGCTTTGATTTACTCTTCAAAAAAAAAAGGAGGTATTTTCTATGTGTTTTCTTTTTGTTTCCCAAAACATGAAAAGACAGGAAATCCCTTCACCATTTTTTTCAATTGCCATCTCCAAATTCCTCTTCCCTCTTAACCTCTCATAAATGCATCATTACTTGATAAGTGCATCGTTCACTCTCAATTTCAAAAAAAAAAATCAGTAAGTCCTACTTCGAGATGTCAAGGTCTACCACTTCAAAAAAAAACAATAAAAAAACATGAAAAAAAAGATCGATAGGGAGCCAGGGAATAAAGGAAAGCTCGGAAAGCCAAGAAGCCAAGAAAGTAAAAAAGTCTGGAAAGCCGGGAAATCCAGAAAATCTAGGTAGCTCAAGGATTATACGCAACAATTTAGGACTATGGGCTTTCAAACCCCAGGGGTATCTTTTTTGCCCATATTGATGCCTACAACTCATCCTTGCAAGAGTATGCTCACGAATCTATTTGGTCTCCATTATTTCAAAAGTCCAACCAAGTCTTCAAATCGAGCTTTCCAAAGGTATTTTATCTATATTCGAGTCTGGTAAAATTCTTACTTCTCCTATATTAGCTTGTCGAGTCTTCTTCTTGATCTCTGAGCACCACCTATCACCAAAGTATCTGTTATATGAAAAAATAAAAAATAAAAAAATGACAAGTCAACTCATGTAAAAAAATGATGAAACTACACGAGTTGATGATGAGTCATTTCAAAGATATGGACCCGCAAACCATTAAAAATATAAGTTCGATAAAGCAACCTTCTGTCTTGGTAAAAGGTCATTTTCGACCCATTGCGACCGAGCTATTAAATAACACACTAGAGGCTTCCAACCATACACCAAACCTCTTCCAAATACCTAAACAAATACACCATATACCAAAGTCTAACCATCTCTAAGATCCAGCTTCTCAAAACTGGGGCTGCTCCACCCTTATATGTATATCCACCAAGAATGACAACCTTCTTTTATCTCAATAGAAAGAAGACAAATATCTCTTCAGGCACTCTCTCAAATTGCTCCGAAAGATCAACAAAAAGAAAGAGAGGGGAAAAAAAGAAAGAAAGGGCAAGGTTGAAAATTCAAAAAGAAAAAAAAAAGGCCTATGCATTAAAAAAAAAAGCCTCTCCCGAGCGATTTCCTCAAAATCTCTCTCTCGCAAAAAAAAGGGAAAAAAAGAAAGAAAGAGCAAGGTTGAAAATTGGAAAAAAAAAAAAAGAAGAAGAGAAAGAAAGGAAGCCTCTCCTGAGCGACTTCCTTAAAATCTCTCTCACAAAAAAAATAGGGAAAGAGACCAATCACTCTTGGACAACCCCATGACCCACAACCAAAGCCAAAAAGCCAATCTCCCAACCATACCTACAAAAAGGTCAAGAAACCAACTTCCTATGCTGGGGAAAGCCCATTAAAAAAAAAGCAACATCGCTTTCCCTATGCTGGGGAAAGTTTGTTTTCAACAACAGCATCGCTTTCCCTATGCTGGGGAAAGCCCGTTTTCAAAAAGCAGCAACGCTTTCCCTATGCTGGGGAAAGCTTGTTTTCAACAACAGCATCGCTTTCCCTATGCTGGGGAAAGCCCGTTTTCAAAAACAAAGATCGCTTTCCCTATACTGGGGAAAGCCCGTTTCAAAAGCAGCATCGCTTTCCCTATGCTGGGGAAGCCCTTTTTCAAAAGCAGCATCGCTTTCCCTATGCTGGAGAAAGCTCATTTTCAACAACAGCATCGTTTTCCCTATGCTCGGGAAAGCCCATTTTAAAAAAAGATCGCTTCCTACGCCGGGCGAAAAGCTCATTTTCAAAAAGCGCTTCCTACGCCGGGAAAGCCTGTTTTCAACAACAACATCGCTTTCCTTATGCTGGGGAAAGCCCGTTTTCAAAAACAACATCGCTTTCCCTATGCTGGGGAAAGCTCGTTTCAAAAGCAAAGATCGCTTCCCTATGTTGGGGAAGCCTTTTTCAAAGCAAGATCGCTTCCCTACGCCGAGAAAGCTCATTTTCAACAACAGCATCGCTTTCCCTATGCTGGGGAAAACCCATTTTTAAAAAAACAACATCGCTTTCCTTATGTTGGGGAAAGCCCGTTTTCAAAAACAGCATTGTTTTCCCTATGCTGGGGAAAGTCCTTTTTCAAGAGCAGCATCGCTTTCCCTATGCTGGGGAAAGCCCTTTTTCAAAGCAAAGATCGCTTCCCTATGCCGGGAAAGCCCGCTTAAAAACAAAGATCGCTTCCTACGCTGGAAAGCCTTCTTTTTCAAAAGCAAAGATCGATTTCCCTACGCCGGGAAAGCATGTTTTCAACAATAGCATCGTTTTCCCTATGCTGGGGAAAGCCCGTTTTAAAAAGTAGTATCGCTTTCCCTATGTTGGGGAAAGCCCGTTTCAAAAGGAGCACACCGTTTTCAAAAAGCAACATCGATTTTCCTATGCTGGGGAAAGCCCATTTTCAACAACAACATCGCTTTCCATATGCTGGGGAAAACACATTTTCAAAAACAGCATCGCTTTCCCTATGCTGGGGAAAACGCGTTTTGAAAGGGTGCACCGCTTTCCCTATGTTGGGGAAAGCCCGTTTTCAAAAACAGCATTGTTTTTCCTATGGTGGGGAAAACGCGTTTTGAAAGGGTGCACCGCTTTCCCTATGCTGGGGAAAGCCCGTTTTAAAAAGTGGCATCACTTTCCCTATGATGGGGAAAACGCATTTTAAAAAGGTTCCATCATTTTCCCTATGATGGGGAAAGCGCGTTTTTAAAAAAATGAGTGACATTGCTTTCCTATGCCGGGAAAGCTGCCTTGAAAGCCGCCGCTTGCTCTATGCTAGGCAAAACGCACCATCCAGTGTTGTTGTTTGTTTGCTTGAGGCCGAACTACGTTTGGTCTGATTCCTTTTATTAAGGGATACGTAGGCAGCCTATTTCGATAGGTCCGACCATCAGAGCATTTAATTTGCATATCTGCTTAAAAACTACGATAACTTGCTATAACCGACTAAATATATCTAGGGTATGTGAGATTTGGAGCAACTATATTATAAATTGTTGCATCATAAACTGCCGCATTTGCATCTCTCCCTATTATAATTTCCACGAAATTGGGAGTCTATTTTTTTATCAACGATGTTTGTTTACTCAGTAAGCTTCGGTTTACTCGTAAACTCCATCGTTGAGGGGCTCTGTAGGCACCCAATTTCGTACCCCTGGTATATAACATGACATAAAATATCAAGAACTGTTAAAAAGACTAACGGATGTCAAGTTACAGGGTTTAGAATGCAAAAAGTGCAAAAGAAATGAAAGGATGGATGAACAATTAATTGAGGGGGCCAAAGTGCAAAAAGGTTGAAAGAAAAAGCTCCTAGCGCCAACCACAAGCCCTTCTGGCGCGGCGCCCACTTCCTATGTGGGTGGCGCCCAAATAGTGCTTGTGCACTGTAGCACTTTGCCTCCGGTACACTCTCTCAAGCGCGCGGTACAAGCCAATGAAGCACAGAAGAAGAAAACTTAATGACGAAGGAGTCCCTCCTCCAACCTATAAATAAAGGTGCCCGGCTTCAGAATTTGGGACGGGGAAATTTTCACACACTTCACACACCGCGTTCACTTTACGCAGAGAGATCGTCCTGAGAGTTCCCCTCCTCCAAAAAGCCTCGAAGCTCCGTCAACTCTCCCCCAAACACAAAACCAACCGGTCAAAGTGAACCTTAGCCTCCCAGCTAGGTTTCTACCCTATTTCCCCGGTCCAAAAATCCCAAAAAGAGCAGTTGCTCTGCCCGAATCCAGAGGCCAAATCCGCAAAAAACAAGAAGTTGATCTGCCTGATTTCCGCCAACAGCAAGCAAACAACAACATAAAAGCAAACAATTGCTCCGCCCGTTTCACGGTGCCAGAAAGCAACTTTCGGAAGCAGTTACTCTGCCCGAATCTCCACAACAACAAAAGACTCCCTCTCCCGGAAGGACAGAGCCAGCACACCCTACGCTCTTAAAGGTAAGCCTTTAAGAGGTTTTATAAAAAGTGTTATTTTCAGCCGGCCCGATGTAAAAAATATAAGTAGTTATGCTGCCCGAATTTCTATAGAAAATAGCACTAAAAAGAGTCATTATTATGGCCAAATATTTATAAATGTATTTGTAATTACTGGAAGGAAGCGGCTGCAAGTCTGTGATAATGTAGATACAGATATATATGTTTAAATGTTTTATTTCATCTGCTAAATAAATATAATAAAACCATATTTTAGCCAAAAAACTATTTTGAGACAGAAAGGGCGAGTTGGGTACCTAACACCTTCCCACCTCGTAACTTAGCCTCCGAACCCTTTTTACAAACTCTAATTATTTTCTGGTTTTCTTTATTTCTCCTTAAAATAAAGATGTCGACTCTATTACAACATTTTGGATTACAGTGAGGCCCACAACATCTTTTTTTTTTTTTGCACTTTTTCGTTTTCCCCTAAACAAGGGACGATGTGAATGAAAAGGGTGATGCACTTTCTGTATCTTGTTTTCCCCTAAACAAGGGAGGATGAGCTACGGAAAACCCAAAGCACTCATAGTAATCCAGAATGTACATCAGTCCACAGTGAGGCAAGGCATGTTCCCACGCGCCTTTGCAACATCTTTTTTTTGCACTTTTCTGTTTTCCCCTAAACAAGGGAAAATGAGAATGAAAAAGGTGATGCGTTTTCTGTATTTGTTTTCCTCTAAATAAGGGAGGATGAGATACGAAAAAATCCAAAGCTCTCATAATGGACTTAAGCACACTCAAGTGACCGAGGCGTATTCAACGCGGTTTTCGACAACACTCTTTTTGCACTTTTAATTTCAACTTCCCCTAAACAAGGGAGGACAAAATGAAAAGAGTGATGTCCTCCCCGAGCCGCGAGTTCCCCTAAAAAAAGGAGCGCGCGATCCGGGGGGAGAATTTTCCGAGGCACTCACACCAGGTGATGAAACGGGTTGGTGGCTGAGAGGGAAGAGGGTTGAAAGGCGGGTGGATGGGCTGAAAGGTGGGCGGGGTGGCTTGGTCCATAAATGGATAGGCGGGCCGGCTGTTATGGATAAGGTGGGCAGAAGGTTGACACGTGGCACCATCCAGGGACCGACAACGCGCAAGGAGAATCTGGAAGTGCGCTGGCCTCCCCTGCTACTTTAATGTTTGCTCTGGTGCCCCTAGCCTCTTCAGAAAGGCTGCCGAAGGTCCTCTCCTGTCCAGACCTCTCATTTAGGTCCTTTGTTAGTCCAGTTAGCTCCTGTTAGCCTCTGTTATCTCAGTTTTGCCTTGAATCTCTTAACGAACGTTGAGGAAATAATTTCCAATTTAACTTTTAAGCTCTAAATTGTCTCGAACTTCGTGCTAAACACCATATAAAAGCTCGATTATTCATGTAAATCTACATTAAGCTCAAAAACACAAATAATAATATTTCCAAAGCATAATTAACTTAAAAATAACACAAAATAGAAGAAAATTCTCGGGAAAATTCATGGAATTATTGGGCTCATCACACCCCCAAACTTAAACTTTGATCGTCCCGAACAAAGAAAATGAATTATGGAAAAGCTCGAGAACAATATGAAATGAAGGCGGCGCTCAATTAATATCCCACAAGCATTACCATTTGAGAGATCAATCCAAGATTATAAACATGCATAATAGAGGTATGAATTGATTCATATGCTAGCAAACAATGCTCAAACAATTAATCAACTCATAAAACATATTTTTACCCAAAAGTAGCAATGCTCTAGCTTAGATTGAACGACCAACTGAGATACCAAATGCAAGTCAAACCAGGAGAGTCATTAACTAATTTTTTGTCACAAGGCAAGGTAAGAACACACCGCATGACAATATCAATAGGACTTTTCAAACTTGTAATGTTTGGCCAAGGTTTGGGCTACAAATGAAGGATAGGATAGTAAGCTAAGAAAGCAAAGAATTTGAAGTCTTCACAAGATGACTAGCTTCATGAAAGCATAACTCTTCAATATCATAACCTCACTTCAACAACCCTTTAAACGTTAAACTTTGGGTTGAAAAAGTGTCTTATCTACCCCCACAATTAAGCACCACCCTTATATCTCCTTGAGAAAATTAAGAACAGTGACATTTTTTTCTTTTTCTTTTGTGGCCACCCTTTATTTTTCTTTTCTTTTCTTTCTTTCATTTCATTGCTTTCCAAGAGGGCTCTTTTCTTTTTCATTTCATTTTTTTTCACCATCATTCAACAACAATTATCAAATTCCCAACATCAACATTAATGAGAACAAAACCTTTATGAAGCATACACTTCCCAACAAGAATACAAAAATAAAATAATTCATTCCAAATCATGCTCTCTTGAAGGGCGACAGCAAAAGTTTATAGGTTCATGGGATAGGATAATGCGGGTGTAAAAAATGAAATCGAATGGGGGTCATTGTGTGCTCTAGGCACACGCCATTCTTTAAATGAGCTCAATGGGGATACTAGGGATTTTTGTGAGATAAATAGGTAGGATAGAGAAAGGCACAAACGGTCCAAAGATGGCCTATATCATACTCTTGTCATACACACATGCCCAAACCAAGCTTTTAATCATCAAAATATAACTCTCGACATTTAGACTCACAATATGATACTCTTAGACATGCACAACCATCACAAGATTTTCAGAATTTTCAAAATTCACCAATCAAACCATACTCCCTAAACTTTAAAGTAAAAGGAGAAGGGAAGGAAACAAAACACCCTCAAAGTTGATTTCTTATGAAGTCCGGGCCGAAAAGATCCACTCCAAGAATCTCAACAAGCAACCTCTACAATAAAGCGCTAATCCCCTTCATCAAATCAAGCTCAAAAGAAAAGAAAGTAGAAACACAATTATCGAAATAAAAAAAGAAAAGAAAATATTTTTGTGTGGGAATACTATTTAATTACACCTCCCTACAAACCCACAAACTCGGGAGGGCTTCGAAAAGCGACTCAATATAGAAAACATATAAATACAAAAGCAAGTAAACTAATTAAAAAAAAACATGCTCAAAATACAAATAGCTTCGCTTGGTATCAATATTAGCATATAGGAGCAAAAATTAAATCATTCCCCGGCAACGGCGCCAAAAACTTGATGTGCGCAAAACACAACACGGGCAAGATTACCCAGCCGTATCAAGTAATAAAGTGTACCTAAGTACGAGTTATCGATCCCACAGGGAATACACGTAATTCTCACTCCAACTAAGTACCAAAATTAGGCTAACTAAATATATTTGAACGAAAAGAAAATGAATTAAAATCTAAAAATATAAACAACCTAAAAAAGCAATTAAATATAAACTAACGCGGAGGTGGCTTGGCAACAACAAATCAAGATAAAAATATAGGAGTGCAATATTTCTAGTCTAGCCGGTGTTTAATTTAATCCTCTTTTAACTTTTCTTTAATTCAAGTCTTGATAGTCGGACGCACTGTAATATTCGCTATCGCAACACATAACAAATCTAGCTACAACTTCTAGCTGTGGGCTCTCGCTTCTTATAACATAGGAGAAAATATTCGCATGTCAAACCAAACACTCAATGACTATCTACGCACGATCTCCTATCGGTCTCACGTAACGCAAACAATTATTGTGATTTTCGGAATTAATAGGAAGGGCTCTCGCATCTTATCCTATAATTCTAATAATCATCTAATGGTTCGCTACGCCATTAAAAGCATGAAGAACACACAATAATAACCAAGTGCATGGGTATTACTTCGCAAAAATAAATTCTCTAAATTTTTCTACAAGTCATGTTGGTAGTCGAGACAAATAAAATTGGTTAACTACGGGCTCTCGCATCTTATAGTCAACCCTAACCTCCCCGACTCGCGAATGGCTGAGGTGGTTCGATCGCGTGTCAAACCTAGTTTCAATATGGCTATCGGTGTGTGTAACAAAACACCAACTATTAAATTGATTGGTCCGAAATATAAAGGTAGCTCTCGCGGATCCTAAATATTTCTAAAATCATTTAATTAATGGTCAATTAATTAAAGGCATTAAGGTCACAAAATAATAACCAACATGAATGTGTACTAAATAAAGACATAGATTAAATTTAAAATATTACATTGGACATAGAAAAATAATTGCATTCCATAAATATTTTAAGCACAAACCAATTCATCATTTATAAAATTAATCAACTCAATAAATTATAACAACTATCAAAAATAGAGATAGGAAGAATTAAACTGAGCAAATCGCGTTCCGGCGTTGAAATCATTTGTAGATGTTTCGTTGGCTCTTGATTTGAAGCTCTGAACCTTCATTGTCGGATAATTTTTTCAATGAATGGAAGAATTTTGGTGAAATGGGGGCTTAGTTTTTACAAATGAAGGCTGTAGGGAAATAAAAGGGAAGGCAGCAAGAGAGGGCAGCTAAGGCAGGGGTAAAATAGGCAGCACAAGGGAGGAGCAGGGGCTGAAAGGGAAGAAATAATGAGGCTGGGTCACGGATGAGGCTAGGGCAGAACTAGGATAAAAGGCACGGGTTACCCAGGTGATGAAACGGGCTGGTGGCTAAGAGGGAAGAGGGTTGAAAGGCGAGTGGATGGGCTGAAAGGTGGGTCGGGTGGCTTGGTTCACAAATGGATACGTGGGCCGGCTGTTATGGATAAGGCGGGTAGGAGGTTGACATGTGGCACCATCCAGGGACTAACAACGCGCAAGGAGAATCTGGAAGTGCACTGGCCTCCCCTGCTACTTTAATGTTTGCTCCGGTGCCCCTGGCCTCTTCAGAAAGGCTGCCGAAGGTCCTCCCCTGTTCAGACCTCTCATTTAGGTCCTTTGTTGGTCCAGTTAGCTCCTGTTAGCCTCTGTTAGCTCTGATTTGCCTTGGATCTCTTAACGGACTTAACAGACGTTGAGCAAATAATTTCCAATTTAATTTTTAAGTTCAGAATTGTCTCGAACTTCGTGCTAAACACCATATAAAAGCTCGATTATGCATGAAAACCTACATTAAGCACAAAAACACAAATAATAATATTTCCAAAGCATAATTGACTCAAAATAACACAAAATAGAAGAAAATTCCCAGGAAAATTCATGGGAATCTTAGGCTCATCAGCCATTTTTTACTCCATAAATACACCAACATCTCAATTCTTCACTCACATTTTTACTACCTTCTTACAAACTGTGGCGACCCGGCCCGGGCCCGAGATGGGACCGAGGGTCGGACCGCCCAAATAAGGAGGGAAACAAGTAAGCAATTAAACAAGCAAGGACTTAATTTATAAAAACGACGTGATTAACAATGGAGTCGTAGCACGCCTCGGCACCAAAGCGGTAGGATATTTTAAAACTTTTAAACCCGATAAGCAGTTAAACAAAACAACCAAGTCTTCGGCGACACTACATGCGAACCCAAGCTAAGTTCAAAGACAAGAATTAATAAGGAGCTAATAGCATGCTCAGCGGAAGACTAATACGTGGAGGAATACTAACAAGTTAACCAAAGCTCGGCTTACACAATGCCGGCACAAAAAGGGTTACAAGTACTACAAGTATTAAACTACTAGCAGTTAAGATTTACAAGCAAGTTCTACACAAATACCCAAGCATAGTCTAGTTGACTTGCTTAACCCGTCGTCCTTACAAAAATATAAAACAAGAGAAAGAGGGCATCTAAACCACCTCTTCAAATATCATCGGCGCACCAAAAGGGCACAAAGCACGAACACCGCGAGTCATCGAAAGCAGGACTTGTCTTGCTAGGATCTAAAAGCGATGGGGAAAGGGTAAGTCATAAAGACTTGTAAGCTATCAATCATGCATGTCATGGCAATATGCATCATTCAAGGCAAGATATCATATTCAAGGCAAGATATCATATTCAAGCAAGATATCATATTCAGGGCAAGATATCATAGAGGTCATGTATCCAAGATGCACATTGTTTCACATAGGTGCTTGTAATTAAATCACATAGGATCGAGGATATATCGAGGCCAGGGCGCTACGTAGTTCACATCTGGCGTTATCGGAAATGTGCGGGTATCGAATGTGTGTAAGTACATCGATCTTCAGGAGATGCAGGGATAGTCCAATGGTGCTCTTAATGATTACAACAAGGGAGCTACTTCCCACGTGGCCACAGTGGGCGTGTGTGAACAAAGGCAGGTATGCCATTGGACTCATGCAAATGCCAAGTAATGTTTACTTAACAAAATTCTCAAGTATAGAGCGAGGTCGAGCAAGAGCGATCTCGTTCAAGACAATAAATTATTCTCATCAATAACCAAGTAGGATTGAGTTCGACAAAAGTAAACTCACGTGTCAATTAGTCATGCTATAATATGACATTCAAGATCAAGCAAGGTAATCGGTTCAAGTTCGAGTCTAGAATTATTATTCTTAGGAAAGCGTTTAGAGCGTCGGAGGGATGGGTCGGTGGCCGGTATTGTTCAATGGCTCGCTAAGCTTGACTCGGATTGAGTCATCTATAACAATTCATCCAAGATAGATAAGACGCTAAATGCATCATGAACCTTTTCTAAGTTCTCGTATATGATCGGCTAGGTCATTAATCTATTAAACAACCGTAGTTAAGAATTTTCATCAATAATCAAGCAGGAATGAGTTCGACAAGGGCGAACTCAATATGTCAAATAGACATTCTATTATATGACATCAAGAATCAAGCCAGGTAATCAATTCAAGTTCAACAGTCTAGAATCATCATTCTTAGAGGAACGTGTTTAGGACGTCGTAGGGATTGATCATTGAGCCGGTATTGTTCAATGGCTCACTTGAGTTTGACTCATTGAGTCGTCTACTACCAATTCATCCAAGGGAGTTAAGATGCTAGATGCATCCAAAATCCTTTTCTAAGTTCTCGTATAGGATCGGCTAGGTCATTAATCCATTTAACAACCGTAATGAAGAATTATCGATAACTCGAATTAAAGGGCCTTAGAATCATTCTTTCAAGGTTATTAAAATGCAAGGGTCCAAGAACATTATTTTCTCGTAAGGGAACATAGATCACAATTTATACTAGGCCTAGGACCCAATCCAATAGGATGATCAATACAAGGCATAGGAAACCCTAGAATCATAATTCCCAAGAGTTATCAAGAGTCGTAAGTCCAAGAACATTTGTTATTCTTAAGAAGGCATAGAACATATTCAATTCGAGGCGTAGGACTCACTCAATAGGATGGACAGTTTGTAGCATGTGAAACCCTAGAAGTCATCATCTCCAAGAGTTATCAAAAGTTATTGGTCCAAGAACAATAGTTGTTCCTAAGGGGACATAGAACTCTTTTAATTCTAGGCATAGATCTCAATCAACAAGATAGACAATTCATGGTATATGGAACCCTAGAAATCATAGTTTCCAAGAGTTAACAAAATCTATAAATTTCAAGAACATTAATTGTTCCTAAGGAAGCATATAACATAGTTAATTCTAAGCATATGTCTCAATCAACAAGATGGACATTAATCAAAATCCCAAGAGATCAAAACATCCACAATCATAGTTTGGACATGGAAGAAGCATGGAGATCAATAGAAAAGGGGGAAACATGGCAATTCTAGCATGTATCCTAAGGGAAATCGATAGCTTACCTTCACCAAGGAAAAGATGGAATGGACTCAAACTAATCGGATGGAATCGTGCTCCTCGTCGGTAGCTTCACTCCGGTAGTCTCGGTTTGGCAAACGGAGGTCGGGAGCCCAATCTAGGGGAGAGACACACACTAATCTCACCTATTCTCTACACACACTAACCATGGCAAGAGAGAGAGGAGAAAATCTGATAATGGAAGGTTTAAGGTTAAGTCAACAAGAGGGCCTTTTATATCTTGCATGATTTTGGTGGAATTCCACATGTCAAGGGGAGAGGAGTGGTGGAATCCACATGTCCAAAGGAGGTGGCTTGAGATTAGGACTAATCTAGCTTGATTAGGGTTTAATAGGTTGGATTAGGACCAATTAGGAAGGGGGTTTAAGTGGTAATTTGGATCACAAAAGCTGGAAGGAAGAAAATCCCGTAGAGCTGAACAGAGAGTGAGGCGGGCGCCTCAAGCCAAGCCATGCGGCCGCCTCAGATGCTGGGACTGGTTCCCTTTTTCATTTGCTCTCAGTATTTGGGGCGGGCGCCTCACTCGAGCCATGCGGCCGCCTGAACTTCTGGAGCACCAAAACTTGACTTAAACAAGTCCTAAATGGTCCCAAGCTCATGGGCAACCATTCTAGGGTCTAACACAACTCAAAACATGTCCGAAACACACCCGAACATCACCCGGAACAAGGTAGGACAAGGCTCGAGTCAAGCGACGATTGGTTGACGAATCAAACCCGGATCAAACGTTAATAAAACTAGGGTAACTTGGGCATGGAAAAGGATTGTTTAATCATGGTTATGACTTGAATACAAGTCCGGGAACTCAAGGAATAATTCGCACGTCGAATTACGAGCAAAACGGGAGACGGGGAAATCGCTAAGGCCAAAACAAAGCGGGAAGGTTTCTACACTTCCATTCAAGTTTACTATGATCAAGGCGAGTGTTCTAAGTCATCTATGGAAGACAATAGAACCCTAACAAGTCTTGGTTGAGTGCAAATCAAGCTAAGGCAACGCTCAAGGCATAACGGCAAGGTATGCTAAGCATAGAAGGTATTCAAGCAACTAGGCACGTAATATTCCAGTGTGAACATGACAGGGACAATTAGAAGCGTCTAACATGTTAAGGTATCATACAAGCATGTTATTAAGGTAATAAACAAGTAATGGGTTTGGGTTCTCACACAAACTCTCAATACCATATCCACTTCTACAATATGTTTAACCTCATGTTGTTATTTATTATAATACTAGTTATCGCGTGCACCATATTGGTTTTCAATGTCAATAACTCTCCAAACGATTTTCATATTTTTGTTTGTTATCTCTGTATTATGTATTTTCTATTAGCAATAGCAATAGCTTTTGACATTTATTTCATTATGTAATAATTATTATATTTTAAATAATTTTAGTATTAGAACATTATTAATATATATGTTTCTTCTTTTTAATCTATCAAAATGTCATATCTTGTCAAACGTGAATTTGAAGCGCTAGACAACACTTGAAAAAACTATCTGTCATGGATACTAGACGCTGAGATCCATCTAAACGCTAAAGGTCTCGGTGATGCAATTGATGAATCGAAATAAACATCAACACAAGACAAAGCAAAGGTTATGATCTTCCTTCACCACCACCTCCATGAGGATCTAAAATCAGAATACCTCACTATCAAAGATCCTGCAGATCTTTGAAAATCATTGAAGGACCGATATGATCATCAGAAAATAGTTATTTTCCCAAAAGCTCGTTATGATTGGCTTACACTCTGTTTTCAAGATTTTAAATTCGTTAGCGAATATAATTCAGTCATGTTTCGCATCAGTTCTAAATTGAAATTATGTGGTGAAAATATCGTTGAGTACATTATGCTGGAAAAGACATTCACCACATTTCATACCACAAATGTGATTCTATAAAAACAATATCGTGCAAGAGGATTCACAAAATATTCTGAAATGATTTCATGTATTCTTTTGACTAAACAAAATAACGAGCTGCTAATGAAAAATCATGAAACTCGTCCCACTAGCTCTGACATGTTCCCAGAAGTAAAGACAACGTCAACTGATCATGACCATGGGCGTGACCATGGATCCATTTCAGGACGTAGCCGAGACTATAATCGTGGCCGAGGTTGTGGGCATGGCCATGGTCGAGGACATGGTGGAGGAAGGGGAAAAGGTTTCATACCCAAGAACGATAAGGAGGAAAAACGTGGAAAGAACCACAATGGTACATATAAAGAGAATAATAAAAACATTTGTTACCAATGTGGTAGAAAAGGTCATTGGTCGCGTACATGCCATACATCGAGACATCTAGTTGAGCTTTATCAGAAATCACAAAAACATAAAAACATTGAGACAAATTTCATGAGAAGTGATTATGAAGATCTTATCTTTGACCTTGATGATGTTGCTAATGTGGATGTTGATATGACTGATGGACTCAACTGCCAAGAAAATAAATCTTCATAAATATTTTTCGTCTGTACGAATAATAAACTATTTGCTTATGTTTTACTATGTGTAATAGTTTGACAATAATGTCATTCATTCATTACGAAGTTTTAAAAATTGTACGAGGTTTTTTTGCAATCAAATTTGAAAAAAATCTGATAAAAAAGGTTGGTTTTGAAATTTAAAAGTAGAACAGAGTTTAAAATGAAATTGTTTTTTGGCGGGAAAATGATGTGGACGTGAAGACTCCAGCCGAGTCCACGTAGGCGGCCACGTCGAAGTCCAGTCACCCTTCCCGTCCCAAAACTAACTAGCTTTGGACTAAAGGTTTTTTTTTGGAAAAAATATTTGTTAAGGTTTTTTATGCAAAAAAAAAAACACAACACAAGGTTTAAAACGAAAAAACTAAAATAGGTTAGGGTGTTTTTTTTTTTTTTTTGCAATTAACCCATTAATAAACTATTTGCTTATGTTTTACTATGTATAATAGTTCGTCAATAATGTCATTCATGACTTTTAGTATATATATATAAAGCTATATAGTTGGTAGGCTATATAGTTTATAGGTGAACATAGGAATGAAGTTATAGTCCTAAATTGAAGGAAATATGTGTCAAACATTTAATGTTTGGCACAACACTATAATTATGTATGATTGTATGTGTGCGAGGCACAGTTCAAGGAAGGGACTATGGAAGAAGTAACTTATTTTTCTATTTGTACTAGTTGATTGGCGATATTATCTATTTATATATTTCATATTTAATATTCTTATAATGTTTATTTATCTTATTTTTCTCTCTCTTATATTAAAATAGATCATAATTATGTCTCAATCCAATATCTAAGAAGGTGATTTATGCAGACAACGCTACATCACATATTATACTTAAGGATAAGAAATATTTTTCTTATCTGAAGATTGACGAGGCAAACGTCAATACTATATCTGGTAGTGCAAAAATAATTGAGGGATCTGGAAAGCAATTTTTCTAATGCATGGAGGCACGAAATTCATAGCAAGTAATGCACTATTCTCTCCTAAATCTCAAAGAAACTTGTTAAGTTTCAAAGACATTCGTCTGAACGGAAATCATATTGAAACCATGAACAAAGAGAATAGTGAATATCTTTACATTACTTCAAACACTTCCGAAAGCAAGTGTGTATTGGAAAAGGTGTCTGCCCTATCATCCGCATTATATTGTACAAATATAAGAGTATTTGAATCATATATTACCATAACCCCGAAGTTTGCGGAAACATTTAAAGTTTGGCATGAACGGTTGGGACACCCCGACTCAATAATGATGCAGAGAATTATTGAGAATTCTAGTGGTCATCCGTTGAAAAACCAGAAGATTTTTCAACCCAATGAACTCTCTTGTAATGCTTGTTCTCAAGGAAAGTTGATAGTTAGACCATCACCAACCAAAGTTGGAAATGAATCACTGACATTTTTGGAACGGATCCAGAGTGATATATGTGAACCTATCCATCCACCAAGTGGACCATTCCAATATTTTATGGTATTAATCGATGCTTCTAACAAATAGTCACACGTATGTCTATTATCAACTCGTAATACGGCATTTGCCAAACTCATTGAACAAATAATCAAATTGAGAGCACAATTCTCATATTACATGATCAAGAAGGTTAGACTTGATAATGCTGGTGAATTTACATCTCAAAGCATTCAACGATTATTGTATGGCAATAGGAATTGAAGTTGAACGTCCAGTAGCTCACGTTCATACACAAAACAGTTTAACTGAATCGTTAATCAAACGCATTCAACTCATTGTCAGACCATTGATGATGACAACAAAGCTCCCTAGTCCTCACTTCTGTATGGGGTCATGCTATTTTGCATGTCGTTGCACTAATTCACCTTAGACCATGCGCATATCATAAGTACTCCCCATTTCAGCTAGCATTCGGTCAATAACCGAATCTATCTCATCTAAGAGTTTTTATTTGTGCGGTATATGTACTCATTGCTCCACCACAACACACAAAAATGGGACCACAACGAAGATTGAGAATATACGTTGGGTATGAATCCCTTTCGATAATCAAGTATCTTAAACCAAAAATAGGTGGCATCTTTACGGCACGTTTTGTTGATTCATTTTAATGAAGAAAAGTTCCCCCTTTAGAAGAACAAAATCGACAAATGGGAAAAGATATCAAATGGTGCATATCATCATTGTTGCACCTTGACCCTCCCACAAAGCAAAGCAATGTGAAATGGAAGTTCGAAAGATCATACACTTACGAAATATAGCAAATCAATTGTCAAATGCATTTATAGATACAAAGAGAGTGACAAAGTCACATATAGTTGTTGTTAATGCTCCTGCTCGAATTGAAATTCCAAAAGGGCTACCCAATGAAAATATGAAAAATGAATCTAAGACACGCCTGAAGCGTGGACGACCCATTGGTTTAAAAGATAAAAATCCTCGAAAAAAGAAAGTGATTGAAAAACCTCAATCAAGTGAATGTGTTCCAAAAGAATCACATGATCATACAAGTCCAAAAATCCCTACAAGAAACGAAAACCATTGGATTTCCATTAATTTCATTTGTAATAGAAAAATATGGAATCGAGATAAAATGGAGGATATGAATGATGTATTCTCTTATTCGGTATCACAAGAAATTAATGACGTGACTGATGATCCCGAACCAACATGGTAAAATGGGCATGACTAGGTAAAATGGAAAGATGTCATGAAGGCTGAATTAAATTCGTTTAATAAGCAAAAGGTATTTAGACCTATCGTTATCACACCTGAAGCTGTGAAATTTGTTGGGTACAAATGAGTTTTTATTCAAAAGTAAAAGGAGAAAAATGAGATTGTGAGATATAAAGCTCGCCTTGTTGCATAAGGTTTTTCCTAAAGGTCTGAGATTAATTATGAAGAAACGTATTCTCCTGCTATAGATGTTATTACGTTCATATATCTAATCAACTTATCAGTTTCGAGAAACCTAGAAATGCATCTCATGAATGTTTTAGCAGCCTATTTATATGGATCATTGGATATATATTCCTGATGGGATCAAGGTGCCTAAAGCACTTAGCTCAAAGTCCAAAGAATTATGTGCAATTAAACTACAACGATCACTGTATGGATTAAAGTAATCTGGACGCATGTGGTATAATTGCTTAAGTGAACATTTGTTGAAAGAAGGATATGTGAGTGATCAATTATGTCCGTGTGTCTTTATCAAGAAAACGATAGTTGGATTTGTAATTATTGCCGTCTTTGTAGATGATTTGAATATCATTGGAACTCTCAAGGAAATTCAAGAAGCAGTCATTTACCTAAAGGGAGAAATTGAAATGAAAGATTTGGACAAACCAAATACTGTCCTAGTTTACAAATAGAGCACTTGCATAGTGAAATATTTGTGCATCAATCAAATTATATAAAAAGAGTCCTGAAGCATTTTAATATGGACAAGGCAAATCCTCTCGCTAGCGTCATGGTTAACAGATAACTAAATGTTGAAAAAGATTCATTTCGTCCTTGTGAAGAGAACGAAAAGATATTTGCTCCCAAAGTACCATACTTAAGTGTTATTGGAGCCCTTTATGTATCTTGCAAATTGTACTAGACCAGATATATCATTTGCTACAAAATCTATTGGCAAGATATAGTTTATCTCCATTACGGAGACACTGGAATGAAATCAAGCACATATTTCATTATTTTCAAGGAACGATCGATTTGAGATTATTTTATTCCAGAAGATCAAATGATGAAATAGTTGGTTCTGCAGATGCAGGTTGTTTGTCTGATCCTCATAAGGCCAGATCACAGACCGACTTTGTCTTCAGAATGGGTGGTACTACAATTTCCTGGCGTTCTCAAGAACAAACACTAGTTGTTACATCGTCAAATCATGATGAGATGATTGCACTTCATGAAGCCAGTCGAGAATGTGTATGACTTCAATCTATGACTCAACATATTCAAAATGCTAGTGGACTACCTGTCAAAAAAGACCTGACAGTATTATTTGAAAACAATGCTGCATGTGTCGCCCAAAGTAAAGAGGGATACATCAAAAGTGACAAGTTCAAACATATCCCCTCGAAACTCTTTTTATACACTCAAGAACTTAAAAAGAAGAAAGAGATCAGCATTCAATATATTCATTCAAGTGATAAGGCTGCAGATTTATTCACGAAGGCACTTCCCACTACAATCTTCAGAAAACATGTTCACAATATTGGAATGCAGAATCTACAAGATTTACAAAGATGATTTCTCTTGACCCTTATTAGCTCGAGGGGAGCATATATGGCTGTACTCTTTTTCTTTTTATCATGGTTTTTATCTAACTGGCTTTTCCATGAAAATATTTTTAACAAGACAACCCATATATATGATTCATATTTAAGTTGTGTATTCTTTTCCTTATGTCCAATTTTTTTTTCTATCGGATTTTTCGACCTAAGGTTTTTCATAAAATATACTTATTCAATTTGTAATACTATGTTCTAAGGAGAGTGTTATGAAAAAAAGAAAACTAGCCTATTAGTAGACTAGCTTGGCAAACCTCAGTAGAATAGGCTGGAGGTGTCCGCTAAACTTTGACAAAGTTTGGCACACCGGTGTTCACACATGTGTATCACGTCCCTCTTCGGCTATGTATAACGATTAGTGGAAAGCTTTCTCTCTTTAATACATTTTTGCCTAAAGTTTATGGTTATTTCGTAGCGAATGGTAGCAGGACGGAGCAATTCATCGGAAAACGAGCCTATAATGGCTTCTCCAAGTTCGCCACCGTCGTCGATCGTCCCCCTACTCTTCTTAGCTATCGCTATTTTGAATCTCTCTCTGGTCTCCGCCGCTTCGGATCTCTTGCTTGGGCACAAATTGTAGGCAAATCTCTCTCCCTCTTTCTCTCTCACATACACACACTCACTCATGCACACATATTAATAACGCGATTGAAGGAGTCTGTAAATTGATCATTTTTTCTCCGGTTTGATCTTAAATTAATCGCAGAGTAGGAAGTGGAGGACGGAGAATTTTGATGAGTTTCAAGGAAAAGGCAAGCGGCAGTAATGTTACGTACGAGTGCTCTCCATCTGGTCCTTGCGTCCCTTGCCAATACTCCGAGAAGGTAATCTCTCTGTCTATGCGTGTATGTCTGTTTAGATTTTTGCTGCTGTGTTGATTAAGATTTTTTTGTGTGTGTCTGTGCGCGTCGATTTTTGTTCGATTTGTATATTTCTCACTATAACTTTTTCACATTGGAAGTTATACAAGGTGATAGTATTGCTATTTTAGAAGAGTTTGTCAATTTTATATATTACAGGGTGAACTTCTTGAGTTGTTGATGCTCAAAAACTATAATTATATTTTTTGGCAAAAATAGTTGAAGTTGAGGTCTAGTATGCGGTCTATGTTGCTGTTTATAGAAGAATTTAGCCTACTTATGTGATGGTTGTTTGTTGTTGTGTGAAATTGTGTGAAAGAGAGTTTTCTGTAAACAGTTAGAATCATGTCAATTTATGTGAGTGTTTATATAGATAAAATTGAAATTAGGCCTGAGATCAAGGAGTTCTAGATAAAAGATTTTGTGGCAAGTCTGCGTAAAGGAGCGATTTATATGACATCTGGAGTACTAACTGGGCATGGTGATGGTTTAACCGTTTAACCCGCCCTCTGCTGTTATCAGTGTTCTAAACCTTGCCCTAGGTGGCCGCCTAGGTGCCATCTAGGCGCTAGACGCTGGCTCCACGTCGCGATTAGTACCAAATCGGACGAAAAAGTCACCGGAGAAGAAATCTTCGACTAGGCGCCCTAGTCGGCCGACTAGTTGCTCTATGGCTCTAGGCGCCAACTAACACGCATATTAAACTGGAAAACAGGGGAAAAGAGACGATTGAACTTTGAACTTTGAAGAGCCGACATAAATTCCTTTGGAGCAGATTCACAAAAGAGAGACGAAGAAACTGGGGTGGAAGAAATTGGGATATAGTCAACCAGGGTTCAAAATTGAGGTTTAATCAAGGTTCGAAGAAATAAGCGTCCATGTCGATCAAGGATTTTTCCTTTCAATTAGGGTTTGAAGTTGAGGTTTAATTTGAGATGTAATCAGCTAGGGTTTGAAGAAATTGGGGTTGATGGGGAAATAATGATGAAGAGAAAGTGGGGAGGGGCTTAAAAGAGAGGCGAGAGTGTTGGAAGGAAGGGCCGCAGTGGGGTGTGGTCGGAGCCGGAAGTGTTAGACAGGGGGTGGACCGTGGAGTTTGTCCATTTAAGGAAAAGAATGAGGGAGAAGAATGGGACGACTGATGAGTAAGAATGAAAAGGTATTGACCCTAAGGAGAGAGAGGGAGAGAATGAGTGGTGGACACGACACACCTCTCCCACCAAAATAACAATCTGCCACTTGGGCCCCTAAGTAATTGAATTAAAAATTGGTTAATTAAATGACAAAAAAACAAATACAGTATGTTGGTTTCACTATTTAATAAATAATAGGTTTTGTGGTTTTAGATTTTTTATAATAACACGAGAAATAAAATAAGAAAGAGAAGATTTTTTTAAAACAAGGGTAATTATGTTTCAGTCTTGTTAATAAATATATATTAAGAACATTCATCGAAAATTCAAATTAGAAAAGGAATTTCTTTGGGATGGCAGGAGGAGGTTCGTAAATATCCCTTGGTTAAGTGGGAGAAGATTTATTCTAGTTTGAAGGACGGAGGCCTCGGGATAAAAAATCTAAAGCTCTTTAATAATGCTTTGGTGGGTAAGTGGTTATGGCGGTATGTTGGTGATAGTGATAGTCTATGGAGGAAAGTAGTGGTCAGTAAGTATGGTGGGGGAGACATGAGGTGGGTTCCGAATGTAATTAATCTTCCGTATGATAGTCTATGGAGGAAAGTAGTGGTCAGTAAGTATGGTGGGGGAGACATGAGGTGGGTTCCGAATGTAATTAATCTTCCGTATGGGGTGGGAGTATGGAAAGGGATTAGAAAAAGGTAGGATTCTTTTGTTAAGGTATCTTCGTTTTGACATAGAAGATGTTGCCATGGTAAGATTTTGGAAAGACAAATGGTGGCGATGTGGAGCTTTGGAGATTGTTTCCGGATATTTTCAATATAGCCATGGATAATGATTGTTTGGTTAGTTCGGTGCTCCAAATGGAGCATGGCAAAGGGGTCTTGAATCCTATCCTTTACTTCAGAGAAATTTCCACAATTGGGAATTGGAGCATTTTATGCAATTTTTTGAATTGATCCACTCCTAGCTAGTTGGTAGAGTTAGAGAAGATAAGGTGAGGAAGAGTTCTAGGGCTAAACATTTTACTATTAAATCATATTTTGATATCCTATCTTGTAGAGAATATACTGTCTTTCCTTGGAAATTGATATGGAAATCCAAAGCCTCCAGTCGGGTAGCTTTTTTTGCGTGGGAGGCCTGCAATGAGGCCATTCTTACTGGTGATAACTTGAGAAAGCGTAATGTCACTTATGTTAATTGGTGTTTCATGTGTAAAGGGGATGAGTCTACTAATCACTTGCTTATACATTGTCCTATGGCAAAGGAATTATGGAGGATGATTTATAGTCTCTTTAATGGGGATGATAAGTCTACTAATCACTTGTTTATTCATTGTCCTATGGCGAAGGAATTATGGAGTATGATTTATTGTCTCTTTAAAATTGCATGGGTTATGCCTCCATCAGTGAAAGATGTTCTTTTGAGTTGGATGCTTTACAAACGTGGGATGAGGAATTGTATATGGCACACAGCCCTTGGGTATTTGTTGGATCATTTGGAGGGAAAGAAATAGAAGGGTGTTTAAGAACGAGGAAAAGACTGTGGATAAGTTTAAGGACGAATTGTTGCGCACGTTACACTTTTGGTGTGCTGAATACATTAATTCTTCCCATATTCACAATTATTCTTTTGTTGATTTTTTATAGTTTTTCTATAGATTAGTCCTTTTGTGTATACTCCTAGTGTACAAGGACACGTAACCTGATTTGACGCTTTTTAATATATAATATCTTACTTATCAAAAAAAATCAAAAAATCAAAATTAGGGTAATTGTGTGTTAATTCCAGGACCTGTCTAGGCGCCGGTCGGGTGCCCGACGTCCGCCTAGCGATGTTTAGAACAAAGGGTTGTTATAAGTTGTATATTTATTACATGTTACAAATTCAATTTAAGGTTCCATGAGGCAAAAATAAGAAATTTGAAATAAATGCCTAATTTTTGAAATTTTGTTTATGAATGAATGGTTATTGATATTGTAATCGTTGCCAAATTCATTTTTTGCTTGCTGGCTGCTTTGTTCTTTCAGGATACCAGTTGGTTGATACCTTACAACCCCTAACTTACCGTTACTTGGTGACTATATTGATTTTTCCAGTAGGCATATCAATGTGCTTCTTCTGTCCTAAAAATAATACTCCCTTCCTTTTGGGCAAAGAATCCCCGTTTGAAAGTCAAAACTTTTTTAAAAAATGACATTTTTAGTAGTTCATTAGTAATAAATAACACTTTTATGCCTTAATTTTTGAAAGTGGACTCTTTAAGTGAAATATCCAAAAATGGAATAGTGGACTTTTTGCCCAGAACGGGGGGAGTATTTAATATGCAAGTCAAAATGACAATGTATCAGTAATAAAATGGCATCATTTTGATAATGACTAAGTTCTTAATCATAAATAGATACGAGCTAGAAATCTAGTCAATTATATTTTATAAATTAATGATTTGGTTATATTGTTTGGCTCACTTAAAGATGTATAATTATATTGTATTTTATAAGTTTTTTTAATCATCATTCTATGCTATCACTTGGTTATCAGGCTTTATTTCATGTTATCTGGTCAATTATTCTAAGGGCATAAGATGATGTTTTGCATTTTTCAGAATGAATGTAATCTGGTGGCAGTAGTAGATTTCCAGTAAAGCAATCTGCAATGCTTGGTATAGATATATGGGAAGGGTTAAGACGTCTTTGTGGACTAACCTAGTGAAGCAGTTCACCGATTGATTAATTGGTTCTAATCTTCTAATGGTTGTTTTTTTTTTTTGCTGAAGCTTTTTTCCCTCTTGCCAATATAGTTTAAATCAAATCTGATTCTGATAATTCAATGTTTCACTGCCACACTTGCTTTGGCAAATGTCCCAATTCCCAAGTAGTTCAGCTACAGTTTCCTTTTTGTTCAGGCCTTATGAGAGATTATGCCTGGATTAGGCCTTATATTTAAACTTTTGAATCATCTACTTCACTTCCGTTGCTCGTAATTACCTTCCGTCTAATACTTAGTTTTGTTGCATGGTTTCTTGTAGAATGATGAGAAATATCGATGCAGTGAAACTGGATATCGAATTCCTTTAAAGTGTGTTGAAATTGGAGCAGCTGTTGACACAGGAAATGGCAAAAAGACTCAGAAGGGGAGAACTGCTCTGGAGAGCACTAACGACAAAGTAAGACTAAATATTATGTTGCATGACACAATAGAGCAGACGACTTCAGTAAAACCGAGAAATTTATTGGAAGATTCATCCATGTCGGAGGCTGGATTAGAACCCTACATTACCTACAGAAGCTGTATACCTGCAGTTAATGAAGAGAAAATGTCAGTGCTTGGCTTTGAGGTCAGATATAAACTTTCTGTATACCTCTTATTTTTTATTGTTGCTATCACATCATGTATTGACTGCTCGCTATATAATGATTTATTATATTTGTGGCATTCCGAGATTCTAGAGCAATTAGTTTACATGGTCCTACACTTGGTTCTGTAATATCTTACGTTGATCATTGTTTCTCTTACCTTATATTTGGTTTGCTTCTCCATAGATGTGTCTGTTGCAGTAGCACCCGAGAGAGGGTGTCAGCTGCGATATTTGGTGTTGGGCTGCTCTTTTATGTGTCATACAAATCGTAATCGTTGATACTAGAGTTTGGTCTGACGAGATTTCATTCATGATCCCTCCATAAGAGGGGTTGTTTCCCTTCTTTTTGATTTTCTGTGGTCCAGACTGCCGGTTTTTTCTTTCCCACCTGGGAAAGGGATTTACTCATTTTTGCAAATTGGATCTGGAACTTTCAACTTTATTCAAGCTGATCTCATGACGTGAGCTTTAGCAGAATGTTCTCATTTTTACAAGAAAAGCAATCATACTAAAACCGCAAAAAGAACCTGCAAAGATACAAAAGGACAGACGAGAAGTTCATTGTACAAAGCTAGAAGCTAAAGGGGATGAAAACTAGGAAAGCAAAGCTGTCTGGTCTCCCTTCATTGCTGAAAGGGTAGTCCTCAAAAGGCCTCCTAGTTGAATTCTAAAGAGATGCCTTGTAAACAACTCAATCCCAAAGAATCAAGACTGCCACTGATTCGTATAATATTTGGAATTCCTCTCCATCCAAACGACACCTGATAACAATAAACATCGCTTATTGGTGACATTGCCGCAATAAATGATCATCACGGCCTCTATAGATCCTGTAACATGAATATGAAGTCCCTTGAACAACCCAGTCTTCCCCCATCACCCCAAAAAACCTTTTTGATAGTAACCGAGAGAGAAATAAATATTGTGAGACTCAGGAGCACCCTTGCACATCACATGCCAAATCGGGGAGATCCATATAGAAGGTCCACACGTTTGCAAGATATCAAATGTTATATATGTCTTGCAGAGGGGAAGACAAAAAAATATTGTGAGACTCAGGAGCGCCCTTGCACATCACACGCCAAATTGGGGAGATCCATATAGAAGGTCTACGCGTTTGCAAGATATCAAATGTTATACATGTCTTGCAGATGGGTGCAGAGGGGAAGACAAAAAAATATTGTGAGACTCAGGAGCGCCCTTGCACATCACACGCCAAATCGAGGAGATCCATATAGAAGGTTTACGCGTTTGCAAGATATCAAATGTTATATGTCTTGTAGAGGGGTGTAGAGGGGAAGACAAAAAAACTCTTTGAATGTTCATAGATGTTGCTCTTGAGGACTTTCGGGTGGGGAGGAGTGGGAGCAAAGGACGTTTATCAACATAGAAGGTTCACAAAGCAAATTGATACCTTTTTGCCTTTTCCTCCTTTATATCATGTTTGACCTCCTTACTTGTTAAGAGTGTTAGTCCCATAGTTGTCAGAGTCAAGAGGCGCCAAAAAGGTGATAGGTCCAAATTTGAGGCGAGAAGCGAAGCGCTAAAAAGGCGCTCACGGAAAAAATACTAAGGAAAAATACATAAAATACATATAACATAACAAATATCAACACAACATGTTATAAGCGAGCATAATACATCTCTAACATAACATCAATAACACAAAACTAAGCAGACATCCTTAAAAAATTAAAAAAATAACATAACAGAGACTTGGACAGAGTAAAAAAATATAATTTTTTTTTTTTTAATTTTTAAACAGAGTTACAGAAGAACAGAAATAGAAACAAATTTAATTGACAATTTTTAAACATAGTTACAGAACAGACAGAGACTAGAGACAATTAAACAATTTTCTTATGATTTTAATTTTTAAACAGAGTTACAGAACAAAAATAGAAACAAATTTATACAAAAAATAGAACACAATGAGTGAAGGAAAAAAATAGTCTGAACTCTGAACACAAGTTACACATTGTGAAGAAAGTCTCGATAACAGAGTGAAGAAAAAAAAATTAAAACAGCAAAACTCGAACACAACAAAGTAAAGAAAAGAAAGAAGAGTTTACTTGGAAGATGGAACACAACAGAGTGAAGAAGGCAGAAGATGAGACACTCCTTGAAGACCAAACCCTCAAGTCGGAACCCTCCTTGAAGTCGCCAATACCTGAAGTCGAAGAAGAAGACAAAGACGAAGCCGACATCTGAAGTCGCACACTGCGTCGCTGCCTAGGCTCGTATCGTTGGAGTCAAACTGGTCGTGTTGTGGTCTGATTGATTGTCTGAAGGAAGCTTTTGGGGTATTTTAGGGTTTATTTTCTATTTATACTAAAACCTAAACCATGTCGTTTCACACTTAAACTGTTAAAAAAATTAAAAAAAGTTACGTGAGCGACTTATTGGACTTTTTAGCGCCTCTCGCCTGAACAAAAGGCGCCAAAGGCGCCGCCTTTCCCACGCCTTTAGCACACCAACTCGCCCAGCTTCTTTGAGGTGCCAAGGGCTCGCCTCGCCTCTCGCCTAAAGCGCCAAAGGCGCTCGCCTTTGACAAATATGGTTAGTCCTTCAAGGATGCCCTCCCATGCGTAGTAGAATAAGCATATCCGAGGAACCGTCACTGTGCGAGAGGTAGTCTTCTTTTAGGAAACAAGGTTTTTGGGTCCTGAGTGCTTTGGGATACTTCAGCATGTGGAGGATGAAGTCACACCTCGTTCCCTATTAGCTCTCATGTCAATCTCCAGTTAGAGGCCTGTTTTTCTCACATCATTTTCTTGTTTAGGGCCTAGCAAAGTAGTTCGACCAAGCTTATGTTGTGGCATGGTGGTCACAGAAAATCCAGGTTCCAAGTAGATGTCCTCCCTCTAAAGATAATGGCGACCGAATTGCTGCACCCAAAGTTTTGAGGGGCTCGAGGTCTTCTCAAAGATTAGGGGGCTGCTCACAACTTATATCACGACCCAGAGATCCTAGGTCCCACCGAGCTTGAGCTAAACCACAATCCAAAGATATGTACTAACAAATTCAAATCTCACCCCTTGGCTTTGGGGACGTCCAATAAAAATGGAACAATCCAAAGAAGATTAGCATGGCCCTGCTTAAGGATGACTTACACAAATCTAGAAATGGACCAAATTCTTTTTGATACTTTTTGGATAAACATAAAATATAAAATTTGGTCTTGCAACGGAATGTTGAATTAAACTGTATTTGCTCAAAATCATTGGTTCTTGTGATATATAATTTCATTTCAATTCTAATTAAAACCAAATATAGTACATAAATAATATTCCCACCGCTCCACACAAGTAGTCTACTATTCTATTTTAGGATGTTTCACTTAAAGAGTCTACTTCGAAAAATCATACCTATAATCTCCTCAACCTCTCAACTTTATCCCCCACGTTTGCTATAACCATTATGGCTATGCTTTACAGCTCTAGTATCTCTGTCACTACGATGTATATTAATTTATTCCAACTATTTGAGTGGAACAGATGGAGTATCAATGAAACTTGAGCACTGTGAAAGTCACTCCAGATATGTAGCTTGCCATCTCAATCTCAATCAACTTTTAACTGCAAAACTTGAAATTGTGGGGTTGCTTGTGGGCTTAGCAAGGTTAACAATAAACTACAGAATTGTACGAGGCATATGTTACGAATATCTTTGCCCAAGGAATCTAGTTGTCCATACTTTGTATTTTCATTGGAAAGATACTTGTGTTCCATTTAGTACCGTGTATTGTGAATTGCACTTGGCCCACAACACCCCCCCAAAGGAAGACCAACAGTTTCAGGTTCTTCGTGTAAGAGTTGATGGATGTTTGCGCTGTGAGTTGCGAAGTTGGAGTGATGTTTGAAGTACTCGTGTTTAATAAAGGGGTTTCGGGCAAAGACGTTGAGGTCCTTGGTTTCAATTAACCATGGATAATGGCCTATTATCCATTGATCCATAACACCCATTTTGCCACCCCTAATTGAAACCAGATAATGGCCTATTATCCATTGATCCATAACACTCATTTTGCCACCCCTAGTTTCAATCTCCATACTAACAAGGGGTCACACTTACCTATCTAAAGATAAATAAATAAATAAAAATAATTTATATTATTTTTACTTCATCACCTTTGTCTCAGAATGAGTGTTTGTTTTTGAATTTCTTTTTTAATCACAATGACTATCCATTTTCCAGTGAAGTTACTAAATTCACATTCATCTACTATTTTGTGCCAATGTATTTTTTCAATACTATAAGGTGGACACTAAGGGTATTTATGTATATGTGCTACTAAATTTGCTTAAAAGGCGACTTCCCTTATTTCAATAAACCAAAAATGGACACTCATACTGTGACGGAGAAAGTAACAAAATTATGTTTTATAGAAGTTAGTGGTTTTGACCGAATCAAGGTTTATTAGCTCTTGTGCTGCGAGTTTCCGTACTTTTAATTATTTATTTTGGATTAAGGCTTGTCTGCCAATTGTAGACTAATCTCGGTGGGACCCAGGAACAAGGTCATGACAGCTTAGCTGCTTCTTGGCGAGTTATGCATTGTCATTTGAATTCGTTAAAGTATCAGGTGAGATGTCCCCCCACTAACAACTGTTGCTCCAACTGTTTATTTGGCAGAAGAGACGCACCTTTGATTCCTTTACCTCACTCTTTCATCAGTGCACTTTTTGCCTTGGTTGGGTGCCAACCTTAAGAACTTTCATCTGTCCTCTTTTTTTCTTTTCTTTTGAGTATAGACCTGAGGTGGGGATACCTACCTCAAGTGGTACACACAAAGGCGTTTCACCCACTTCGGTTGTGTTATTTGAGGTGGGATACCTCCCTACTTGAGGTAGTATATTGAAGATAAAATCAATACTATGCGAGTAGGATGTCTACCTACTCAAGATTGTATATTTTGCAAACAAAACTAATACAACCTGACGTGGTATGTTGACTTATTTAAGTTAGCATGTTTTGTACACCTGTATAGCAAACCACCTAATGTCCTGTGCTGCTCCCATGTCACAAACTACTATGTAAATCTTTACGAAGGCACCTTGGGTGGTTGTTTTGTGACTTATTCCAACATTCTTTTGCCTTTACTCTGTTCTGTTTTTTCTGAAAGCTCACCTAGTTCACCCTCAAGGGAAAATTGATTAGCAGATTTTTCTCAGTTGTTGCCCGAAATGTTACCAACAGAAATTAAAGGGGTGTAACTATTTTGTCCCATTCTTGCACTGCAAATCATCGCGATCACAACTACCAAACTCATTTGGCCTTTGCTTCCTCCAAAGTTTTCCGACATTGGAAATCTTTTTCCTTAATGGGAAGATATTTGCAGAAAGAGAAAATCTGTGAGCTTTTAAGGGGGTTGCTTGGTAATCTCGAGGTGTTATTTTCTGCTTTGGGATTCAGACTTCTCAAGTTTGCCATTCCCTGCAAGTAATCTTTCTAATCTCTCTTTCACTTAAATCTTGTCTTCTCTAATTTGTAGTTACACAGGAGGTTACCACACACGTATAGTGTCTTTTGACCGGAGGTTGGATAGCCTACAAGAGGTCCAAGTGATTACTTTTTACAATTACTCCTCGCAAGGTAAATTTCCCACAGTAGAAGCCTTAGATTATAGTTGCACCAGGGATTGGCTTGTATTCTACCAAATGTCAGACCATTTTTGCACATCAATTACCTGACCCTTGTGAAAGGGCTTGCTACTTGCCTCTAGAGAGTTGTGCATTTATGTTGCCATCTGTAAAAAGATCTTCGCATTTCATCACAGCTAGTTCCCCACTAATGGAGGAGCCTTAAAGCCGTTGCCAGCTAGGACCTCTACTGAAGGGCCATGAAGGGTCCGTTAGATTTTTTCACTACTTATTCACCTTGAGGATGGCGAAGTTGGAATTCAGCTACTACTATTGTACTATTTCCATGAAGGGAGGTAAAGCACCTCGATGGGTTACCTTAAAAAAATTCTCAGAATACAAATGAGATTTTGTGCAAAAATGGTTTGCGGGCCATGGATGCTTCCCCCCCAAACCCCCATTTGTCTCACGAAATCCACAGAATGAAGTGTGTGAACAATGTAATCTAGAGTCCGCGCACTGTGACAATCAACCTATACTTATCCACTCTTGGTTTTATGGACTTGATGCCAACTGACAAGTTATGGCGAGTGACCTCGAAGTATCCCAGTGCTCATTTGCGGTTTAAGATGCCTTGCGTTGGCTTGATCGGCCCAAGTGATCCCTATGACTGCCTTCAGACTTTTCAATCTAAAGTGCTTCTATGGTTGATTTGACTTAGTTATTCAAATTGATGATCCTTGCAACCGTATGAAGTTAATAGCTACTCCCTCCGTCCCAGATAAATATTCCTACTTTCTATTTTGGGATGTCCCAACTAATGTTCCTAATGACTTTTGATGTACAAATTTTCTATCAATCTTCCTAATATATCCCTTCATTTAATACTATAATTATTACACATTATAGAGAGAGAGTGTGTAATATGTGTATAATTAATGAGAGAGAGAAGGTGTGTGATGGGTATTATTGTCACAACATATTTTACATCCTATCATTAATTACATTTCTTAATCCGTGTGTTTTACTCACTAGGAATATTTATATGGGACGGAGGGAGTATATTACAACTTTTGTATATACATTACTCTGCTCCTTTATTAGTTTGATGTTGGCTCTTGTGTATTTAACTATTTTTGGCAGGTGATTATGTTGGGTTTGCTGCTCGTAAGCGGTTCAGCTATTGTCATTAGAAGGAGGCGGACTTCTGTCATGCCAGGAGTTGTGAGAGTCCCGACCAGCTCTAGATTTTAAGTCCTCAGTAGATCGTTGGAATGTTCTTGACCAGCTCTATATTTCTTTGCTATAAGTTGATGACCAGATTTCATGAACCATCTATGTAAACAGGTAATTCTTGCCGATTATTATGACCCCAGTATAGGAGAAATCCCAAGTACTTGTGTATATCCGCTGATTATTATGGCCACAGCACAGGAAAGGAAACCAAGTACATATATATCTGAGAATTTCCGCTTTTCATTCATTAAGTGCAATACAAACGCATTTTTGTTGTACGAGCTTTCCGAAAAAGCTGTGTTCTTAGTTTCTAATCTCTTTAGTTGCTATTAATCTACTATATTGCACGTTTGAAATTAGGTGAAAGCTTGTGGTCCTCAATTGTTGGCCACAGATTGTTTTTTACTTCCTCCATTCGAAAAATAGTAATAGTAATTTAATTTAACAAACTAATTTTTTTAGCTATGCACTTTCGTTTTTAGCTGTTTCTTTTAACTAGTTCTTTAAGTGGTACATGTATTACAGCCATCATGCTTTTGAAAAGAGAGAATTTTATTTAAGCGATAATAAAAATTTATGGACTAAATCTTAGAAATAAACACTATTCGTTAATATCATGAAACAAATAAAAATAAATGGTGGGACAAATTTTTGCGATAGAAGATGGTAGTCTTTCGAGGAGGTGCTAAATGCCTGGAGAAGATACGGATGGACTTTAATTAGGCGCTTGTGTCAAGTCATCTATGCGGCTTTAATGTTGTAAGAATGATTAGATTTCACATTTATTACCGATATAGGGGTTTAAAAGAGGCGCCTGTGTAGAATACTTTCAACTCTTCTATTCGCACCAGAGGTGGAGGAATTGTAACTAATTTAACAATGATAAACCCCGTATGTCTTTAAAAGGGGAACACATACCGAGTTAAAAGCAGAACGCCATGCAAAAGACGTTCAACAACTCTTCTTTCAGTGGCTATGGTGAGGGCCTGGGTTATGCCTTGCTTTCTGCCTAAGCACCAAAAGGCACAAACATGAAAACGTGGGAAGGTTGTAGCTTGGTTTCTGCCTAAGCATGAGCAAGTATTAACACATTCTACAAACACGAAAACCAGAAGGGCTTTTCTGAATTAAGTAAACAGTCTAAACTACCTGAATACTGAAGATTGTTCAGAAAACAAGGAGTCAGCTCCCCTAGGGATCCCATTTTTCTATTTAAATTACACGCTGTGGGAACAAGTTCACAGGAGAAAACTCAAAACTATAAATTTATTACCCATGCTCGCATATTGTCACCACTAATCAGTGAAAACGAAAAGTCACCGATAATAATGCTGGAAATCTCTGCTTTTTCTATCCTAAAACTACGAAATTACAGGAACACAATATACCATGTTATTGCTGCTTCCTCCTTTTCGGGAAAAAAAATATACAAAAAGACAAAATGACCTCTATTGTCCTTCAGTCACACTTCTTCGGTAAGCTCCAGCAAATCTTGGTTTGTCAGCAGCAACACATTTGAACTCCAAACGAAAGAATGATGTTGACAATAATGTCCCTCAAACAACAAAACTCCTTTTTTTAAAAAGAGAAACATCTACATGGTCACAAGATTGGTAGGTTGAGGAGGATTACAAACAACCCACGGGAAAGATTGATGAGATCACAAAAAATAATCAGGAGTCTTGCGTGTGGTATCCGGTTCAATCTGCCGTGGGGCCGGGTCAAATTGAAGAAAGTTCTGCTCCATGCTCTCTCCAATTTCCAGTATCGCAGCCATATTCCCACACCGGTAACAGTAGTTTGGCGCACTAAATACTGTCACGACATTCTTCTCCTGAAAAAGAAAGTAACAAATACCATATGTAACCAGACTGATGAAGGAAAAAAGGACACTCCATCCCCAAGAGCATATCCCTATATTTCCATTATTGGACACCCCAAAGCACGATACCGCCCCCCACCCAAAAAATTATTAAAACTGAAAATAATAAAGATTAGATAAGAAAAATATGTTCAACCATCAACAGTAGGAAGAATATACCCATTGATAGAATAGGGTAAAGGCAAACAAGAAATGCCGTGGTGGCAAGTATAGTCCCATTATAAATTTTAAAAAACTGATTTTGCTTCAAATGGAAACTAGAATAAAAAGTTCTTCCATTCAAGACATGCTAACAAACCTGACACCAGTTGAAACCTTCCATGACAAGCTGGTGAGCTCTTGAAATAAGAGTGAGTCCATTGGTGTGGTTGAACTGAGCCGCTATGTCTTGTCCAAAGGTATATCCAGCTCCACGAGGAGAAATTCCCCACCCACATCTGTCATCTGGATCAGACCACAAGAGATCACACATTGGTCCTTCGTGTGGAACCTACAGAGCCACAAGCAAAAATGTCAGAATATGGGGACAGAAGTTGCACAGATGTAATGAATGAAAGTCGCTGTAAAGCAAATAAGTGTGTGAACCCCCATAAAAATTTAAATTCATATTAGAAGTTCTAGAAGGCCTACAGGACTTGTTTAGGTAGAAGCATTCTAAAACTGTCAGTGGTGACAAAAAATTGTGATTATCACATTGCTGACAACTCCCAAGTCCTCTCAGAACAAACAGTAGCCCCTCAAGCCTCAAAACATTCACGAATTAAATATCCTAGAAGCCAGTACCATAATGGAATAATTAAGATAGTTCAAAGAATCATAACTCACCATCTAGATTACCCTTCAGTAATTACAACCTTAAACCATTTACAAACAACAATTTTGCATGCGACTGGCTATTACTTCAGAGTTCTTTAAAAAATTAACTTTATATCTAATACTAGAAAACAATAAATGAGGTTCGGTAAGAATGCCTAATGTCTATTCCAATACCATGGTTGAAAAAGAATCCCAGAAGCAACATTACAGTCCGACTCTTTACAAGGTTTGAGATGGTTATACTATTAACTTCAAATCACCAAATGCAAAAAATGAAAAGAAACGAAGAATGACACTAACAACAATGAAAGGGGAATAGAAAAGTTAGCTAAGTACACATATTGATGAGGTCCAGAAACATACTGCACGTGTATGTGACTAGAAGCCATATCGAAACATATAAATCTCAAGCCTACATTTGGTCATGTACCTCTTGTATGCGGTCCAACGCTCGGATATTATCTAGCGTGTCCAAAGAAGGTGAAAGTCCTCCATGCAAACAGAAGACCTGTGGTGCCACAATGCAGATATGTTAGTGGCGGTCATAAAATTATGCAACTACATTCATGCATATGCATAATTCTGACCTGACTCTCAATAAGTGCTGTGAGGGGTAGGTAATCAAAAAGGTCGGTAAAATACTTCCAGACATTAGCATTTCCGTACTTCCTTAAGCATTCATCATAAAATCCATACCTGGGATCAAAAGAAGGGATATGAATAACAATAAACTATTTCATGTCTAACCAGAGAGAAGTCCATGTGCTACAAAGAAAATGAAATTCCACAAAATGCATAAAGCAACTATTATTCCTAACAATGAACTGGGAATGCCCATGGCATGATGGCACCATGCCCAACATCTAGGCTCAGGTCAATATTCTTTCCTAATGTACATCCATTTGCACTCAAATTGTTACCATTATCAGAATCCCAATTTACTCAACTCAGATTCAGCAATCACCCAACCCGTTTATCCCACTCCTATTGGTTCTATCCTCCCAAGCAAGGATCAAACATAGTAAAACTAAAACCCCAAATAACTTCAACTCGAAATCATTTATCCTACTCAATGCTACTACCTAAAAATGAATGATTCTAGTAAAGTATCGGCTACGTCAGCGGATATATCAAGCAGTCATGCTATGCTGACATCCTGTCTGGCTACAAAGTCATTAATTCCTAAGCTAAAGACATATCAATCAAATGTTTGCAAATGAGCATGCACGCAGTTCATCTTGGCTCTTATAAGAAAACATTCCCTTTCTAATCTACCATAAACTGGCTGATAAATGTAGTCTGCTTATCCATTCTGTTGTCAGCACTCTAATTTGATGAATTACAATATGCTCTCATAGTTAACATAAAGGAGGAAGTGGATCTTTCTGAATTTGGGAAGGAGGAGAAGGGGCACTGAAGTCTGACGGGGAAAAGCAAAAAAGGCACTCTTGGTCAAGGCCAATCCCAAGTCAGTAGGCTTGAAGACGAATGAGAAGGCACCTTCATGCTTCAACTATAAAACTACTTTCACCCCTTCTGCCCTTCAACAATAGTACTAATACAGTAGAATGCACCTAGTAATGTTTAAAAGGAATTACAGAGTATAATGTGAATTTATATATAACAATTTGTATAACTACTATGCACATTAATAATGTAATTAACATACCGCATAACGAGTGTGTTACCAGCATATTGATAATTAGAATGGCAAAACGCACCTTTGGGCCACTGTACTTTTCCAAAAATTGAAATCAGGCCACTCAAACGTCAAATTTTTCGAAGTGGCCACTGTACCAGAGTTAACTTGCAATTTAACCCAATTTTTGAATGGACATTAAGTTCGGATGTTAAATTTATGTTAAATACCTATTTTGCCCCCGTCTTCTTTATCATCATCCTCTTTGATCAACTAAGGAAAAAATCCTAGCAATTTGAAAGCATCAATGATGATTTGAATTTTAAAGTTACATTCCAACAAATAGAAATACAAATGCAAATCCCAGATTCCAACAAATGCTTTTCCCTAATATAGGACTGGGAAGTCCTCTGTAGTTTATGAAAATGCCAAAGAGGCGAGGATAGAGATTTACAGGGACTACGCACTCGTCCTTCAAATCCGGCAGAGACAGCTTCCGTTTCTGGCCAATCACCGGCCCTCATCCGCCCTCCATCTCTGATCTCCTACCGCCTCCAATCTCTTCATTTTTCAGTCGAGGCCCACCCAACTTACCTCGACTGTGTGATCTAGGGTTCAGATTTGGAGTGAAACAACAATACGGGTTCAATTTTACAGGGAGTCGCTCTCGTCCCTCAGATCCGGCGGAGACAGCTTCAGCTTCCGTTTCTGGTCAATCACTGGCCCTCATCCATCCATCATCTCTGATCTCCTGCCACTTTCAATCTCTTCATTTTTTTGTCAAGGCCCACCCAGCTCCAGTGTTGTCGGACCTCGGCTCTGTGATCTAGGGTTCAGATTTGGAGTGAAACAACAATACAGGTTCAAATTTTACAGGGAGTCGCTCTCGTCCCTCAGATTCGACGGAGACAACTTCCATTTCTGGTCAATCCCTCATCCGCCCTTCATCTCTCATCTCTGGCCGCCTTCAATCTATTCATCTTCAGTCAAGGCCCACCTAGTTCCTGTGTCATCTTCCTCCGCCATCTCCAACTCTGATCTTCACCTCTTCGTGAAATATCTACGAAACCCATATTTGGGTTACTTGGTCACACTGTAACAAACTGCCGAAATCTGGGGTTTGTTTCCTTATTTGATCGGGGAGGATGATGATAAAGAAGACGAGGGCAAAATATGTATTTAACATAAATTAACGTACATCCAAAAATTGGGTTAAATTGCAAGATAACTTTGGTACAGTGGCCACTCCGAAAAATTTGACATCTCAGTGGCCTAATTGCAACTTTTTGAAAAGTACTGTGGCCCAAATGTACGTTTTGCCAATTAGAATAGATTCATAAAATTTGGTTCGTAGAAATCAGAAGGGAAGGACTTTTCTATAACACTTAGCAAGTAGATGGAACCTTGGTTACCAATCAAGCCTCGTTCGACCAAGAAAGTCATGCAGGAGTTCATGAAGCCTCTCACGTAATCTGGAATTTCAAGAAGACCACAAGGCAAAAACTTGGAATTCCTTTTTTTAGGTATCATGTCTAATCAAAGTGATGGTTCTCCCTCAAGGTGGGAGCTCCAAGCTTCAAGCAATCCAATCTTTGCAAACGATAGAACTTCCTTGCCCTCGAATTGTAGAGGATTTATTTATGTAGACTTCGGGTTGCTTCTCTTTACTTTCCCCTCAATGGTAATAGTTTGGTACTGCCAACAAATGTGCTCCTACCTTAGTATTAGTTATATAGCCTTTTGGGTTATTTCAAAATTTGTGGCTGTTGCATTGAGGGTCAATAGCCCATTCATTGGTGTAAGCTATTCGTGATCAGAAAGTAATCGGAAAAAAGATCATTCCCATAAAGATAACGCAAGCTAAGTAAGCTCTAGAAATTACGAATGAAAACATTAATCGAAGAAACTATAGGGCACAGAAATAGTTGCATGAACAACTTCTAGAATCTCTCTGCAGGAGAATCTATGCATCCGCATGCATATTCCCGTCTAAACTGACAAATTGAGCCTTATTTTTTGACTTCGTTCGTGACACTGTGTCAACCAAGCTTATTTGGTCATCTCCAATCCTTGAACTAATGGATAAACAATAAAAACATTATCACAGTCAGATTCAGCACACTAAAACAAGTAAAGGTCTTACACTTGAGTAATTTGTCTGCTCTCATGATTTCCTCTGAGGATTGTGATTCTATCTCTATAACGAACTTTTAGAGCCACTAGAAGTGTGACGGTCTCCACGGAATAATACCCACGATCTGCATCAGCAATAGAATGATAAGAAGATGCATTTACATTCTAAGAAATAAAATCATCAATTGCTCAGATAAGTGCTTACATCAAACATCCTTATCAAAAACATCCTTATCAAAAGAACTAGAAATGACATTAAACCAGAAATATAGATATTTGCAGTAAGCCAATGTAATTTAGCTATTATCATTCCACAAAAAAGCTAAATCTTTAATCTTTTCCATGTCTTATGAGAAATTAAGGTAAAGCCTAATCAATAAGATTGAATAGTAAAAGATGAACGAACAGAAAAATATCTTACACTGTCACACACTTTCTTTTTAATTGTATGCATAACACTTTTGTAGGCCACCAATTATGTAACACATGGCCCCCTCTAGATCTTTTATTCCTTAAATAACCCATCATGTTTTCCTTTTTGCAGGTTGAGGCAGTAACTCAAATACAACTCTATTTCAAAGCACAACTTAATTCAACTATAATATCTATATAGCATAGCAAGGGAACTATCACTTCCTCTATTTCAACCTATCCACCCACACACCCCCCCCCCCCAAACAGGACATGTAACTTCTCAATTGAACCCCTTAACTCCATGCAAATCCTATTTAGAATAAAGGGAATGTATCTCTAGCTTCTTCAAGAAAAAAAATTATAACCAATTATGGCCCCTTGGTGTAGTGATTGGAATGACGGTTCTCAAAGTCCTTGTTTGCGATGCAAAGCCAAGGACGTGAAGGGAAAAGATCCAGGTTACGATCACTGAGTTTGTCACTTGGCCTCCAAATTAATAGAGCAATTGTTTTCTGTGAAGCGGGCCCTGGCCATGTCAGCTACCAAAGCTTGGCTGTTTGGGGGATTTGTTAAGGAGTTCTTTCGGTGATATTATAGGTGCCTCTCATAATGTTTCAGTTATTTGGTATGTTTTGAAATTTAGGGGCTTTGCCTATTGTCGAAGGTAACTGATGATGGTTTTGAATGTTATCAGGTGTTCTTCTAAGGTGTTCTTCTAAGGAGTTCTTTGGTTAATGGCAATTTAACGTGGTTTTGAATTGTTCATGAAGAGTAATAACTACTTTTTCAACAACAAATTTTTCAAAAAAAAATTACAAACTTCTTACACATTCAATTAGAGGATTTTATGCTAGTATGGCATATTCAATCGGATTCAAATACTACCCATAGACTTGCTCGCTTTTTCCAACTTGAAATCAACTTATATATGACATCTCATGAACAAAAAATTATACGGTGTCTCTTTTCAACCTCTATCAACCTTAACATCAAGATAGAATAAAATTAGAAAATTAAACTAACTAAATTAAGAAATCAGTAGATAGTAATTTGCTACCTTGTTTTGCATTTCCATTATCTATTGATAGCATCAATCTTACTAATCGCTGAAATCATCGACCTTCCAAAAGAAAAACAGCTGAACTTGATTTATCAGGCTCCATACATTCTTCATTCTTTAAGTTTCTAGATGAGGAACTTCTATTTCTTTCTTTCTCTGGCAAGTTAAAAGTGCCCATCTCAATGCTCTCTCTCAGACATACTTTCCTACACTTGGTATACTATAACTGAATAGCCATCTACTACTGCAACCTTTACAGATTACAGGGTGGTCACACATACTACTACAGAATTCACATGCTTAACTGTCCAAATTACAAAATATCACTCCCTCCATCCCAAGTAAAGAGTCCACAATACTATTTTAGGATGTTTCACTTAAAGAGTCTACGTTCAAAAGTTATGTCTACAATCTTTAATACATTTGATATTAACATATTGATTAAGCTCAATCATTTTTTGAATTATGACCAACTCTAATACTAGTTATACATCCCTCATTATTACACTTTTCAAACATGGAATCTTTGGGTGGAATGGAAAGAGTACTATTTTAAGTCTTCAAATTACATTCACAGTACTATTCTAGTGATACCATATAGTGAAACAATCAACTTCATAAAGAAGCAAGAACTAAGAGTGAAGTTAGTATTGACATATTAAAAGGAAAATAATCTAAAATCCTATCAGACAACTTTTCAATGTCCAAGGACCAATTCAGCACATCCCCCACCCAAACAAAGTTTCAAGTCAATTATATAGCCACTCACTCCTAATATTAAAGCATATCTCCTAGCATAGAGCACATGACTAGCCCTCAGTCCACCAAATTATGGGAACTCCTGTCCTGTCCTGGCTGACATCATGTCAGACCAGTAGCATTAGTCCTAATAATCCATTATCAACGTACACATTCAAATCACAACGAATTATGCCTAGTTGTTTTCCTTCATATTAATAACTCAATATGAATTTTATATCTTCGATGAAATGCGGAATAAGCTCAAAGCAAATAAATTTGGACTGTTTAGAGATGGATAAGTGTAATCAATATGTCCAGTTCTATTATTTCAATTTGTATTCATTTCTAAACTTCAAACAGATAGAAACCAAAGCTCAAACTAACAGTTAAAATGAAAAGATATTGTAAGACGTGCCAAGAGCTTAAATACGACAAGACTAAATTTAGCAACATAACAATCTAGCATCTGAATCTAAACATGGCAACTGTCTCCTCAAAGCACCTTAAAGCGAACTATGTTTCCAACTAAAATAGTCCCTCATAACAAACATTCCTACAATAACAGTCCCTTCATAAACTCAACAATAACCACCAATCAAATTTTTCCGACATACAATCTTCAATATAATAGAGAAAGTGCATAGTTATAACGTGATCAGAACGTACTTATTAGAGTCCCTAAAAATAAATGCCGCGGAAAGCTAAAATAAGAAAACATAGATCACAAACTTTCATCCTTCTAAATAATTATTATCAATATTCATAATAGAAACTCGAAAAAGTACTACAAATGTCTAATTTTCGAAAACTACAACCAAGGGATATATTCACAGGACAACTTATTGGTAAAAACATAGAAATGGGGGCTAAGAAACCCCGATTTTTTGCGATAGCATAGCCAAAAAAACTCACCAACGTAATCCCCCATGAAAAGATAATTAGTGTCAGGAGCATTTCCACCAATCCGAAACAGCTCGATCAGATCATAAAACTGGCCATGAATATCACCGCAAACCGTGACGGGACACTTGACCGGCTGCACATTCCATTCCTCCACAAGTATAGCCCTAGCTTGATCGCACAGCGTCTTCACCTCCGCCTCCGTCAACGGCTTGCACTCCATCAACTGCTCGATCTGCCGATCTAGATCCGCGTGCGACGGCATTTTTCCTCACTCTCTCTCCTCCCTCCGGATCTATAGCACCGGCCGATCGGATCACTAAAATTTTGAAATTGAACAAATCGAGTAGGTTTTCACGTACCGAGATTTCAATTAATCGATCCGATCCAGGGCACAATCAGCGAAATATTAGGGTTTCATTCTTCCTCCCCATCATTGTCGAAGTTTGAGATTCGTCTCCATTGACTAGAATATCTTTCTCTCTGTGTAAAAAAAAAAAAAGTATATATGTATGTGTGTGTGGGTACGTACTCTGTGTTTGTGAAAATGGAAGAACAGTGAAATGAAATTCAAATGAGGGTGAAATGAAAATGGAAATGAAATGAAAAATGTGTGTCTGTCTAATTTGTTTGTACGCGTCAGTATTGTGTGGAACAAGGTTTCTTGCTCCGGTGGCTCCGCCGAGTCAAAATCTATAGAGATAGCGACACGTGTCATGATGCGTAGATATTCTCTTTTAGGGCGTCTTTGTTAAGGTGGTAAGTGCGCCCCCGGCGTATGATAGCTGGATGTTTTGCTGGAAGTTTTTATGGCGAATAAAATGAAGCCAGTAAGTTATGGATCTTATATAATCAATTCAAAATGAAAATAATAGGGAAAAATACCAAAAACTCCCTTAAACAATTCTGATATAAAAAAAGTCTCAAAAATAATTATTCTATTTAAAAAGTCAAAAAATTAAACTTTTAATACTAAAAATAAAAAACTTAATGTTTCTACTAATATCGTTATGGTATGAGGTTTATATGAAAGATAATTTATATTTAACTTCAATAATGTTTATTATGTAGTATTTTGGATAAAATAATAATAATATTTATTAGAAACTAAAATAATAATAATAATAATAATATCTATAATATAATAGAGCTCACTCTTACAATTGACTTGGGATAAAAAGGGGTCAGGATTTACTATTTTACAGTGATCCAACGGCCCTTATTTCCCTTAGCTCTCACATGTGCGAATGACAGTTTTACAGTTTTATATTATCAGGGTTTACTGTTTTACGGTTTTACAGTTTTACAGTTTTATGTTATCATAATTAACTTAATCAATTTAATTTTTTTCCGATCTGTAATTTCGTATACAAATTAATTGAAATATTTGGTTTTTTTGTCTTTTTAACTGTTATCGTAATCTTTTTGTCCGGCCCGTTTTTTCCGACCCGCAATTTCGTATACAAATTAATCAATTTACTGTTTTACCAAGATTCTACGGCTATTGAATAAAAAATTATTTTACAATACCAATTTCCAAATAATGTCTCTCAATTTTTTTTAAAGAATTTTCATTGTAGTTTTTAAAAAGTTGATGAATGTCAAATTTTTAAACGAAAAATTATGTGTGGGCATTCATTTCAATGTAATATAACGTTTAATCTCACAATCTCAACCGTTTTTATCATGTTTTTTTTCCATCCCTATTTTATTACTGCGAAAATTATTGAGATATTACAGTTTACAAGATAGTTTACAGTTATTATTTTACATTTAATATTTTTACAGTTACTATTTTACAGTTTTACAGTTATTTGCGAAAATTAGTTATTTTTTTACTGAAATATTACGATTTTACAGTTAATATTTTACAATTTTAAAATTTTATGGTTGCGAAAATTTGTATTTGTATTTTTTTCTTTTTAATTGTTTAACTTAATCAATTTAATTTTTTTCCGACTCGTAATTTCCTATACAAATTTTTAAAAAAATTAAAAAAAACATAAGTTTTGTAATTTTAAAAAAAATTAACTGTTATCGTAATTAACTTGAGTAATTTAATTTTTGTCCAGCCCACAATTCCGTATACAAATTATTAATTAATCCCCCTGTTCCGGGCAAATAGACACCGTTTGAAAGTCAATTTTTTTAAGAAAATAATATTTTTAGTAGTTCATTTCTACAATATTTGCTTCATTTATTGATAAATTTTTAAACTGACGCCGTGTCATCGGCACGGGAAAGAGTACTAGTCTAATATACAATAGAACTCATACTCATACATGTGCAATTGACTAAAGCAATTTAGAGGTTGAGATTAAATTATCTTTAAAAATTTAACGGTTGTGATTCACTCTCACACTCACATGTATGAGAGTAGTTATCAACTTTTAACTTCCTATTACAAAGTCACCCCCTATAATTAATATTATGAGCAGTCACATTTTTTCTTCTGAACAATCACATCTTATAAAATATCACTCTTACATTAGAGCTCAGTTGATTGACTGAGGCAATCTAGCGATGGGAATTGATTTCAACCGCAAAATCAAACAGTCATGGGTCAGTTACATATAACTTCTTACAAATAACTCACATCAACTATGAGTCGAATTCGAATAGCGCCTCTCAACTACCACTTGAAGCAATATACCCCTTCAACTATAACATTTTTTAAAAATCGCAATTTCTATTCAGACATTGTCGTTTCAATTGACGAAATCATGTATATTGGCATCGTATCATAGGCACGGGCACGAAAATCTAGTTATGAAGAATTATAATAAGAACAACAACAACAAATAACTATATTATCTATATTACAATAGAGCACATTCTCACACATGTGCAATTGACTAAAGCTATTTAGAGGTTAAGATTAAATTATCTTTAAAAAGTTAATGGTTGGGATTCATTCTCACATTCACATGTGTGAAAGTAGTTAACAACTTTTAACTCTCTATTTTCTTTCACTCTTTTACAAAGTCACCCCCTACAATTAATATTATGAGCATTTACACCCAGAGATTAATCTTCTAAACCATTACCCCTTACAAAACATCAACCTTACATTAATATAATCTCACAATTTAGCTCAATTGATTGACTGAGGGCCATGGGGGTTGATTCCGCCGTAAAATAAAATGTTCATAGGTCATTTATATATAATTCCTTACAAATAACCCTATCAACTATGGGTCGAGTTCGAATAGCGCCCCTCAACTACCACTTGAAGTAATGTACCCATCAACTGTAAAAAAAAATTTAAATCGCACCTTCTATTTAGACATTGGTGTTTCAATTGACGAAATCAGATATACTGGCACCGTGTCATAGGCACATGCACAAAGATCTAGTTAATAATAATAATAGACAAGTTTTTTGCTATTATTATTATTTTTATTAATTATTATTATTATTAGGGGTTAATCGCATTATTGGCCCCTCGACTATACGTCGTTCTCATTAATAGTCTCTGATGAACTCAAATAAGTGTGATATTTTATATTGATTTTGTGCTTCAATTTGTTGTAAATGTTGCACTTGTATGGGTATTTTATATTTTGGTGATTACAGGTCTATGAGAGATTGATGGTGAAAAAGTGAAAAAAAATATCAAGTTCAAAGAAGAAATTCAAATATCATGTTGCCGAATGGGCATTTACTACTCAGAAAAATGGGCTAGACAAAAAAAAACATTGTCACTTGCAAAGGGAAACTGTAAAGCTGAAAAATTTTACTTGGGGGCATATAAGACATTAGACATTCGAAATCATCTATTTTCTTTAATACCTTTTGTTGTAAATATTGGAAAAGTCATGTTGTGGACTTTGTCAACAACTACCTAGGAGTGGGGTTAGAAGTGGAGATCATGGCCTCTATAAAGGAGGAAAGACTTGGAAAGCAATGAGGGGCTTAGTTATATAAGGAGAAGTCAGTTTTAGAAGTGAGGGAATCATAGACAACACGGATGATACACATATATACACTCGAAGATTTTGGTAGCAGCTTGTTTGTTTTTTCTATCACACTGCTGGATTTTGTTACATTTTGGTTTTTTTGTAAGTAATCTTTAGTTATGTTTAGTGGCTAGTTTTATTTCTTCCAGTTAATGAACAAGTAATCCTTTACAAGTTCCTACTGTGAGATCTAATTGTTTTTCAATCTCAATTGGGTTCAAGTATTTATTCATTCTATGTTTGTTTGTTGCAAAATGAATTGTGACTTATAATTATTATGCTTAGTTAATGTTTGTGGCCAAAACCTTAATTAACCTAATAGTTCATAGCTAGTTAGTACCGTTGATCCGTAATTGTCATCGGGCTCTAACAAAGTAGCAAGTAACGTACCATTTAGGCATCACAAACATATTCGGTCCGTGTTGTGGGAATGAGTAATCTAAATTAAATGATATTGCTTCAATATGCACTGTTTAGAATCGGGTCCCTCACTCTTAATGCTTTCAAAACATTAAGTCCTACGAGCATCTCGGGGGTTGTCTTTTGATTAGGAAATAGTTAATGAGCTTCTCTTAACTATCGAGACAGTAATGAAAGATTGGGTGTCTGTGGTTGTCGACAACTATAACTCGTTTATTTGTAGTCAATTGAGTCATCTTTGCATCTATGATCAGTAGTAAACTTATGGGATTACGTTTAGTTCATTGACTGAGACTTTTTCGTTATTAGAATCAAACATTATTTTTGCTCGTTACATTAAACCTTTTATTTACCGTTTTTAATTAACTCTTTTTTGATAATTAATTTAGCTTTAAAACCTCAATTATTATTTTTATTGATTTGTTAAAATTCTTGAAAGAAGTGAATTCGACGTTCCACGTGGATACGATCCCTACTACCCCATACTCGTTATAAGGAAAATATAAAATTATTTTTGACGATTTGACACCCGCCAGTCTCTTAAGAATTTTTTTTGTCAAATATGGGTCGTACGAGTCTTAAAATTTTACAGCAGCAATCATTTTGATGGATGTCGTTTGTTCTAAACAATTGAGTCGGTAATGTGCTTCCCACATGCAATTGATAAGGGCTAAAATGAATTTTTCGGAAGAAGGAAGATGTTATTTTCAGTGTTGGAAAAAAAAAAAGCGAAAAGAACAAATCCCTCCATTAGTCTTTCTCTCTCTCTCTCTCTTAACGCAAACTTCTTATTCCCAGATCCCCCAACCTCCGGCCACCGTTCTTGCTAGCTCCGGTTTCTCCCTCATTCATCTTCAATCCACATCATTAGCAACCCTAGTCGAGCCCTTATTTCCATCTCTAGATCCATACCCCCTCCCTGACCTAAATCCCTAAATAAGAAAAGCTCTAGTCATGGCTCCACCAGATGTATGCCAGAAACACAGCCACATCAAGCCCCATATTTAAAGATCGTTTACAGTAAAGAATCGCATTATGGATTATTGGCAAAGGGTCTTCCTGATTTTGAAACTGCAATGAGCCTAACTTTAATTCTTGATACCAAGCAACTTTCCAATTTCGGTAACCCATTTGGCCTCGACAAAATCCGGTCCAAACCCATAAACATTTTTCAAGAAACCAAACTGTTGCCATTCGCGAAGAAGTTTGACCAAGAAGGTATAGGTCTAGCTCTTATTGAAGAGAACGTCAAACCCAATTCAAGAAAAGTCCTGGTTGGGTTGAAACTCAAGATTCAAGTCCCCCATCTTCTACCCCCTGCAATTTCTCCAATAGGATCACCAAAACCTCCAGGCAATTTTGGAACCCAGATAACGAATTCCAAATTCTGCATGACTCCAGCTCCATTTGGGACTGGGAATTCCAGTAACCAAATAAGAGATTATTCTCCAAAGGTTTCTACTGGGCCTCTGTCTTTAAGTGAGATGGAGCATTCTGAAGAGTACACATGTGTGATTTCTAGAGGACCTGTTCCAAAGACTACTCATATCTTGATGATTGCATTGTAGAGGGTTCATGTCGTGGTGTTGTTGGGTATACCGAGTTGAATAATTTGAAAACCACATGTCAGAGTTTTCTCAATTTTTGTCGCACTCACGAGAAGAGTTTTAGACAAGGTAGTGATATTTACATGGAGGAGGGAGAAACCAGAGCTAGCAAAGACGGTGGTCGGAGGTTGGGGGATCTAGAAATAAGAAGTTTGCGTTAAGAGAAAGATTGACTGACTGGGGGATTTTTTTTTCTTTTAGTTTTTTTTCCAACACTGCAAATAACATCCTCCTTCCAAAAAATTCATTTTAGCCCTTATCAATTACACGTGGGAGACACATGACCGACTTAACAATTTAGAACAAACAACGTCCATCAAAAGGGCAGTCGTTGTAAAATTTTAATACTTGTAGGACCCAAATTTGACAAAAAATTCTTAAGGGACTATTACTGAGAATGACCCATAGTCAAGGGACCAATAGTACGATTAACCCTATTATTAATTATTATTATTATCACTATTATTATTACTATTACTACCAAAATTTCATAATGGTGTAAATGTTAAGTTTTTTGAATTTTTAGAATGAAAAACATTAGATTTTATGAATTAAGTAGTTGCTTTGGGATCATTCGAGAATGAATTTTTTAAGATATTTTTATACTATTTAATAGTAAATGTTAATAAAGAAAATGATAATAATATTATGGTTATAATAATAATAATAATAATATTATTATTATTATAAGAATAATTATTATTATTGTTATAATAATAATAATAACAATAATATTCAATGCAATTCTTATCATCATTGTCATAAATGAAATAATAATAATCTTATGAAATCGTTGAACATAACGGCGTTTGAAGACACGTTAAGTATTAGACTTTCTAGTACTAAAATTCTAATTTTGGAGCTGTTTGGATACAATTTTTTTTTAGGAATTTTTGAATGGGAATTTTAAGTATTTTTCCCAAAATAATAAGGTACAATATATTTGTATTTAGTACGCGCAATCTCAACTCGGAACCCGTTAACACATTCAACATGTAAACCATTCGATTCGACCCAATCCGTTAACATTTTCATGTCGAAGCGGATAGCCCAATCAAAATGATTAACAGGTTGAATCTGGTTAAAGCGGGTCGAAACTGTTACACGTTTTGACACGCTAGTTGTTATTATATAAATGTATAGATTATTCAAGGGGATTTTGAATTAAGATGGGTCGACCCACACCAATCAATTACCTGTTATAACCCGACTCGTTCTAACTAGACCCGTTTCGCCAGTTTGATATTTGAGTTCTGACGGGTGTCAACCCGCCCCAACCCAACTCAAACTCAACTCACTCAATTACCAAACCTAAATTATTTACCTAACAAACATGAGTTTAATAGAAAAAGACATTCTACCTGCAATATGGTAGCAAATTAATCTTATGAGAAGGGGAGAGATTTTGTGAGAACAAATTTTTTCTTAGTATTTTTTTAAAATCCATTATAGCTTATCATTAAAAATGAAAAAAAAAAGTACTTATAGTAAGTAGCGCTTGTTTTGTAACCATTTCGTTTCTAATATTTTTGTTTTTATTTATATGTTTTTTGTGAAAAAAAGAAATAGAAATACGTTTGATAATCACTTCTATTTATGAGAAACAAGGAGCGTTTGTCATTTTTCCCCAACATTTAGAAATGAAAAAATTTGTTTCTTCATTAAGAGAAATGATTCTTTTTTGAAACTTTGAAGGGTTAAGGTCGTCAACTTAAATGAGGTCGGGTCTTCGAACTTTGACATCGTAAATTTTCAACATTAATTTTTTCTTATATATATGTATATGTATATGTGTATATATATATATATATATACCCGACCCGCTTTAAGTATATATACTTATAAAGAACCACCATTGTCATCTATGCCATCACCGATGTAGAACGAACTCTGCTTCACTAGGGCTGTCTCCCACCACCATTAGGCCTGACAATTACAACTCGAAACCAATTAACCCACCCGACTCAACCTGAAAATTACCCAGCCCAACCTGTTTCAACCCAAAAAATTAGCGGGTTTGGGTCGGTCATGTTAAAGCAGATCGGATCCATGACTCATTTTGACCATATGGTTTTTATTCTATAAATGTATGGATTTTTTAGAAAATATTTGGGCTAAGACAAGTCGATCTGATTTCAACGAGTTTGATATCCGAGTTCTAATGAGTTTCGACCCATTACCCATCCTAACTCGACTCATACCTCAACCCACCCAATTACCGGGCCTAACCACTACCATCACTCTCCCTCTCTCTCTCTCTCTCCCTCCTTCTCCTTATCCCCCTCTTTCTTTCTCCCACTACTGTGTCTTATTCTCTCTTTTTTTGTGTTCTTTATAAATTTTTATTTATTAATTGATCGAGTGATCAAGTGTGTGCTTACTACTAGTAACAACAAACTCATGCATTATATTCAAAATGATCGTATTCATTATTAATTATATTTGTTAATGGTGAATCGTGATCAACCGATGATAATGATCATATTAATTATTAGTTTGTCATCTCTACTTGTTTAATTGTTTGAACTACTTTTGTTAAATTTGATGGAAGCAAGCACAAGAAGAAGCTATCAGTTCCTCCAGGATTCGAGTTCCATCCAACAGATGAGGAGCTGTTTATCCTTTTTTTTTTTTGAATAGTAGATGAAATCATGAATTTTTATTCTACACGTTCGAATTGGATATAATATACTATTATGGAAGTTGTAATGTGTTAATCTTTTTGAAAAAGAATATAACTTTGTGAAATAAAATAAAAATGTTTGTAAAAAATGATTAGCTTTTGTTTCTTTTTCATAATAGAAATAAAAACAACTATCAAATGTGTTTTTATTTCTTATCCAACATCCAAAATAAAAAATAAATAAAAATAAAGTGAAACAGAAAGGAGAATGAATAATTACGGGCCGGTACCTTTTGGAGATATTATAGCCTCTTCAGTTCACTTTCTTTTTATTCAACCGGTAAAATGTTTTTTCATAAAAATTCCCAAAACTGTCTGTGACTCCAAATACTTCATTCTTTTCACTTTGTCATACTTTCTCTCTCTTCTTCTTTCTCCTGCTACTTATTTTTCTTTTTTCTGTTACACTCTCTTTCTCTTCTTCCTCCAGCTTCGTCTCCATATATTTTTTTTTCCATTGCCGACCTCTTTTCATCTTTTTCGACCATTTTTTTCATAACTTTTGATCACAGATAAACCATAGGACTCACCACATATCAAATCGAAACTCTCGACAAGATCTACAAGACCTATTAAGTTTACCCCGTGACATCTTCGTTTTAAGGCTAAAAACGATGTTTAAACATTGTTTTGGGCTTCGAAAGTTTTTCGATGCCAATTCTTACACACAAATTTGGGGACATTGTTCAATTTATTCATTCAAATGCCAAATTTGTCTATTTCGATGCTCACCTTTGTTGATATTTGATGGCAGTGTTTAATTATTCATTTTGATGCCAATTTTGTCCATTACTAGACATGCCTATCCGGTTTCAGTTCACAGTTTCGGAACCGACGGTTTTTGAAGACACAAAGGAGGAACCAGATTCGAACTGGGAATCAGCACAGTTTGGTTCTGAACCGTGAACCATTTTTACGGTTCACCAAATTTATTTTTTGATTTTTAAATTTTTTTAAAAAACTACGTTTAAACATGTGTAACAAACTATATTTAAATATTTTTTGAATTTTTAAAAGTGACAAAAAGTCATTATTTTAACTTTGTATAAACATTTTATACTTTGTAAATAGCAACAATATTTTGTTAAAAAAAAACAGGGACGGCACCTAATCAATTTTATTAATATAATAAAAAATTACAATAAGGAGGACAAACAATGAACTAAAGCCAAATGAGCCTTACCTCAAAGTTATACTCCCTCCGTCCCTAAATTATCGTCCTCCTTTCCTTTTTCGTTCGTCCCAAAATAATTGTCCACTTTGAAACTTATCTTTTTAGAACATCATTTTTACCACTTTACCCTTACTTTTTCACCTTACTTTAATTATGGGCCACATACACATGAGCTTTAAAGGAAACTACACATTAAACCAATATAAATAATCAACTCAATTGTTTTTTCTTAATCTGTGCGCCGGGTCAACCAGGACAATAATTTAGGGACGGAGGGAGTAATTTTTTTCAATAAATAAAAAAAATCGAATCTAAAAATTCTAACTTACAATCTATAAATTAAAATTTCTAATCTAGAAATTACAATTAACTTACCAAAACAAGCAGCGTTGTTCAATCGTTCCTGGTCGCTGTATCCTCATCAAAGCTCTCCTCATCCTCGGAAATAACTACATTGTCTTGTGTTCGAGTCGTTGCGTTAACCCAATCGCCCACCAAAAATTGAAATTATAAATTTCTTGGACTTAATTGAGATCTTATTTCAACCAAAACGTAGTCGGATACGCTAAATGCATGTTCAACGACGACGGTTGAGGCAAAAGCAACTAGGACCTCCTTTGCAATTAATGGTAGAGTTGGATAATTTTGGGTCATTCTCGCTCATCAATTTAAAATATCAAAATTTTCTACAGGACGAAAATTAGTTGATGCATATAAATCAAGTTCTAATGTATTTTCTTCGCCTCGTGCTCGTTTTTTAGTTCTTATATTAATAAAATTATCAACCCAAGAAAAAGGGTCATCACTAAGTTGACTATTACTAAATGAAATAATTTAGGTTCCATATTTTGTTGTCTACAAAATTTAGCCCTTTTTTTTTTTTAATATTATGTTGTCTTAGCAAAACTGGTATTATCTTCCTAATTTGTTTAACTTCATTACGTAAAGTCGTCAAACCATCTTACACACACAAATTTAAAATATGACATGCATCTAACATTAAAAAATTTACCACAAATTGATAGTTGAAAAAATGAAATGAGTTCGGGTTAACTAGCAATATTATTTGAAACATTATCAAATCGAATTGAAAATATATTTTTTTTATCTAAACCATATTCTTTTAAAACATTCATATTTTTTGCAGAAATATTATGAGCATTATGTACAATATCAAAGTTATTAAATCAAATTAATCGTTTTTGCATTGTCCATGAGTTATCAATCCAATGACATGTAAGCGCTATATAATCACGTCGTTGTCATTTATCACTCCAAATATTTACACATATTGAAACTTTTTGCAATAAATTTATAAACATAGTAATTGATGTATTTTTTTCCTTCTAGGCAAGTAATTTTTGTGTTACGAGTAATCATATTCCTATGAAGTTCTTTAGCGGTAGGATTCAATGACAATTGTGCAAAAATTTGCCCATAAAACATTATTTGCAAAATTAAACGATGAACCTTTAGCACAAATCAAATTTACCATTTGTTTTCTATACATAGTTTCGGTAAATTTAAATAGAGAAAAAACAGCAACTCCCGTTATTTATGTTTGACCTTCTTCCATTCTCATCTTATCGGGATGCTTGTTCCTTATGTGTTTCTTATACATGTCGAATCTATTTCCATTTTTGAAACGAATATGGCGTTGCAATAGATGCATGTGACTATGAAATTCTTACTTTCAAGATGCGTTTTTGTATAATGCATCGTGAATATATCGGATTGTCTCGTTGTTCAACCTCTTGTTGTTGTTCCACCTTGAACTCGACCTCTTGTTGTTCCACCTTGGCCTTGGGGTTTGAGTGATACTCTCTTGTGTATGAAGATTAGTTTCCGAGATGTGAGGATTTACCTGCTCATCATCCATTGGATTGTTTACGTCATATTCATCATCGTTAAAATCTAAACAAATTGGCGTGTCTAAATTTTACCCAAAAGTATCTTCGGGCCCAACTCTTCTCGGCTTGAGGATTTTGGATCCTTGGGAAGCTTTGTCTTTTCCCTTATTCATACTGGATCGAGAAGAAAACATTTTTTTGTAAGAAAGTAATGAAATAACATGATAAAATGTAGTTAATAGTATAAATTAATAATTAATTTAAAAAGTAGTAATTAACAATAAGCCGATTATTGGACTAGTTAAACTAGTAAGTATAATATTAAAACAAAACTAATAAATATTAAAGTACTTTAATATTAAAGTTAATAACTAATAACAAAAATAATATTACTTAATAATAATATAGATAATTAAAAACGTAATTAATATAATTTATAATACTTAATAAATATTGGAGAGTAGTAATAACGTAATTAATATAATTTACTAAATAAACAATAATTAATAAAAAATAATTACTAAACTTATTAATAATTGAAAGATTAGAAGTGGGAAAAAATTGTATAGGAAGTGGGAGTATTTATAGGTTAGGAAAAAAGGTAAAAACAATTTTTTTTTTCATAAAAAAGCTAAAAACGATACCAATACCGTTTTGCCGCTCCTTTCATCTAGGTCGTTCGCTTCATATCATCTGGGCCGTCAAATTCAAATTATAGCCGTTTTATTCTAACTGACCATTAAAACCGTGAATCGTCGGTTCACGGTTCTTGAATACAGTTCCAAATCGCCGGTTCACCTAAATCCTAAATGCATAAACCTTTCTCGAACCTGGTGAACCTCCGGTTCCAGTTCACTTGAATACGGTTTCAATTCGGTTCTGAGACGGTTCGGTTCATGGTTGGAACCGTGAACCTTAAACTGTTTGGGCATGTCTATCCATTACGATGCCCAACCATGTTGATATTTGGTGGAAGTGTTCAATTTTGTCAATTTCGATACCCAACTTTGTTGATATTTGGTGACATTGTTTAATTTATTCATTCGGACACCAATTTTGTTAATTACGATGCCCAACTATGTTGATATTTGGTAGTAGTATTCAATTTTGTATACGTTAATATTTGGTAGTAGTGTTCAATTTTGTCAATTTTGATGCCCAACTTTGTTGATATTTGGTGGACGTGTTTAATTTATTCATTATGACGCCAATTTTGTCCATTACGATGCCCAACTATGTTGATATTTGGTGGTAGTGTTCAATTTTGTCAATTTCATTGCTCAACTTTGTTGATATTTGATGACAGTGTTTAATTTATTCATTCCGACGCCAATTTTGTCAATTAAGATGTCCAACTATGTTGATATTTGGTGGCAGTGTTCAATTTTGTCCATATCGATACCTATCTTTTCTATTGTGATGTCAAATTTGGTTAAGGATTTTTACAATGTGATGCTTAAAATTAGATAGACTTCAAATGTGTTTTACAAATCCCAGTGTTTTTATTACGATGCCCAAATTTGGGCAGCGACTTTTGAATTTCGATGTCCAAATTTTGACAGATTTCAATTATATATTTCGGTGCCCAATGTTTTCATTCCGATGCCCAAATTGGGCAGTGATTTTTTGAATTTCGATACCCAAATTTTGACAGATTTCAATTATGCATTGGGATGCCCAAATCTGGGCGGTGGCTTTGTGCGTGCGTTTGTTGTTCATTAAGGATATCTTTATCATTTTATCACCAAAAGTGTATTTTAACGGTTGAAAACATATATAAAGGATTTATTTGATTATAATATCATCACAGGGAACCGGCTCGATTATCACCCAAAAGAGAATCCTAATATATGTCAGGGACTTAGGCCTTGATAATTGGTATTGGACTATTGGGCATTACTACTATAAAACTTGCGATTTGTATTATTTTATGTAGTTTGTGTTTGTATGTGTATGAAATATCTAATAAATCAATTATTACAATTATGTTAAAGGAGACACTATCATTACAATTTTTGTTTATCCACTACATTATCAATTATTATATCAAATAAATATATATTTGGACGAAATCACCCCTTGATTACTTGCTCAAATTAAGTTGACTAACCATGTTACTTTCCTAATTACATATACATAATTTTTTAATTCAAATTATATCAAAAAATAATTTTGGTTATCATCAGCATAAATAACCATGTTACTTTTCTAATTACATCTACGTAATTTTTTATTACTTTTTATTTTTTAGTCAATAAAATTTATGGCTTGAGTCATGTTAAATAGAAACTAATATTATAAGAATATTATTGTCAACTAAATTGTGAGAAAATATGTGATCATTGCTTATTGAAATAAAAAAATGACAATTAGATTTAAATAAACTATATAATTGTAAAAAATCAATTCAATAGTAAAATCATATATATTTTGATAATACATCGTATAGTCTTAATACCTTTTAACTATCAACAACAATTAATTCTAAGTATTTATTTTGAATTGATTATAACCGATTATCAGTTCAATACCTATCATATTGTTATTATTGAATTTATTTTATACAAAAATATTGTTTAAATTATATTAGTCTTTTTTTATAGTATTCAAGTACTCCGTATAACATATTATCTAAATTTTGGTAGATAAATAATTCTCTTATCATGAAACGTGAAACGAGTCATTTGCATGATAAAAAAAGTATATCTATTAAGAAAAAATAAAAATAGAGAAAATAAAAACAATTTTGTTCGTTGATGTGTTAAGAATTAAAAAATAATATGAAAATAAGACATATATTACCTAACTTCAAATAACAAGTAATTAATTAAGGAATATTTTTGTCCAAACATACATTAGTTCAAAATAATAATTAATAATATATTAAATAAATAACAAATGTAATGAAAATAGTCTTTTCCTACTTGTTATTACGATAGCGTTTGGCGGCTCATTTTCAAAAGTAATAATTACTACTTATTTTTAAGAGGTATGATATTACAAGCTAGAGCTTGTAGTATTATTACAAGCTTTAGTGTTAGTACCGTTTGATCAAATCTATTTACATCTCTACACTGTTAGATCAAAAATACTTTTTTAAAGTAATGACACGGACTTTCCAAATCATCACCAACTTAATCATCTAACGACTCTAATGCTAAAGCTTGTAATAATATTACAAGCTCTAACTCGTAATATCATTTGTCTATTTTTAATACTAGTAAAGAGTGTATCTTTATTACTGTACAAGATGAGAAAGATAAAAACTTGATATTGTGCAATAATTTGTTAATTTGGAAGTGTTCATTTGAGTTCACGATTTCAAATATATATATATATGTGACGCCCCGCCCCTTCGTTGTCTCGGTTTGCGTGCTATATTGCACTTCTTCCCTTGTCGACGGTATGTTTGGGTTGCGAGAGGGTCTAGATATGTTTGAGAGACCATATTAAGACCAAAACATTATTTAGAGACTCCATATAGTTGTTGACTTGCTAAAGTCACAAGTCGTGACCCGACGATAGTCGGAATGCGACGCGATTGAGGGTTTGCTTGCGTTTTGTGTTCGTGACCTCGGTTTGGGTCCTAGACCTCTTTAAGATAGTTTATTAACATGTTTAGATACATTAGACTTCAAGTTGGAGGTGTTCCTTAAGTCTATCGAAGATTTGGGAGTTTTGGAGATAGCGTTCGTCTCTATCGCGTAGTTCGAGAATCGAGTCGCGTAATCGCCTCTCCTTTGAGATTCTTATTTCCCTAAGTTGTTATTCAACTTCCTAGAAGTATTTAAGCTTCTTCATTAGACCTTAGACTTGCCTTAAAAGTCTCCTTTCATTGCTCGTTTGATTTCGAGTTCGTTCGTAGCCGGTTGCGTTGTTGCACCCCTTCCCGGTTTCGCTCCGAGTTGTTTCGGGAGTTGTTTGGGTGTGTTTTAGACTTGTTTTGAGTTGGGTTAGACCTTAGGATGGTTGCCCATAAGTTTGGGATCATTTAGATCAAGTTTAGACCAAGTTTTGGAAGTTCGCATGGGATGGTGAGGCGCCCGCCTCGATCTTGAGAGCACCCTAATGTGCAGAAGAGGTGAGGCGGCCGCATGGAGAAGGTTGAGGCGCCCGCCTCAAATTTACGGGATTTTCTTCCCTGTTTGAGTTGTGATGTGTTTTACCTATTCTACCCCCCTTAAACCCCCTCTAAACCCTTCCTAACCTCTCATACTTAACCCTAAACATGTCCTAACATTATTTAGAAGTTAATTAAGGTTGGATTAGAGCTTGATTACCCCTAATCTCCACTAATTGCACTTGAGAAATGTCAATTGTGCCCTTCTTAATTTGGGGGTATAAATACCCACAACCCCTTTGTTAATTGCTGAAACCATTTCATTTCTTCTCTTCATCCATTCATATTAGAGAGAGAGAGACTCCATGGGAGACTCTTGAGCCCTAGCTCTTCTCCCTTCGATCCAAGACGATCCGACCACCCGATTTCCTTCAAACTTCGGATTCTTGAAGCCCTCGACGAGTAGAACGACTTCACCGATCGGATTTGTGTTCTCTTGAGTTTTCACTCAAGCTAGGTAAGTTACTTTCTTTTGATTTTGGTTCATTGGCCCTAAGGAAAACAACTTGTATGCTATGTGTGGGCAATGAACAACTTGTATGCTATGTTTGCCCAATTTTTGGGATTTTTGAAGTATAAACTTGTTAGGGGTATTTGTAGATGACTCCTATGATTATTGAAGTATATGATTACTCTTCATTTTGTGTTTCTAGGCTTGAGCATGCTAGAAATAATGCCTTTATGCTATTTGTGTTTATGGTGGGATTATGCCTATGAATTATTGGGGCTTTGGGTGTATGAACTCACATGATAATATGAGTAGAAACATTTAATTGAAATTGTGTAATTTATGAAATGGGTTTGGTCTATGTTGGGATTATTTGTGGATTTTAGGCTTGAGAGTCAAACCCAAATCATTGGAGAAATTATGGTTAAGTTGGAGTGGGGTTAATGTTGAGATCGATGAGAGATGTAAATGATGAAACTTGGTGTTTAGACTCAACGGAGTCGAAATATGTTCATTAATGTGATTGTGAACTCGGGTTGGAATCCTACGACAATTGGATTCCGTTTGATTATGTTTATGATGGATTCTTGGGTTTTAGGGCTCGGGAATCAAGCCCGAATGAATTTTGGGATTTTGTATCATGTATGAATGAAATGTTTAATTGTGGGGCTATGAAACGCGTAAAGAATGGAATGTAGAATTAAGACTCAACGGAGTCATTGTAAGGTCAATAATGTGATAACAAGCCTTTGGTTGAGACCCTACGATGTTCAGGTCTCGTTTGCTTATGTTGTGCGTATCCGAGTACCTTGTTGTGTCCTATGGAGACACTCATGTTATAGAGACCATTGGGAACTTGTTTAGAGCGTGCTTGTAAAGCACGGAGTATTGAGACCAACCCGTGGTCTCGAGTACTATTAATAATGGTTATTCGATGAATTCACTATAAGGAATTAGTCGCGAGGATATGAAAGTACTTGGGATTTAGACTACAAGGTAGTCTTGTCATTCATGAGATGGGTTTTGAGGATGTCGACCATTAATAAGGACTTTGGCTAAGTCGGTGTGCCTTTAAGTGAAACTAAATGCTAAGTTTTGAATTGTGGTGGTTCTTAGACTAAGTAGTAGTCTTTGATTTAATCTTGAGTTGAGGACCTTAGTAGACCTCATGTTGTGAATTGTTGAGCTTATATGCTATTCTTGAATTGGTAATGACTTGAGGTTTATGAATACCTCAATACGTGGTTTTGAACTAAACTTACAAGTTAGTTGAATGTGTTAAGTGTGTACAAGTATGTGCATTGTTTATTGGGTTTTGTAGAGCATTATGACCTACTTGAATTAATAAGTTCTTTTGTGAGGAACTTGGTCCTTATTGGTTTATACAAGTAAATAATCTACTTGATCATCTTGATTTTGAGTCAGTTGGCGCGTCTTGGTCGTTTTGTCGGCAATGGGACGATTCATGGCCTTTGGAAACATTCGCTATGAATCGCCGCATTGGTACCCTTCTCCTCACTATTTGGCCGATAGTGGGATGTGGTCTCGTATTAGCGGCTCCTAGCGATATCGAGCTCCCATTTCTCATCCCCGAGTCGGATGAATGTAACGAGGAACTCATTAAAGAGAAGCTGGTGAGTTATGATCATTCGAGGATTAAATCCGACTATGATCTTTTTTTGAGGTTGGACCCATGGTTTGAATCTGAAGGGCTAGGCCGGATCTTGGTTTTATGTGCTTAGGTATAAGCACTTATATGAAAAAAACGTGTTATGTGGTTTATGAAGTTTATGTTACATGATGACATGACACAAGTTTATTATTGGTGGACTATGAAGATACCATGATTTTATACATGTTTGTGCATTATGCCATGCCACGATATGCTATGCCATACATTTGCATTTAGTAACTTCTTGGGTCATTATGACTCATTTCGTGTGTTTGTTTTCCTTAGTTTTTGCGGTGATCCCGTTGAATGCAGCGTGGCGGCTTGGATAGTGATTCCTAGAAGGTGGTCTTTAGGGCTCTAAGCTTGGAATTATTATTATTATTATGTTATTTTGTATTTGTGAGACACGGATGTAAAGTTATGTAGACTTTACTTGGGTAGACTATGTTAGTATTATGTTATTGTATTATTTTGGTAGCCGACTCGTTGGTCGTTGTATCTTTAGAAGTTATTCCTTTTATTATTCGAGCATGCTTTAGCTCACTCATTCTAGTATTGTTGGTATTGTCATCTCAGAGCGGCGTTAGTCGTGAGACTTGTGTTTAGTTGTTAGAATTTGAATATCTTATTCATTAGTTGATCTATTCCTCAGGCATGTTATAGCCGTTGAGTTGTCGTTTATCGGGTTGGAATTCTTGTTGTTTTGTCGGCCTTAGGTTGCCGATGGTTTGTTGTGCGTCGCAATGTTGCGTCCACGCGTAAAGTAGATTTGTCGAGAGATAGTCGTCTCTCGGCTTGGTATTCCTTAGTTTAAAACTATAGGTTTTGGTCCCATTTATGATTTGCTTCCGCAGTTTTTAGTTTTGGTTATTCGGTTTTGCCGTTATGGCTTTTCATTCTGTTTAGAGTTTGTTGGTTCAACTCTTGACTCGCACACTACGCTTAGCGGGTGCTTGTCCATCTTTTAGCTTGTCTTGGCGGCACGACCTTGGGATTCGCATTGGAATTCGGTCGGGTCGTCATAATATCGAGCTATAGGTTAGCTATTTCGCCGAGGATAGGTTCCTTGGCCTAGTTTGGGTTGGGTTTGTTGTTGAGTTATTACGGCGAGTGTTCTTTGTAGGCGTATTATGTCGGGAATTTGGCGTGGAGCTAGTTCTAGTAGACCTCGTTCGGTACAACTCGTGGCTACGAGAGGGGAGAATGTTACGGATCGCGTGTGACCCTCGGCGGATGTTTGGGATGGAAGACAATTCTATCCTTCTTGCGAGATTCTTGAAGTTGGAACACGAGAGCTACGATGGAGGACCCGATGCTTCTAAGCGAGAACTTTGGATAGAAAACATGGAGAAGATCTTTGCGGCTATGGGTTGTGCGTCGAGAAGAGATGGTGACCTAGCGGTGTTTAAATTGATTGGGCGGTGACCATTGGTGGCATGTGTTCGAGATAGTTGGAGTCACCGGGAGTGCCTCGAGTGTGGGAAAACTTCACGATGGAGTTTATGGCACGATTCATTCGGCGATAGTTCGAAAGAAGAAGCGGAGTTCATGGCATTGGAACAAGGAGCTATGACGGTGGCTCGGTATTCGGCGAAGTTCACGAGTTGGCTCGCTATGTGGTTACTTAGTGCACGATGAGGCTAGGAAGACCCAACGGTTTGTGAAGGGTCTAAAGATGAAATATCGTAGGCGGCTCGTTCCATTACAACTTACGGATTACCAGTCGTGTGAATCGGCGTATGCAATAGAGTTGGACATCGAGGAGTACGCTCAAAGAAAGCCTCGAGTACTATTAGGGGCAATGATGGTAATAGAGGCGCAAGCGGCACCTCGAGAAAGTTAATCAAGAAATCACACGTCTTGGTAGGACGGGTGGCGTTCCTACCTCTAGTCGGAGGCAGCCGAGGCGGCGAGTTAACATGTAATTTTTGTATGAGGGACAGGACATGCAGAGAGCGGATGTTGGGGTAAAAGCGAGGAAAGTGTTTCGCTTGTGGCGGTGATCATGTTCGTAAGGATTGCCCGAAGATGAGGGTTAATCGATGCAGGAGTACTAGTCAACAATCCGGTGGCTCCAGAGGGACGGTGGTGGGACGGACCTAGAGCTTGAGGTCGTGCGTGGCGGTTGGCCATTTGCGGGGTTTTGAGACCTATCAGAAATAGGAAGGTATATTCTTGTATATATATCGTAAATTATATACCGTTGCTACTATTACCGTTATTATGAGTACACGTTTTAATCGGTAGCTCATGTGCATTCATACATACATTATATGGTGTATTGTGTAATATTGGTTATTTGCTTGATCGGGAATAATACCCCAATGTGAGATTGATATATGATATGGTTTATTTTGTGGATTACCGGTAGGTAATCGCACGTGGCGTATGGATTCTTGTCTTGTTTAGTCTATATATATATAAGACTATGTTATGTGTAAAGTTGTGGTTTCTTTTTGGGATTATGTATAAGGGCCATAGTATGTCTATGTATATATATGAATATATATAAAGTATGAATTGTATATTGATACTTATCGGTTTGGTATGATGTTTGTATATTCTATGAGAATATGTTTTATGTAATGAGTAATATTACGCTATATTGTTGTTAAGGGTTATTGTGCGAGTAAGATATACACTCGACTTGTGAGAAGGTTGAAGGTTGCGATTTAGACGATAATCATGGTTACACGGAAGAGATTGGCTTCACCGTGAGTATTGAGGACGTTAACGTTGTGTTAGGATGCTTAGTGTATGCATTGGTTGTAGACTTGGTCTAGAGCCTAAGAAAGGATAGTTTTGCGGAGTATAGACGTTTCGGGCATTAGTAGCCTTGGCGATTCGTCGTGATTATTAATAAATTATCTTGGTGAGTGTACTAGATACACGAGTTTGTGATAGCTATGATTGTTGATTGTCAAGGTAATAGGCCTTGTTACTTGGTTTGATTTTTATTCGGTTATGTGCATTAGTTGTAGGAAACACCTACTTGATGCATTGCATAGAAGTATATTAAATTTTCATCTCATAATATCATGTTCATTCATTTCCTTAGCATAGGAGACTATTAAAGGATGCTTAGAACCTTTTTAATCATGAACCTTCGCATCGCACCTTGAAGCTTTTGAAATCCAATTTAGTCGGTACCCTAAATTGGTGATCAAAAGAGGTTCGTTGGTGGACTAGGATTGGTAGTGAGTAGGTTAAACATTGACTATACCCGTTACCAAATGGATGGACATAGATGGAAAGAATTTTCAAAACATGGCATTGTGTGCTCTTGTGTGTTCTTACCGCGATAGGGAAATCGCGAGTATGATTTGCATAGTTTGAAATGCCAATTTGGTTATCTTTGATTTGTTTGTAAATTGCTCCATAAGCAATTATTAATTCTTGTAACTTAGAATCTTTTGTGCTTGAATTTCATGATGTGCCCCGAAACAAATAGTTTCGGTAGTTGAACGTGTTCTTATATTGAAGTTGGGATTTTGCCTACATGGTTGGCGTAATGTGTTCATATGTGTATTCGCGACTCAAGTACGAGTCATGTTATTTTCAATCGTAAGTGTTGATGTTGTTGCGTCTATCGAGAGTTCGTAGACTTTTGAATTTGGATTATTAGAGTTTAACCCTCGTATATATTGTGGTGGTAGAATTTGGGATTCGAGTCTAGGTTGATGGTTTTGAACTCGATGTATTGTGGTTGAGTGTGGACCTAATGTTGGTTTGTATCATGATTTAGAATTCGGGACGAATTCTTTTTAAGGTGGAGAGGGTGTGACGCCCCGCTCCTTCGTTGTCTCGGTTTGCGTGCTATATTGCACTTCTTCCCTTGTCGACGGTATGTTTGGGTTGCGAGAGGGTCTAGATATGTTTGAGAGACCATATTAAGACCAAAACATTATTTAGAGACTCCATATAGTTGTTGACTTGCTAAAGTCTGAACAAGTCGTGACCCGGCGATAGTCGGAATGCGCCTTGATTGAGGGTTTACTTGCGTTTTTGTGTTCGTGACCTCGGTTTGGGTCCTAGACCTCTTTAAGATGGTTTATTAACATGTTTAGATGCATTAGACTTCAAGTTGGAGGTGTTCCTTAAGTCTATCGAAGATTTGGAGTTTTGGAGATAGCGTTCGTCTCTATCATCGCGTAGTTAGAGAATCGAGTCGCGTAATCGCCTCTCCTTTGGGATTCTTATTTCCCTAAGTTGTTATTCAACTTCCTAGAAGTATTTAAGCTTCTTCATTAGCCCTTAGACTTGCCTTAAAGTCTCCTTTCATTGCTCGTTTGATTTCGAGTTCGTTAGTCGTCCGGTTGCGTTGTTGCACCGCTTCCTGGTTTCGCTCCGAGTTGTTTCGGGAGTTGTTTGGGTGTGTTTTAGACTTGTTTTGAGTTGGGTTAGACCTTAGGATGGTTGCCCATAAGTTTGGGATCATTTAGATCAAGTTTAGACCAAGTTTTGGAGGTTCGAGGCGACGTGGGATGGAGGGGGGCGCCAGCCTCGGATCTTGAGCACCAATGTGCAGAAGAGGTGAGGCGGCATGGAGAAGGTTGAGGCGCCCGCCTCGGCCAGAGAAGCTGTATTACGGGATTTTCTTCCCTGTTTTGAGTTGTGATGTGTTTTACCTATTCTACCCCCCTTAAAACCCCTACAAACCCTTCAACCTCTCATACTTAACCAACCCAAACATGTCCTAACATTATTTAGAAGTTAATTAAGGTTGGATTAGAGCTTGATTACCCCTAATCTCCACTAATTGCACTTGAGAAATGTCAATTGTGCCCTTCTTAATTTGGGGGTATAAATACCCACACCCGCTTTAATTCTTTGAAACCATTTCATTTCTTCTCTTCATCCATTCATATTAGAGAGAGAGAGCTCCATGGGAGACTCTTGAGCCACAACTCTTCTCCCTTCGATCCAAGGCGATCCGACCACCCGATTTCCTTCAAACTTGGATTCTTGAAGCCCTCGACGAGTAGAAACGACTTCACCGATCGGATTTGTGTTCTCTTGAGTTTTCACTCAAGCTAGGTAAGTTACTTTCTTTTGATTTTGGTTCATTGGCCCTAAGGAAAACAACTTGTATGCTAGTGTGGGCAATGAACAACTTGTATGCTATGTTTGCCCCAATTTTTGGGATTTTTAAAATGACTTATATGAATCTTATGATTTAGGGGTATTTGTAGATGACTCCTATGATTATTGAAGTATATGATTACTCTTCATTTTGTGTTTCTAGGCTTGAGCATGCTAGAAATCATGCCTTTATGCTATTTGGGTTTATGGTGAATTATATGCCTATGATTGGGGCTTTGGGTGTATGAACTCACATGATAATATGAGTAGAAACATTTAGTGAAATTATGAAATGGGTTTGGTCTATGTTGGGATTATTTGTGGATTTTAGGCTTGAGAGTCAAACCGAATCATTGGAGAGAATTATGGTTAAGTTGAAGTGGGGTTAATGTTGAGATCGATGAGAATGTAAATGATGAAACTTGGTGTTTAGACTCAGCGAATCGAAATATGTTCATTAATGTGATTGTGAACTCGGGTTGGAATCCTACGACAATTGGATTCCGTTTGATTATGATTATGATGGATTCTTGGGTTTTAGGGCTCGGGGAATCAAGCAGAATGAATTTTGGGATTTTGTATATATATGAATGAAATGTTTAATTGTGGGGCTATGAAACACGTAAAGAATGGAATGTAGAATTAAGACTCAGCGGAGTCATTGTGAGGTCAATGTGATAACAAGCCTTTGGTTGAGACCTACGATGTTCGGGTCTCGTTTGCTTATGTTGTGCGTATCAGAGTACCTTGTTGTGTCCTATGGAGACACTCATGTTATAGAGACCCATTGGGAACTTGTTTAGAGCGTGCTTGTAAAGCACGGAGTATTAGAGACCAACCCGTGGTCTCGAGTACCATTTAGTAATGTTATTCGATGAATTCACTATAAGGAATTTAGTCGCGAGCATATGAAACTTGCGAGATTTAGACTACAAGTAGTCTTGTCATTCATGAGATGGGTTTGATGATGTCGGCTATAATGGGGACTTTGGCTAAGTCCGGTGTGCCTTTAAGTGAAGCTAAATGCTAAGTTTTGAATTGTGGTGGTTCTTAGACTAGTAGTAGTCTTTGATTTAATCTTGAGTTGAGGACTTTAGTAGACCTCATGTTGTGAATTGTTGAGCTTATATGCTATTCTTGAATTGGTAATGACTTGAGGTTTATGAATACCTCAATACGTGGTTTTTAGACTAAACTTACAAGTTAGTTGAATATGTTAAGTGTGTACAAGTATGTGCATTGTTTATTGGTTTTGTAGAGCATTATGACCTACTTGAATTAATAAGTTCTTTTGTGATGAACTTGGTCCTTATTGGTTATACAAGTAAATAATCTACTTGATCATCTTGATTTTGAGTCGGTGGCGTCTTGGTCGTTTTTGGCAATGGGACGATTCATGGCCTTTGGAAACATTATTGAATGCCGCATTGTTACCCTTTCTCTCACTATTTGGCCGATAGTGGGATGTGGTCTCGTATTAGCGGCTCCTAGCACGATGTCGAGCTCCCATTTCTCATCCAGTCGGATGAATT
>CM028377.1:66187270-66258779 GCA_013146195.2 Codonopsis lanceolata | reverse complement strand
CAAAAAAACTCACCAGCATGCCCCATGAAAAGATAATTAGTGTCAGATTACATTTCCACCAATCCGAAACAGCTCGATCAGATCATAAAACTGGCCATGAATATCACCGCAAACCGTGACGGGACACTTGACCGGCTGCACATTCCATTCCTCCACAAGTATAGCCCTAGCTTGATCGCACAGCGTCTTCACCTCCGCCTCCGTCAACGGCTTGCACTCCATCAACTGCTCGATCTGCCGATCTAGATCCGCGTGCGACGGCATTTTTCCTCACTCTCCTCCCTCCGGATCTATAGCACCGGCCGATCGGATCACTAAAATTTTGAAATTGAACAAATCGAGTAGGTTTTCACGTACCGAGATTTCAATTAATCGATCCGATCCAGGGCACAATCAGCGAAATATTAGGGTTTCATTCTTCCTCCCCATCATTGTCGAAGTTTGAGATTCGTCTCCATTGACTAGAATATCTTTCTCTCTGTGTAAAAAAGTATATATGTATGTGTGTGTGGGTACGTACTCTGTGTTTGTGAAAATGGAAGAACAGTGAAATGAAATTCAAATGAGGGTGAAATGAAAATGGAAATGAAATGAAAAATGTGTGTCTGTCTAATTTGTTTGTACGCGTCAGTATTGTGTGGAACAAGGTTTCTTGCTCCGGTGGCTCCGCCGAGTCAAAATCTATAGAGATAGCGACACGTGTCATGATGCGTAGATATTCTCTTTAGGGCGTCTTTGTTAAGGTGGTAAGTGCGCCCCCGGCGTATGATAGCTGGATGTTTTGCTGGAAGTTTTTATGGCGAATAAAATGAAGCCAGTAAGTTATGGATCTTATATAATCAATTCAAAATGAAAATAATAGGGAAAAATACCAAAAACTCCCTTAAACAATTCTGATATAAAAAAAGTCTCAAAAATAATTATTCTATTTAAAAAGTCAAAAAATTAAACTTTTAATACTAAAAATAAAAAACTTAATGTTTCTACTAATATCGTTATGGTATGAGGTTTATATGAAAGATAATTTATATTTAACTTCAATAATGTTTATTATGTAGTATTTGGATAAAATAATAATAATATTTATTAGAAACTAAAATAATAATAATAATAATAATAATAATATCTATAATATAATAGAGCTCACTCTTACAATTACTTGGGATAAAAATGATTTACTATTTTACAAATGATCCAACGCCCTTATTTCCCTTATTCTCACATGTGCGAATGACAGCTTTTTACGCTTTTTATATTATCGGTCATTTGCTTACTGTTTTACGTTTTACGCTATGTTATCATAATCAATTTAATTTTTTTTCCGATCTCGTAATCGTATACAAATTAATTGAAATATTTGGTTTTTTTGTCTTTTTAACCGTTATCGTAATCTTTTGTCCCGCCTTTTTCCAATTCCTCGTGATACAAATTAATCAATTTACTGTTTTACCAAGATTCTAGCTATTGAATAAAAAATTATTTTACAATACCAATTTCCAAATAATGTCTCTCAATTTTTTTTAAAGAATTTTCATTGTAGTTTTTAAAAAGTTGATGAATGTCAAATTTTTAAACGAAAAATTATGTGTGGGCATTCATTTCAATGTAATATAACGTTTAATCTCACAATCTCAACCGTTTTTATCATGTTTTTTTTCCATCCCTATTTTATTACTGCGAAAATTATTGAGATATTACAGTTTACAAGATAGTTTACAGTTATTATTTTACATTTAATATTTTTACAGTTAATATTTTACAGTTTTACACTTATTTGCGAAAATTAGTTATTTTTTTACTGAAATATTACGATTTTACAGCTAATATTTTACAATTTTAAAATTTTATGGTTGCGAAAATTTGTATTTGTATTTTTTCTTTTTAATTGTTTAACTTAATCAATTTAATTTTTTCCGACTGTATTTCCTATACAAATTTTTAAAAAATTAAAAAACATAAGTTTTGTAATTTTAAAAAAATTAATCATATCGTAATTAACTTGAGTAATTTAATTTTTGTCCAGCCCACAATTCCGTATACAAATTATTAATTAATCCCCCTGTTCCGGGCAAATAGACACCGTTTGAAAGTCAATTTTTTTAAGAAAATAATATTTTTAGTAGTTCATTTCTACAATATTTGCTTCATTTATTGATAAATTTTAAAGCGACGCCATGTCTCAAGACTAGAAAGAGTACATTAGTCTAATATACAATGAACTCATACTCATACATGCTGCAATTGACTAAAGCAATTTGAGGTTGAGATTAAATTATCTTTAAAAATTTAATCTGTTTGTGATTCACTCTCACTCACATGTATGAGAGTAGTTATCAACTTTTAACTTCCTATTACAAAGTCACCCCTATAATTAATATTATGAGTCACATTTTTTCTTACGAACAATCACATCTTATAAAATATCACTCTTACATTAGATTTGATTCAGGCAATCTAGCTTAGGAATTGATTTCAACCCAAAATCAAATATGGGTCGTGGCTTACATATAACTTACAAATAACTCACATCAACTATGAGTCGAATTCGAATAGCGCCTCAACTACCACTGAAGCAATATACCCTTCAACTATAACATTTTTTCGCAATTTCTGTAATATTGTCGCTTCAATTGATTTAAATCATGTATATTGGCATCGTATCATAGGCACGCACGAAAATCTAGTTATGAAGAATTATAATAAGAACAACAACAACAAATAACTATATTATCTATATTACAATGTAGCACATTCTCACACATGTGCATGTTATTTGATTAAAAGCTATTTAAAGTTAAAGATTAAATTATCTTTAAAAGTTACTTTAATTCATTCTCACACACTTTTAAGTCAAAATTATATTTAGCATTTACACCTGAGATTAATCTTCTAAACCATTATTACCAACCTTACATTAATATAATCTCACAATTTAGCTCAATTGATTGACCGAGGGCCGGGGGTTGATTCCTCGTAAAAATAAAATGTTATATATATAAATAACCCTATCACATATGGGTCGAGTTCGAATAGCGCCTCAACTACCACTTGAAGTAATGTACCCATCAACCGTAAAAAAAAATTTAAATCGCACCTTCTATTTAGACATTGGTGTTTCAATTGACGAAATCGTATATATCGGCACCGTGTCATGCACATGCACAAAGATCTAGTTAATAATAATAATAGACTTTTTTTTGCTATTATTATTATTTTTATTAATTATTATTAGGGTTAATCGCATTAATGGCCTCTGACTATACTGCTCTCATTAATAGTCTCCGATGAACTCAAATAAGTGTGATATTTTATATTGATTTTGTGCTTCAATTTGTTGTAAATGTTGCACTATGGGTATTTATATTTTGGTGATATCATGAGAGATTGATGGTGAAAAAAAAATATCAAGTTCAAAGAAAGAAATTCAAAATATAAGACATTAGACATTCGAAATCATCATTTTCTTTAATACCTTTTGTTGTAAATATTGAAAAGTCATGTTGTGCTTTGTCAACAACTACCTAGTGTTGTAAGTGGGAGATCATGGCCTCTATAAAAGGAAAGACTTGGAAAGCAATGAGGGCTTAGTTATATAAGGAGAAGTCCTTTAGAAGTGAGAGGAATCATAGACAACACGGATGATACACATATATACACTCGAAGATTTTGGTAGAAATTGTTTGTTTTTTTCTATCACACTTGATTTTTGTTACATTTGGTTTTTTTGTAAGTAATCTTTAGTTATGTTTAGTGGCTAGTTTTATTTCTTCCAAGCATGAACAAGTAATCCTTTACAAGTTCCTACCGCGTGAGATCTAATTGTTTTTCAATCTCAATTGGGTTCAAGTATTTATTCATGTTTGTTTGTTGCAAAATGAATTATTATTATAAATATTGTTTTAAAACCAATAGCTTGTGGCCAAACCTCTAACTAGTAACGATCATTTAGGCATCACAAACATATTCGGTCCGTGTTGTGGGAATGAGTAATCTAAATTAAATGATATTGCTTCAATATGCAATTTAGAATCGGTCCCTCACTCTTAATGCTTTCAAAACATTAAGTCCTACGAGCATCTCGGGGTTGTCTTTTGATTAGGAAATAGTTAATGAGCTTCTCTTAACTATCGACAAGAATGAAAGATTGGGTGTCTGTGGTTGTCGACAACTATAACTCGCTTATTTGTAGTCAATTGAGTCATCTTTGCATCTATGATCGTGAGTAAACTTATGGGATTACGTTTAGTTCATTGACCGAGACTTTTTCGTTATTAGAATCAAACATTATTTTTGCTCGCTTACATTAAACCTTTTATTTTTTTAATTAACTTTTTTGATAATTAATTTAGCTTTAAAACCTCAATTATTATTTTTATTGATTTGTTAAAATTCTTGAAAGAAGTGAATTCGACGCCCACGTGGATACGATCCCTACTACCCCATACTCGTTATAAGGAAAATATAAAATTATTTTTTGATTTCATTTGACACCCTTAAGAATTTTTGTCAAATATGGGTTTTAGTCTTAAAATTTTACAAGAATCATTTTGATGGATGTCGTTTGTTCTAAACAATTGAGTCGGTAAGCTTCCCACATGCAATTGATAAGGGCTAAAATGAATTTTTCGGAAGAAGGAAGATGTTTCGGTGTTGGAAAAAAAAGCTAAAAACAAATCTCCTCTCTCATTACCTTCTTAGATCTCCTCATTCATCTCTTCATTCATCTTCAATCATCATTAGCAACCCCAGTGAGCCCCTTATTTCCATCTCTAGATCCATACTCCCCGACCTAAATCCTAAATAAGAAAAGCTCTAGTCATGGCTCCACCAGATGTATGCGAAAACACGCCCACATCAAGCCCCATATTTAAAGATCGTTTACAAGAAAGAATCGCATTATGGATTATTGGCAAAGGGTCTTCGATTTTGAAACCGCAATGAGCCTAACTTTAATTCTTGATACCAAGCAACTTTCCAATTTCGGAACCCATTTGGCCTCGACAAAATCCGGCCAAACCCATAAACATTTTTCAAGAAACCAAAATGTTGCCATTCGCAAGAAGTTTGACCAAGAAGGTATAGGTCTAGCTCTTATTGAAGAGAACGCCAAACCCAATTCAAGAAAAGTCCTCGTTGGGTTGAAACTCAAGATTCAAGTCCCCATCTTCTACCCCCGCAATTTCTCCAATAGGATCACCAAAACCTCCGAGCAATTTTGGAACCCGGATAACGAATTCCAAATTGCGATGACTCAGCTCCATTTGGGACTGAATTCCAAGAACCAAATAAGAGATTATTCTCCAAAGGTTTCACCGGGCTCTGTCTTTAAGTGAGATGGAGCATTCTGAAGAGTACACATGTGTGATTTCTAGAGGACCTGTTCCAAAGACTACTCATATCTTGATGATTGCATTGTAGAGGGTTCATGTCGTGGTGTTGTTGGGTATACCGAGTTGAATAATTTGAAAACCACATGTCGAGTTTTCTCAATTTTTGTCGCACTCACGAGAAGAGTTTTAGACAAGGTAGTGATATTTACATGGAGGAGGGAGAAACCGAGCTAGCAAAGGCGGTGGTCGGAGGTTGGGGATCTAGAAATAAGAAGTTTGCGTTAAGAAAGATTGATGGGGATTTTTTTTTCTTTTAGTTTTTTTTCCAACACTGCAAATAACATCCTCCTTCCAAAAAATTCATTTTAGCCCTTATCAATTACACGTGGGAGACACATGACCGACTTAACAATTTAGAACAAACAACGTCCATCAAAAGGGCCGTCGTTGTAAAATTTTAATACTTGTAGGACCCAAATTTGACAAAAAATTCTTAAGGGACTATTAAAGAGAATGACCCATAGTCAAGGACCAATAGTACGATTAACCCTATTATTATTATTATTATTATTATCACTATTATTATTACTATTACTACCAAAATTTCATAATGGTGTAAATGTTAAGTTTTTGAATTTTTAGAATGAAAAACATTAGATTTTATGAATTAAGTAGTTGCTTTGGGATCATTCGAGAATGAATTTTTTAAGATATTTTTATACTATTTAATAGTAAATGTTAATAAAGAAAATGATAATAATATTATGGTTATAATAATAATAATAATATTATTATTATTATTATAAGAATAATTATTATTATTGTTATAATAATAATAATAACAATAATATTCAATGCAATTCTTATCATCATTGTCATAAATGAAATAATAATAATCTTATGAAATCGTTGAACATAACGGCGTTTGAAGACACGTTAAGTATTAGACTTTCTAGTACTAAAATTCTAATTTTGGAGCTGTTTGGATACAATTTTTTTTTAGGAATTTTTGAATGGGAATTTTAAGTATTTTTCCCAAAATAATAAGGTACAATATATTTGTATTTAGTACAGCAATCTCAACTCGAACCCGTTAACACATTCAACATGTAAACCATTCGATTCGACCCAATCCGTTAACATTTTCATGTCGAAGCGGATAGCCCAATCAAAATGATTAACAGGTTGAATCTGGTTAAAGCGGGTCGAGACTGTTACACGTTTTGACACGCTAGTTGTTATTATATAAATGTATAGATTATTCAAGGGGATTTTGAATTAAGATGGGTCGACCCACACCAATCAATTACCTGTTATAACCCGACTCGTTCTAACTAGACCCGTTTCGCGAGTTTGATATTTGAGTTCTGACGGGTGTCAACCCGCCCCAACCCAACTCAAACTCAACTCACTCAATTACCAAACCTAAATTATTTACCTAACAAACATGAGTTTAATAGAAAAAGACATTCTACCTGCAATATGGTAGCAAATTAATCTTATGAGAAGGGGAGAGATTTTGTGAGAACAAATTTTTTCTTAGTATTTTTTTAAAATCCATTATAGCTTATCATTAAAAATGAAAAAAAAAAGTACTTATAGTAAGTAGCGCTTGTTTTGTAACCATTTCGTTTCTAATATTTTTGTTTTTATTTATATGTTTTTTGTGAAAAAAAGAAATAGAAATACGTTTGATAATCACTTCTATTTATGAGAAACAAGGAGCGTTTGTCATTTTTCCCCAACATTTAGAAATGAAAAAATTTGTTTCTTCATTAAGAGAAATGATTCTTTTTTGAAACTTTGAAGGGTTAAGGTCGTCAACTTAAATGAGGTCGGGTCTTCGAACTTTGACATCGTAAATTTTCAACATTAATTTTTTCTTATATATATGTATATGTATATGTGTATATATATATATATATACGACCGCTTTTAAGTATATATACTTATAAAGAACCACCATTGTCATCTATGCCATCACCGCGTAGAACGAACTCTGCTTCACTAGGGCTGTCTCCCACCACCATTAGGCCTGACAATTACAACTCGAAACCAGTTAACCCACCCGACTCAACCTGAAAATTACCCAGCCCAACCTGTTTCAACCCAAAAAATTAGCGGGTTTGGGTCGGTCATGTTAAAGCAGATCGGATCCATGACTCATTTTGACCATATGGTTTTTATTCTATAAATGTATGGATTTTTTAGAAAATATTTGGGCTAAGACAAGTCGATCTGATTTCAACGAGTTTGATATCCGAGTTCTAATGAGTTTCGACCCATTACCCATCTAACTCGACTCATACCTCAACCCACCCAATTATTCAGGGCCTAACCACTACCATCCTCTCCCCTCTCTCTCTCTCTCCCTCCTTCTCCTTATCCCCCTCTTTCTTTCTCCCACTACTGTGTCTTATTCTCTCTTTTTTTGTGTTCTTTATAAATTTTTATTTATTAATTGATCGAGTGATCAAGTGTGTGCTTACTACTAGTAACAACAAACTCATGCATTATATTCAAAATGATCGTATTCATTATTAATTATATTTGTTAATGGTGAATCGTGATCAACCGATGATAATGATCATATTAATTATTAGTTTGTCATCTCTACTTGTTTAATTGTTTGAACTACTTTTGTTAAATTTGATGGAAGCAAGCACAAGAAGAAGCTATCGGTTCCTCCAGATTCGAGTTCCATCCAACGGATGAGGAGGCTGTTTATCCTTTTTTTTTTTGAATAGTAGATGAAATCATGAATTTTTATTCTACACGTTCGAATTGGATATAATATACTATTATGGAAGTTGTAATGTGTTAATCTTTTTGAAAAAGAATATAACTTTGTGAAATAAAATAAAAATGTTTGTAAAAAATGATTAGCTTTTGTTTCTTTTTCATAATAGAAATAAAAACAACTATCAAATGTGTTTTTATTTCTTATCCAACATCCAAAATAAAAAATAAATAAAAATAAAGTGAAAGCGAAGGAGAATGAATAATTACGGGCGGTACCTTTTGGAGATATTATAGCCTCTTCGATTCACTTTCTTTTTTATTCAACCAGGTAAAATGTTTTTCATAAAAATTCCCAAAGCTGCGTGACTCCAAATACTTCATTCTTTTCACTTTGTCATACTTTCTCTCTCTTCTTCTTTCTCCTGCTACTTATTTTTCTTTTTTTACATTACTCTCTTTCTCTTCTTCCTCTTCGTCTCCATATATTTTTTTTCCATTGCCGACCTCTTTTCATCTTTTTCGACCATTTTTTTCATAACTTTTGATCACAGATAAACCATAGGACTCACCACATATCAAATCGAAACTCTCGACAAGATCTACAAGACCTATTAAGTTTACCCCGTGACATCTTCGTTTTAAGGCTAAAACGATGTTTAAACATTGTTTTGGGCTTGAAAGTTTTTCGATGCCAATTTTTACACACAAATTTGGGGACATTGTTCAATTTATTCATTCAAATGCCAAATTTGTCTATTTCGATGCTCACCTTTGTTGATATTTGATGGCGTGTTTAATTATTCATTTTGATGCCAATTTTGTCCATTACTAGACATGCCTATCCGGTTTCGATTCACGGTTTCGAAGCCGGCGGTTTTGAAGACACAAAGGAGGAACAGATTCGGGCGGGAATCGGCAGTTTGGTTACGAGCAAGTGAACCATTTTTACGGTTCACCAAATTTATTTTTAAATTTATTTTTGATTTTTAAATTTTTTTAAAAAACTACGTTTAAACATGTGTAACAAACTATATTTAAATATTTTTTGAATTTTTAAAAGTGACAAAAAGTCATTATTTTAACTTTGTATAAACATTTTATACTTTGTAAATAGCAACAATATTTTGTTAAAAAAAACGAGGGCGCACCTAATCAATTTTATTAATATAATAAAAAATTACAATAAGGAGGACAAACAATGAACTAAAGCCAAATGAGCCTTACCTCAAAGTTATACTCCCTCCGTCCCTAAATTATCGTCCTCCTTTCCTTTTTCGTTCGTCCCAAAATAATTGTCCACTTTGAAACTTATCTTTTTAGAACATCATTTTTACCACTTTACCCTTACTTTTTCACCTTACTTTAATTATGGGCCACATACACATGGGCTTTAAAGGAAACTACACATTAAACCAATATAAATAATCAACTCAATTGTTTTTTCTTAATAAATGCGTAGGACGAGGACAATAATTTAGGGACGGAGGGAGTAATTTTTTCAATAAATAAAAAAAATCGAATCTAAAAATTCTAACTTACAATCTATAAATTAAAATTTCTAATCTAGAAATTACAATTAACTTACCAAAACAAGCAGCGTTGTTCAATCGTTCCTGGTCGCTGTATCCTCATCAAAGCTCTCCTCATCCTCGGAAATAACTACATTGTCTTGTGTTCGAGTCGTTGCGTTAACCCAATCGCCCACCAAAAATTGAAATTATAAATTTCTTGGACTTAATTGAGATCTTATTTCAACCAAAACGTAGTCGGATACGCTAAATGCATGTTCAACGACGACGGTTGAGGCAAAAGCAACTAGGACCTCCTTTGCAATTAATGGTAGAGTTGGATAATTTTGGGTCATTCTCGCTCATCAATTTAAAATATCAAAATTTTCTACAGGACGAAAATTAGTTGATGCATATAAATCAAGTTCTAATGTATTTTCTTCGCCTCGTGCTCGTTTTTAGTTCTTATATTAATAAAATTATCAACCCAAGAAAAAGGGTCATCACTAAGTTGACTATTACTAAATGAAATAATTTAGGTTCCATATTTTGTTGTCTACAAAATTTAGCCCTTTTTTTTTTTTTTTAAATATTATGTTGTCTTAGCAAAACTGATATTATCTTCCTAATTTGTTTAACTTCATTACGTAAAGTCGTCAAACCATCTTACACACACAAATTTAAAATATGACATGCATCTAACATTAAAAAATTTACCACAAATTGATAGTTGAAAAAATGAAATGAGTTCGGGTTAACTAGCAATATTATTTGAAACATTATCAAATCGAATTGAAAATATATTTTTTTTATCTAAACCATATTCTTTTAAAACATTCATATTTTTTGCAGAAATATTATGAGCATTATGTACAATATCAAAGTTATTAAATCAAATTAATCGTTTTTGCATTGTCCATGAGTTATCAATCCAATGACATGTAAGCGCTATATAATCACGTCGTTGTCATTTATCACTCCAAATATTTACACATATTGAAACTTTTTGCAATAAATTTATAAACATAGTAATTGATGTATTTTTTTCCTTCTAGGCAAGTAATTTTTGTGTTACGAGTAATCATATTCCTATGAAGTTCTTTAGCGGTAGGATTCAATGACAATTGTGCAAAAATTTGCCCATAAAACATTATTTGCAAAATTAAACGATGAACCTTTAGCACAAATCAAATTTACCATTTGTTTTCTATACATAGCTTCGGTAAATTTAAATAGAGAAAAAACAACAACTCCCGTTATTTATGTTTGACCTTCTTCCATTCTCATCTTATCGGGATGCTTGTTCCTTATGTGTTTCTTATACATGTCGAATCTATTTCCATTTTTGAAACTGAATATGGCGTTGCAATAGATGCATGTGACTATGAAATTCTTACTTTCAAGATGCGTTTTTGTATAATGCATCGTGAATATATCGGATTGTCTCGTTGTTCAACCTCTTGTTGTTGTTCCACCTTGAACTCGACCTCTTGTTGTTCCACCTTGGCCTTGGGGTTTGAGTGATACTCTCTTGTGTATGAAGATTAGTTTCCGAGATGTGAGGATTTACCTGCTCATCATCCATTGGATTGTTTACGTCATATTCATCATCGTTAAAATCTAAACAAATTGGCGTGTCTAAATTTTACCCAAAAGTATCTTCGGGCCCAACTCTTCTCGGCTTGAGGATTTGGGATCCTTGGGAAGCTTTGTCTTTTCCCTTATTCATACTGGATCGAGAAGAAAACATTTTTTTGTAAGAAAGTAATGAAATAACATGATAAAATGTAGTTAATAGTATAAATTAATAATTAATTTAAAAAGTAGTAATTAACAATAAGCCGATTATTGGACTAGTTAAACTAGTAAGTATAATATTAAAACAAAACTAATAAATATTAAAGTACTTTAATATTAAAGTTAATAACTAATAACAAAAATAATATTACTTAATAATAATATAGATAATTAAAAACGTAATTAATATAATTTATAATACTTAATAAATATTGGAGAGTAGTAATAACGTAATTAATATAATTTACTAAATAAACAATAATTAATAAAAAATAATTACTAAACTTATTAATAATTGAAAGATTAGAAGTGGGAAAAAATTGTATAGGAAGTGGGAGTATTTATAGGTTAGGAAAAAAGGTAAAAACATTTTTTTTTCATAAAAAGCTAAAAACGATACCAATACCGTTTTGCCGCTCCTTTCATCTAGGTCGTTCGCTTCATATCATCTGGGCCGTCAAATTCAAATTATAGCCGTTTTATTCTAACTGACCATTAAAACCGTGAATCGTCGGTTCACGGTTCTTGAATACAGTTCCAAATCGCCGGTTCACCTAAATCCTAAATGCATAAACCTTTACTGAACTGGTGAACCTCCGGTTCCAGTTCACTTGAATACGGTTTCAATTCGGTTCTGAGACGGTTCGGTTCATGGTTGGAACCGTGAACCTTAAACTGTTTGGGCATGTCTATCCATTACGATGCCCAACCATGTTGATATTTGGTGGAAGTGTTCAATTTTGTCAATTTCGATACCCCAACTTTGTTGATATTTGGTGACATTGTTTAATTTATTCATTCGGACACCAATTTTGTTAATTACGATGCCCAACTATGTTGATATTTGGTAGTAGTATTCAATTTTGTATACGTTAATATTTGGTAGTAGTGTTCAATTTTGTCCATTTTGATGCCCAACTTTGTTGATATTTGGTGGACGTGTTTAATTTATTCATTATGACGCCAATTTTGTCCATTACGATGCCCAACTATGTTGATATTTGGTGGTAGTGTTCAATTTTGTCAATTTCATTGCTCAACTTTGTTGATATTTGATGACAGTGTTTAATTTATTCATTCCGACGCCAATTTTGTCAATTAAGATGTCCAACTATGTTGATATTTGGTGGCAGTGTTCAATTTTGTCCATATCGATACCTATCTTTTCTATTGTGATGTCAAATTTGGTTAAGGATTTTTACAATGTGATGCTTAAAATTAGATAGACTTCAAATGTGTTTTACAATTCCCAGTGTTTTTATTACGATGCCCAAATTTGGGCAGCGACTTTTGAATTTCGATGTCCAAATTTTGACAGATTTCAATTATATATTTCGGTGCCCAATGTTTTCATTCCGATGCCCAAATTGGGCAGGGATTTTTTGAATTTCGATACCCAAATTTTGACAGATTTCAATTATGCATTGGGATGCCCAAATCAGGCGGTGGCTTTGTGCGTGCGTTGTTGTTCATTAAGGATATCTTTATCATTTTATCACCAAAAGTGTATTTTAACGGTTGAAAACATATATAAAGGATTTATTTGATTATAATATCATCACAGGAAGGCCGATTATCACCCAAAAGAGAATCCTAATATATGTCAGGGACTTAGGCCTTGATAATTGGTATTGGACTATTGGGCATTACTACTATAAAACTTGCGATTTGTATTATTTTATGTAGTTTGTGTTTGTATGTGTATGAAATATCTAATAAATCAATTATTACAATTATGTTAAAGGAGACACTATCATTACAATTTTTGTTTATCCACTACATTATCAATTATTATATCAAATAAATATATATTTGAACGAAATCACCCCTTGATTACTTGCTCAAATTAAGTTGACTAACCATGTTACTTTCCTAATTACATATACGTAATTTTTTAATTCAAATTATATCAAAAAGTAATTTTGGTTATCATCAGCATAAATAACCATGTTACTTTTCTAATTACATCTACGTAATTTTTTATTACTTTTTATTTTTTAGTCAATAAAATTTATGGCTTGAGTCATGTTAAATAGAAACTAATATTATAAGAATATTATTGTCAACTAAATTGTGAGAAAATATGTGATCATTGCTTATTGAAATAAAAAAATGACAATTAGATTTAAATAAACTATATAATTGTAAAAAATCAATTCAATAGTAAAATCATATATATTTTGATAATACATCGTATAGTCTTAATACCTTTTAACTATCAACAACAATTAATTCTAAGTATTTATTTTGAATTGATTATAACCGATTATCAGTTCAATACCTATCATATTGTTATTATTGAATTTATTTTATACAAAAATATTGTTTAAATTATATTAGTCTTTTTTTATAGTATTCAAGTACTCCGTATAACATATTATCTAAATTTTGGTAGATAAATAATTCTCTTATCATGAAACGTGAAACGAGTCATTTGCATGATAAAAAAAGTATATCTATTAAGAAAAAATAAAAATAGAGAAAATAAAAACAATTTTGTTCGTTGATGTGTTAAGAATTAAAAAATAATATGAAAATAAGACATATATTACCTAACTTCAAATAACAAGTAATTAATTAAGGAATATTTTTGTCCAAACATACATTAGTTCAAAATAATAATTAATAATATATTAAATAAATAACAAATGTAATGAAAATAGTCTTTTCCTACTTGTTATTACGATAGCGTTTGGCGGCTCATTTTCAAAAGTAATAATTACTACTTATTTTTAAGAGGTATGATATTACAAGCTAGAGCTTGTAGTATTATTACAAGCTTTAGTGTTAGTACCGTTTGATTAAATCTATTTAAATCTCTACACTGTTAGATCAAAAATACTTTTTTAAAGTAATGATACGGACTTTCCAAATCATCACCAACTTAATCATCTAACGACTCTAATGCTAAAGCTTGTAATAATATTACAAGCTCTAACTCGTAATATCATTTGTCTATTTTTAATACTAGTAAAGAGTGTATCTTTATTACTGTACAAGATGAGAAAGATAAAAACTTGATATTGTGCAATAATTTGTTAATTTTGAAGTGTTCATTTGAGTTCACGATTTCAAATATATATATATATATATATATATATATATGGTAAGGGTAAATTTTTCCCTTCAAAATTTCATTTTTAAATTATTAACTTTTTAGTTATCATTTTACTTTTTCTCTCTCCTATCTTCTTTGATTATATTTTTCTTTCTCTCTCTCGTCTTCTCCTTATTTTATCTCTCATCATCATCACCACCTCCTTTCTTTTAATTATGTTTAAATATTTTTCTATCTTTAAAGTTTAAACATAAAAAATAGTAATTAAAACAAAAATAATAGTTCCGGAGTTAAGAAAACAAAAATATAAGAGGTTAGTAATATATATATATATATATATATATATATATATATATATATATATATATATATATATATATATATATATATATATATATGGCAAGGTTAGATTTCTACCTCTCAAATATTTTTTTCTGTTTAAATATTTTTCTCTCTTTAAACATAAAAAAGTAACTAAAACAAAATTAATAGTTTCGGAATTAAGAAAACAAAAATATAAGAGCTTATCAAAATAAAAATAATTTATAGAACAAGCCACTATAAAAATAAAAGTTACATAATCAACAAAACAAAAATAACTTAATGCGAAGGTTAGTAAAACAAAATAATTTACGAAAAAAAAGTTTAAAACAAATTCTTAAAAATATATATGTAAAACAAAAATACGTTAGTAAAATAAAAATATTTGATGGAACACAAGTAATAGTTACATAATCAATAAAAACAAAAACAATTTAAACTGAGGTTACTAAAATAATAATAAAAATTATGGAAATTTTTTTTAAAAAATTCTTAAAAATGGCTATGTAAAACAAAAATACATTAGTTAAATAAAAATATTTGATGGAACAAAAATAATAGTTACAGAGTCAATAAAACAAAAATAATTTAAACTGAGTTTAGTACAATTATAAAAATAATTTACTGAACAAAAGTTTAAAACAAATTCTTTAAAATACTTATGTAAAACAAAAATATGTTAGTAAAATAAAAATATTTGATGGAACAAAAATAGCAGTTACAGAGTCAATAAAACAAAACAATTTAAATTGAGGTTAGCAAAATAATAATAAAAAATTACGGAACAAATTTTTTCAGTAAAACTAATTCTTAAAAATAAAACAAAAATAATAGTTACGAAGTCAATAAAACAAAAAATATAGTGGAAGTTATTAAAATCAAAATAATTTACAAAACAAAAATAATAGTTAACAGTAAAAATAATTGCGTTATTTTGATTTTAAATTATTTTCTTCTCATAAATTTCTTTATTCATAAAATACAAATATAATTTAATAAAAGTAATCATTGAAAATGAAGAACTTATTTGAGTTCATATTCTATTTGAAGGGCGGAAAAAATTCAAGTTTGTTCGAAAACATTTATTATACAGAGTTTTTGAATAGTATAAAGTGTTCGGGGTTGTCAGACCATGAATTGACACTTAGAATCAGTGTTCCAGTAATGCTATTGAGAAACATTGACCATGCTGGAGGGTTGTGCAATAGAACAAGCCTAATTATCATAAATCTTGAGAATCATATTGTTGAAACAAAATTTTTGAAAGGAAGCAATGTTGGAAAAAAATATTTTTATCCCAAGATTGTCATTAAATCTATCTGATGTAAGACTGTGTTTCAAGTTTCAAATATTTTTACATTGCTGGTATCATCTGCAATGACAATTAACAAGTGTCAACGTCAATAATTGCACGTATGTCTTTATTTGAAAAAGAAATAATATTTAGTAATGGACAGTTATATGTCGTAGTTTTTCTAGAGTAACAAATTATTTTGGTTTAAAGATATTGATATGTGGTAAAAATAAAAAACCAACTAATAAGATAACAAATGTTGTGTATAAAGATTTTTTTTAGAATCTATAATGATTAATGATACACTTATGTGTAATTGTTAATAAAATGATCCTCCTTATTTTATTTATGTATGATTTAATTAACGCGTGTTTAAAGCATGGGTTAAAAAAACTAGTTATCTCATAATTGCTGAGATAATTAATTTACTCAACAAGTGTCGTACGTACACTTGCACCTTGCTCTAGCTATCCTGGAACTCTGGAAGAAAGCATTTACTCCCTCCGTCCCTAAATAATCGTCCTAGTTGACCCGGTGCACAGTTTTAAAAAAACAATTGACTTGATTATTTATAATGATTTAATGTGTAGTTTCTTTTAAAGCTCATGTGTATGTGGTTCATAATTAAAGTAGAGTGAAAAAGTAAGGGTAAAGTGGTAAAAGTGATATTCTAAAAATGTAAGTTTCAAAATGGACAGTTATTTTGGGACTGACGAAAAAAGAAAGAAGGACGATAATTTAGGGACGGATGGAGTACTAGATAGTTTTAGACATGAGAAAAGTAATTTCCACTACATATTTTATTATTCGCTACATTATTAGTTATTGTATTGCATAATTATCTATTTGAACAAATCTCCCCGTATTACTTGTTCATAAAAAGTTAACTAAAAATTATTTATTTTAATTACATTCTAACATTATTTTTTAGTTCAAAAACAACGATGAACACCGTAATTATTGTATTGTTATTTTCACTTTTTAAAAATGCTTAATCAATTAGGTTTATGATTGAAGTTATTATGCAAAATTAAAAAAATAATATCATAAGGACACTTTTTTTAACCAAACTTTGAGAAAAAATATGTGGACTTCGGTTATTATAATATTTAAAAATGAAATTAACATGATATATATTTGTAAATAATTTATCCAATAGTGAAATTATAGTGTGAAATATGATTGTAAAATTTTAAAACTTTTTGTCTAATTTAACATTTTTATTTTTGAGTTGATTGAAACTAATATTCAATATATCACCTACCATATGCTATTATTGAATTGATTTTTAAAACTAATATTCTTTGACTTTAATTAAATTAATTTATTGTGATAATAAAATATCCAAAGTTTTCTAAAATTTTGGTACGTAAACAAGTGCCTTAATTATACTATTTTTATGTTAATATGAGACACAAGTCATATATGAAATTAATTAAAAATATTTTTTTAAAAAAGAACTACAGCCTTTTTTGTTGAGAATTAAAAGTATTTTATACAAAATAAAAATATAAAAAGAATAACTATCTTTGTTTGTTGAGAATTATAGTGTAATTTAGTAATAAAACATGCACTCTTCTTCGTATGTCAATTTTGTGAAAGGTAAATATATTCAAAAGTGTAATTATTTAATGTAATCACTAATGATGTAGTTGATAATAAAAAAACGTTGTGGAAATAACCATTCCCTTATATTAATTAACTAGTTTTACACCTGTGCGTTAAACGCACAGACAAAAATATTTTTAATTAAACAATATTCAAGCAAAACGAATAAACAAATCAAAATAAAAACAAATAAATTAAAAGAAGTAATGTATCTGGTAACTACTTAAATATAAATATATCATTTTATTGGTAATATTATAGATTTTGAAAAATTTCCTTATATACAACCTTTGTCAAAAAACAACTTAGGTGAGTCATCATTTCACAAAATTATAGTTGTAAGGAGAGTGATAAGAATAGTTGTAAGGATATCATTATTCTCAGTATTAATATCTTCAAGTCAGAACGATTTGTTACCCTAGAAACTGCGACATACAACTGAACATGACTGAATACTGACTTTGTCAAGAAGAGTTCTACATGTGAAAGTGATTGACATTGACTTTTGTTAATTGTCATGACATACGATACTACCAATGTAAATTATCTTCCCTCGAAACTTGAAAGACAACCTCACATCTAATGGAGACAATGATATTTTTGGTATAAATATTTTGTCTTCAACATTGCTTTCATTCAAAAATTTTGCTTCAAGAGCGTAATTCTCAAGCATGATAATGATTAGTTTTGTTTTTTTGACCCACTCTGCACTAGGGTCAATGTTTCTCAACAACATCACCCAAACACCAACCTTAAGTGTTAATTTATAGTTAGACAATCCTGAACACTTTATACTATTCAAAAACTATGTAGAATAAATATCTTCAAACAAACTTGTATTGTTCTCTGCCTTACACATAGAATCTGAACTAAAATAAGTTATTCCTTCTAAGTGATTGTTATAAACCATGTACTCATTTATGGTGTCAAGAACATCAAGAATTAAGGCAAGTATAGCTCTTTCTTGCAAATATGACACGTCATAAAATACTCAAAAAATGACAGATATATACTTTCAACAACTGGATCATGGATCATATATCTGATGCATTAACCAAAAGATCATTTGGAACTTCTATTGTTGCAACATCATCATATTCACCACCATATGTACCGTTGTCTATACTTAAAATTCACTCAGAAAATGCCTTCAACACGAGACTGTATTCGTCATTGCCAAAAGCTTGTAGTCTCATCTTTTTTATAAGTCTCAAAACTTTGTAATGTGTCCATAAATGGTACAATTTGTGATCATGTAACAAAAAAAAAAACATGTCGAGTTCTTTCAAATGGTCATTATGGTGGTACTGTTTTTTATTCAAAGAAATGTCACAGACATTATCTCATCAGTCATCATAGAATTTCATTCAAATTCCAGATAAGACAATTTTCTCTCATGGTATCTTACGCAATGTTTATACATAAAAGTTAGGGTTGTCTAATGTATGACTTCTTTTGAAACAACCTGTTTATATATATGTGATGGAAAATAAAATGTTGACACATCTGAATGAATAAGTTTGATGAAAAACGAAGGTAAATGCCAGAATCTTAGTCTCAAATTATCATCGGCAACGTACAACACCGTAAACATTATCAATTAAGTGTACCAGAAACTTTAATTAGTTGCCTTCCACAAAATAAATAAATAAAATCTACAGATTAATTTATTTAATGAAATTTAAGCAGATCAAGAAAAAAAATATTGTAAAAGCTCAAATCAAAGGCTTAGAAGTTTATGATTTTCACATCAATAAGCTTTTAAGCTTTTTAGAGTTTGATGGTATAATTTTAGTTATCAATGACTTGAAAATATTAAACTTCAATGAAAGAAAACTTCAGATCTATGCATCAAAGAAAAATACAAAAAAAGAATGGTATAATATGTTTTCACTTTTAGTTAAAAATGTTTTAATCAAACCGTCCATATTTGAAATTATAATAATTAAAGAATATATAACTAATAAATGTATAAATAATGTTTCATCTATCTCAAAATAATTATTATTTTTTACTTTGCAGAAGATTGATTGAACATCTACAAAGAAAATCCGTATACTTTATATAAATGTGATGAAAAATAAAAAGTCAAGAATGATATTGTGAATTGTGCTAAGAATACAAGGAGTTTGGGTGTCTTCAATGTTCTTAGAAATGTATAAGATATTTATGTCAACTTAATATTAAATGTTAGTATAAAAACAAAGAAAAAGTAAAAAACAAAACAAAGTATTTCACCTTCCAATGTTTTCATTTATGAACATCAGTTTTAGGCGAAAAAATAACGTTTGTTATTATATATAAATAGATACTCCTTCCGTCCCTAAATTACCGTCTTGGTGGACTTAACACACGGTTTAAGAAAACACATTTGACTGGATTATTAATATTAGTTTGTTGTGTAGTTTACTTTAAAGTTCATGTGTATGTTGCTCATGATTAAAGTAAGATGAAAAAGTAAGGGTAAAGTGGTAAAAATGTTGTCATAAAAAAAAAAGTTTCAAACAAGACAATTATTTTGGGACGGACGAAAAATGAAAGAATGACAATAATTTGGGGACAGAGGGAATATTAACTTAAAATATTGAACTCTCAAATTCAGATCTCCTACATGGATATAAAGTAGGGTTGGCGATTGAGTGTGTTCGGTCGGATATGAGTTGAGTCGAAATGAATCGTGACCCGTTATAATCCGAAATTAAACGAGTCGAAATGAGTTGGGTCGAAATGGGTAATGATTCAGAATGGATCGACCCGTTTCGACCCACAATTTTCTATCAAAAAGCTTACATATATATAGCAAAGAAATAACATGTCAAAATGGGTAACGATTTCGACCCACTTTAACCTGATCCAAATCGATCCGTTAATTTTTTTGGGTCGAAATATGTAACGGGTTAGGTTGGGTCGCGTAGTTTTTAGTCCAGATTGAGTGGGTTAGCGGATTTTTGATTGTAATTGTCAGACCTAATATAAAGTAGTATAAAGTCTCTCTGTCTTAAAAGAAAATATTAATGTTTCCCATTCAAGAAAGTAATTTTGAGCATAACGAATTAAATAGTTATTCCCTTCATTCTAGACAAAAAGTTTACTATTTTATTTGAGATATTTCACTTAAAGAATCTAATTAAAAAATTAAGGAATAAAAATATTATTTTATTATTAATAGACTACTAAAAATATCATTTAAAAAAATTAACTTTTAAAACGAAAATTTTTCACCTGAAACAGAGGGAGTATTAGTTTGTGGATCAAGCCAAAGCAACTAAAACAAGTTTTGACTGTGACTACGCAATTTAATTATAGGAAGAGAACGAGTCTTTATAAAAATTCATCGAATTTGCATACCAAGTGAAAATGTCCTATTCTTTTGGGACGGAGCAACTAGCCAAGGTAGAATAGCAATGATCTTGGGTGACTCCAAATCGTCAATTGCATACTTTGTCACATTAAATCATAGCTTTATAGCATTATATATACATGTTCTTATACAAAAAAGGTCATGTAAAATAACTACTCCCTCCGTCCCTAAATAATCGTCCTGGTTGACCCGGCGCATACTTTAAGAAAAAGTAATTGACTTGATTATGGGTTAATATCACTTTTGGTACCCTAACTTTACCCGTTTTTCACTTTTGGTACCCAATGTACACAAAGTATCAAATATCATCCTAAACGATTTCCAGTTTCATCAACTTTCATACTTTCCGTTACCAATCTGTCAAACCCAAACGGAAGACCTGCTATTCTAGGTTGGAAAGACAAGGAAACCGGCTATGAAGAGAGAAAGGGAAATGACTGTGTATTAGCTCGACATTTCTTCCCTAATTCATCAATTTTCCCCAATTCTGCCCCCCTTCCCTTTAGAACCCTAACCCTAATCCCCAAATTTCGTCCATATTTCTTCAATCGCTATCAAATCAACCCGTTTTTTGAGCTGATTAAAACCCTAAAGTCGTGCAATTGAACTCACATGACGAGAAGAAGTAAGGATGCGTCCCAGCCAGATTACGGTATGTGTCTGCTAGCTCGTTCCTAGTATGTGATATTATTGTTTGCTAGCTTATTTATCACTTTTGGTTAAAACAAGCGAAATTAGAGAAGGCTTGAGAAAATTTCTTGCAACATTGTTAGTCTCGGAGTTTATCATTTCAGCATTCCTGTCTTCCCAGTTCCCATTATGAAAGGATATAGAACAAAACCAGAAAATCCAAGGAATGTCTTGAAGAAAAGCCTTATTTTAACCAAAGAGTATGCATGAGACCCGTATTTTTGAAACACTTATTGTCAAGCTTTTTGTATCCAACTTGTAAATCAAATGCATAACACTTTAAATGGTTAGATTTATTATCGACATTGATAATTCATCTTCTAAATGGAGAGGACATCTGCAAATTACAGTACATAGATACCATTAAGACAGCTTATTTGTACAGTACGTAGTATGTGATATTGACGGCAACTGGTGACATGCAATGGTTGTATTGATTCCATGGACATAGCTAAAAGCCTAAAGTAATTGATATTATGCTCTTATTGATTGAATTTGTGTTAAAATGGTTGATTTTATATTGACTTGGTACCAAGTGATATTAACCATTTTCTTTCTTCAATCAGTACCAAGTCAACTTGTCTTACCTTATTTTCATAATTACCTGCTATTATATTGCTTGCTTTCTTCAATCAATATAAAATTAGACTTGTCTTAGCTTATTGTTTGCTTATTATATTTTCGAAAATTAGTAGAAATAATAGTAGTATTATTGTGAGCTTATTGTATTTTCTTGAAATTGTTGTGTTAGTTGATGATATTTATTTATTTTGCTTTGTTGTAGACCCTGAATTGGATATCATTTCATTTACAATGAAAATTGTCCATGGTGGTGTTATGAAGCATGACCCTAAAATATATGTTGGAGGGAAGATAGATTTTTTTGATTGGGTGGATGGAGAGAGTTTTGGGCTAACCGACTTGAGTGATTTTGTAGAGGAATTAGGTTACAAGTTTGAAATGGTTAAGATTTGGCATCAATTTGAGAAAAGTATAGTCATGGGTTGTAATCTTATTGTCACTGAAAGAGAATCACAAAACCTACTTAGGTCTATACCTACTAAGAAAGAGGTACATATCTACTTAGAGCATCTTGAAACAATTTCTGAAAATCCCACCATTCCAGAAAACCCAAATGTCAATGCTTCTTTGTCTTCTAATTCATCTGATTCTGAAGAATTTAATGACTCTGAATATGATATGGAAGAGGATGATAATGAATTTGAAAAATATGTTGATTATGATATTGAGTTTGATGGTGTGTGTGGGAAGGGAAAGTCGCGTAATGAATATGTGAGTGAGACTATGATTAATAGGATGAATGAGGATGGTGATAAGGAACTTTCTGATAGTGATGACTTTGAGAGCATCTTGGGCAGTGATGAGGAACCTGAAACAAAATATCCTAAACACAATCCTAAGACTGATAAGAAACCTGAATTGAAATTGGGAACCATATATAGTAGCAAGAAGGAAGTGAAAGATGTTATTGAAACATTTTGTCTTAGAAGGGGGATGGCCATTAGATTTGATAGGAATGATGGCAGAAGATTAAGAGCAAGTTGTAGAAATGAAGGATGTCAATGGTATGCATATGCTGCACCAATGCAAAATGACAAATCATGGCAATTGAGAGGTTACAATCCAGTTCATACACAGTGTGGATGGACTTACAACAACCCAAGTATTAGGTCTGGTTGGATTGGAAGGACATTCATGAAGAAATTCAAAGAAAATCCAAGTTTAGGAACTAAAGAATTCAGAATGAGTTGTGTACCAAACTTAAGGCTAATGTCTCAAAACAACAAGCATATAGAGCAAAAAAGAAAGCCAAACAACTATTGAAGGGACTTTGAAGCAAAGCAATTCCAACAAATAAGAGACTATTGCCTAGAATTACTTAGGTCAAATCCAGGTTCAAGTGTGGTTTTGAAATTGTCTGATGTTGAAGCTGGTAAGCCTACATTTCAAAGGCTTTATATTTGTTTTGATGCTTGTAAAAAAGGGTTTCAGTTCTGTAGGAAGATTATAGGGGTGGATGGATGTTTTTTGAAAGGCCCTCAAGGTGGACAGTTGTTGACAACAGTTGGGGTTGATCCAAATAATCAAATGTTTCCCATAGCTTATGCAAGAGTTGAAAATGAAACAAAAGACTCTTGGACTTGGTTCTTATCATTGTTAGAGAGTGACATAGGCTTTGAAGATCAATATGAATGGACATTCATGAGTGATAAAAGGGGCTCATACCAAAGATTTGAAGATCTGTTTCCAAATGCCGAAAATAGGTTCGTGTTAGACATTTACACACAAACATGAAAAGGGATGGGTTCACAGGCGTCAATCAAAAATTCTTTATGGGCAGCCTAGGGCAAACGGTTGAAGTGTTTAAGGCAAGAATGGAGGAATTGAAAGAGTTGGATGGGGATGCTTATGAGTGGCTAGTCAATAAGCCTGCAAATCAATGGTCTAGGTCACATTTTGGCACTCAACCTAAGTGTGATATCCTGCTTAATAATATGTGTGAAAGCTTCAATGCTTTTATTCTTGATGCAAGAGACAAGCCAATTATAACTATGCTTGAGACAATAAGACATTTGGTGATGAGTAGGTTGCAAGTTAATAGAGATAAAGCCAAGAATTGGGATTCCAGACTATGTCCTAGGATAAGAAGTCTTGTTCAGAAAAATTCCAAGGAGGTGCCGAGGCATACCTATCAAGGCGTATGATTGGCATTTTGAGATCAGTGGCCCATTTGACCAGCACAGTGTGGATCTTGCTCTACAGTTATGCACTTGTAGAAGATGGGAGTTGACAGGCATTCCTTGTAAACATGCTTGCTTGGCCATTTGGTGTAGGAAGGAAAATCCTGAGTCTTATGTCAATGATTATTACACTGTTGGGACATACATGAAGGCATATGAGCATGCCATAATGGGTATTACTGGATCTGAGTTATGGCCCAAGTGTCAGTTACCACCCCCTTTGCCCCCAAAATATGAAAACAAACCTGGAAGACCAAAGAAACCGAGAAGAAGACAACCTTGATGAGCCACCGCATCTTCCAAGCAATCAACACAAATTGAAGAGATGTCGAAATCTTTGAAGTGTGGAAAGTGTGGAGTAGTTGGACATAATTCAAGAACTTGTAACAAAAGGAATTCCAATACGCACTCGCCACAACTTGTTGATGAGATCCCCTTAATCGACTCGAACTCGTTTCACAACCCACCGTAACCTGTCACAACTGAAAGCAGTCAACCTAGCAGCCAACCTCAGTCATCAAATCCTTCAAAATTACCTGTAAGTTTGTGAAATTGAATACTGGCTTTTTGTTGATATGTATTATATTGACTTTTTGTGAAATTGAATGTTGCCTTTCTAATCATCTTCAGGTTAAAAGAAAGAGAGGTTCAAGCAATGTGGGGGTGAACATAAGGGGCAATACAAATAGGATTGCTTCTGTAAATGTAAGAAATATAATTTCATCATTTTATATTCTTTTTTTTTAATTGAAAATTTCTGACTTTGCCTTTTATTTTTAAGGTGAATCAAACATCAACAATCAGTACTCCACTTATTGTGAGGGGAGGAGTGAATTACATTACAATGGCCAATTTGAGACATGCAATTGGAGGTGGATATGCAGGTGGAACTTCAACAAATGCAAAAGGGAATGATAATACAAGTGGCAAAGACAAGATATAACCACTGAAGGGAATGAGACATGAAATTGGAGGTGGATCTGGAGGACATGAAGACTGAATTTGTGTTAAACTTTGTTGTTTTTAAACAATTTGATGTTATCAAACTCTGTATGGATTTGGAATTTGGAATTTGGTATTTGGTATTTGGGATTTGGTAGTTATGGATTTGACTTATTAAACCATGTTCTTGTATGGATTTGTGTTATGTTAATGAAATTGGTTATGTTATGTTATGTCCAGTTATACATGTTATGTTTGGTTATGTATGTCCAGTTTTACGCCTAATTTGAGAGTTTAGTACTCTAATTTACACTAAATTACAAGATTTCAAGATCTGTTATGTCCAATTGTTGTATGGATTTGGTACTTGGAATTTTACAAAATTAGTGTCCGCTTGTTGTATGGATTTGGTAATTGGAATTTCTGTTATGTCCAGTTGTTGCTCTCCCTCAATGCAGTTGTTGTATGGATTTGGTATTTAGAATTTCTGTTATGTCCAGTTGTTCCTCTGCAGTTATGCTGGTTACAAAATTTTCCAAACTCTGTTGTTATGTCCAAATTTCAGTCATGCGTTGTTGCTCTCAGCTTATGTCCAAATTTTTGGTTACAAAATTTTTCAAGTCATTCACCATGCGCTTGTTGCTCTCAGCTTATGTCCAAATTTTATGTGCCGGTTACAAAACAAAACATATCACACTCTATAACAAACAACTTCCATTGCAAACTTGCCAAATAGAATTGCCAATACAACTCAAAGAATTCAGGAAGAAGATTGAATTTCTCAACCTAAGTATGATATCCTGTATGTCCAAACTCTTCAAACTTGCCAAATAGAATTGCCAATACAACTTCCATTGCAATCAATAGATTAACAAAAAACATATTGTATTTAGAATTAAGCAAGGTTTTTACTACAAATCAAACATCATGGTCATACAAAAACCAATTATAATTGTCATTACAATAAAGACACATCTGAAGTTTTATTTTCAACCGAATGACTTCGCCTTCATGGCCTCAACCATGTTATTTGCCATCATCAACTTTCATTTCACCTCTTTCATCTTCAATGTCTCTACTTCAGCTTCAAATCTGTTCAACTTGGCTAACAATCCCGGAATAATTTGTTTGGACCTTATGCAACATTCATCATCCAACCATTTAAAAAATCCACAATATCCATGTTGCTGTAATTAAAAAGAAAAAATTAAAATTAATATAATCCAACTTGTTGCCATATCAAACAAAACAGGAGGTAAATACAATAAAAATTAAAATTACCCCATATTTTGGGCATGCCCAATATCTTCTTCCTGGATTATTTCTAGTCCAAGAGGTCTTCAATCCAATCTTTATTCCACATTTACAGTACATGTCTTCCATATTACTTGAGCTCCAACTACCATTTGAAGAGGTTGGTGTAGAGTTGTTCATTTTCAAAGTCAATAGCTTAAGAAAACAGATGAAGGTAGGTGATGAACTCGAATTGAGAAAATGGAAACTGAGGAAGAAATTGGGGAAAGACGAATTGAGAAAAGGGAATACAATGGGAGAGAAAATGAATTAAGAATTTGGAGGAGGGAATTACCTGGTAAAGGCTGAAATTGGACACCCACGACTATTAGGGCTGGAATGAAGAGAAATTGGGGAAGAAATGAAGTCTCATTCCCGTCAATTTCTCAAAAACGATTACAAAGAAGATGAAATCTTTGTATTTCCTTCACTTTGGACCATAAATCTTGAAGAATGGAGGTTGAAATCATTTTTCTCTCTGCTTCAAGTTAGGGCTGGAGGTGGAGGTTGAAATGGCGGGAGAAATTGGGGAAGAAATGAGGGTTGGTGGTTGATTCTCTTACCTTTGTACCAAGACCAAGTCACTTAGCCGGTTTCCATGGCTTTCCAACCTAGAACAACAGGTCTTCCGTTTGGGTTTGACAGATTGGTAACGGAAAGTATGAAAGTTGATGAAACTGGAAATCGTTTAGGATGATATTTGATACTTTGTGTATATTGGGTACCAAAAATGAAAAACGGGTAAAGTTAGGGTACCAAAAGTGATATTAACCCACATGATTATTTATATTGGTTTAGCACATCCAAATACAACAAGATCCCTTCAAAATGCACTTGCCAAAAATAGGAAGATATATTAAATACCATCAATCTAAGAGAGAATGTATTTTCTTTTCTTACCAATATACAAGGGAAACGAGACTAACAATTTAAAAACTCAACAACCATTACTTACTCAGCTACAAATGTGTTTCTTCTTTGAATATTAATTTATTTGTGAGTTTTGTCAAGATAAATTATATCCATAGGAGTTAAAGAACAAGTACATAGTGAAATATAATTTGATGAACAACTATGGATCGATCATTAAAGTTTGTCATGTCTAATTTGATACTCAACAAATATTGTTTACTCAGTCATAAATGTGTTTTCTCTTTGAATATAAATGCTCTGTGACCGCTTTTGTTGTCTATAACCACGTAATTTCATCGGCAAAAATAGTAGCATCAGTTATGACATACTGGATGAGTGAACTTTTAAAGATCAACATGGTCCTGGTGAGAAGTGACAACATCATCATTACCAGATTTCATTTTCGGTCATTGACATTGGAAGATGGATATGAGCAAGTAAATTATAGTCTAATTACTCTAGAAACATGTACGATGACTGTAGAGGGGTGTGATTATGTATATGAGCGAGTAGCCGAGTATATCATACTCTGTGAGAGGTACAATGAATTGAGAGCAATCATAGTCTAAATGTCTATTTTTTTTTGTCAATTTAATTGAGCTTAAATATTTGTAGATATAATTGTAATAATTAAGTACATATATTATCAGTGTCACATCATTTGAGTGACACTATTAATGAAAGGGTTTTTGAGTCGGGGACATTTTGGTCATTTCGGGGGAAGGATGACCGTAGGAAGTATGTAATTTGAGTTGTTTTTATTTGGTTTATCGTCATTTGAATTTGTTATACAATTTTTATTATCTAACAAATATATATTCGTTTAAAGACGTATTCTAAAATATATATGAATTTTTCATTCATGTAATAAGCAAAAATTAAATTCACTTATATTTTTATCCTTACATTTTAATTATGTGTTTAATTTTCATAACACACTAACTAAAAGATTAAAAAAATATATATTAATATTGATTAATATAGCTTACATGAGCTTTGTTATGTGATAGTGATAGTAGTATTAATTGTACATATTTAATCATAGTGATAGTAGTAGTAATCGCACATATTAAATGATAAATATTGTATTTAAAAAAATATTCTAAAATTTATAAAAGATTTTATTTATTTATTGTATTATCTATTAGTAATTTTATTTTTTCGTAATTGCTGCATTATAATAATTTGTTCAGTTTATGTATATATCGAACTCACAATCTTTACTGTACAATTATTTGTTTATTTTATTTATTATCATTAAAGTTTTTAATCATGATATTAGTTTTATAATAATTTATTTTTTTAATTTTATTTTTTCACTTCATGTTGTTTATGTATAATTTGATTGAAAAAGATATGTGTGTAAAACTAGTTCTTAAATTAAGAATTCCAGTTTCTATTTTTAATGCGGAAGTGAATCAGTCGAAAATAATAGCATCAAGTATATTTGGACGAATAATTACTAAATAATAGAAAATAGAACGAAATAAGCCAAAATGGAACAAATAATTTACGTGATTTAATCAACTCCAATGCAATGAACAACTTCATTATAAACGATTCACTATAAACGATGAAGAATTACAATAGAGAGATTTCAATGTACTACCAATGAGCTCTAACTCAACTGGTACTGCTCATTTCTTCTAACGGAGAGGTCGGGTGTTCAAATCCCACTAGAGATCCCGAACTTTACAACTTTCAATAGAAAGATCGGGTGTTCAAGCATTTTCAGAGACAACGTTGTTGTTCAAACCTTACCCACATGCCCCATTTAGCTGCTCGTTTATATTAATAGAGAGGTCGAATATTCAAATCCTACCAGAGGCAGCCTAGTACATCACTACTCTCAACTGAGAGGTCGAGTGTTCAAAGCCTTACCAGAGGCACCATTTGTTCTAGTCCCACCAAAGACATCACATATTTATAATTGTAATCTTTCAAGGCATTAAAATAAAAAATAAAAAATAAGGGTTGGGGTAAGGTTTATGTCCCCTCAAACCCTTTTTTTTTTTAAATTCAATGTACTCACCCTACCTAGGCTAAGAGTTACAAGGATTGACACGATTCCACAAAGTACCATGCCTCTCACAGCTCAAGATAGCCACATACTATTTTGTTTAATACCACTAAGACCTTGAGAGCTTTGACCATGTGTCGTGTCATCCGTCTCCAATTTATGTCTTACAAACTCGGTGAACTCTTGTCCCTTAAAACAATGACCACACCACCTTTATATATACATAGGTAGGTCATGTTCACTTTGTTTACTCATAATTAATTAGGATTAAAGTCTCCTAATCCATGTGAACTTAAGAAATCTTTTTCCTATTCTACATTTGAGACATATTTTAACAAATCTTCATTTTGACTTAAATTTCATCAACCGTTTATCCATATTGTTGCTCACCCATCATGCACCCCACCATGAGTGCCTAGAATTGATCTCGAACACACGAATTCAATTAGCTCTTGAATTCGCTCCATGAAATACTACCAAACCATATACTTCCAAATTCTTCATATTTGACATTTTTACTTTGAAACATAGTTTGAGCTCCACCTTTAATGATACTCCTTTGTAGTAAATACAAGTGCCCCTTTTGTTTCCACCCATGAGAAAACGATCACCACGAAAGATTTTCATTTTTCCATCACAAACATTGTAATTGCACCATTTTGAATCAAAGTAACTCAAACAAATTAAATTTCTCCTCAAGTTAGGAACATGACGAACATCAGTTAGCGTTTTTACTCCAGCTTGAGTCTTGAATTTTATTATTCCAACACCTTCAATCTTGTAAGAAGAACCATTCACTAAAAATGCATCGCCACTTGCACTTTTGTAAGTAGATAGAAAACATATCTTTATTGGAACACATGTGAAAAGAACAACCGAAATTAAGAACTTATTCATTCCGTAGATTATCACCCACAGTCACATTGAGTACATCACCACTATTCTCGTCATTGCTAATATCACCCTCATCAAAGGAGACAATATTAGTATTAGAATTCAATTCTTTCTTTACTTTATCTTTGAACTTTTGACAATCTATATATATATATAATGACAAACGTGATTTTCTCGCCTAAAACTGATTTCCATAAATGCAAACATTGGAAGCTGAAATACTTTGTTTTTTTGTTTTTTGTTTTTTCTTTTGTTTTTATACTAAACATTTAATATTCTTAGATAAGTTGACATGAATATATTTATACATTTCTAGAAACTTTGAATACACCCAAACTGTTGGTATTCTCAGCACAATTCACAATATCATGCTTAACCTTTTATTTTTTCATCACATTTATATAAAGTCTGTGGATGTTCTTTGCGGATGTTCAACCAATATTCTGCAAAGTTTTAAAAAAATTGATCACGAAATAAACTTTAGACATTTTGAACCCAAAATGTTTACTGCAACTATTATTGCTTCCATACCATCCGTCTTAAGAGACGCCCACAGACAAAGATTCGAATGGATTCTCAAAGTCAAAGTTGCAAAGAAATAGTTAGTCCCGGCTGAAATAAACAACGAAGTTGTTGACATAGTCTAACTCTAAAGTTATATATTTTTTATAAGTATGAAGAATGGTTAAATAACAAATATTAAGAAATGTAATAGATAAATTCATCAGTTATAAATTCAAATCTCAAAATTTGAGCTATATGTTTTTTTCAAAATAACCTTAAGAAGTATATTAAAAAATTTAGAATATAACAAATCTAGGATAGTAAAATAAAATATTTGTCATTAAACAACGTTTTTACTAAAAACTTGACTTTATTTTAAATATTGAAGTATCGGATTATTAGATTTGTATTTTTTAAAAAAACTTTAAAAGTTGTACAAGGAAATAGAATGTAAAACAAAATGATATAGGCTCAATTTTCAGCTCAATGAAAAATTAAAAGGATTTCAATAATCTGGGGAGAGATCGTTACGATTTTTTACCGAATGTTAGGTGAATGAAATTTTGAAGTGAAAGAATATACGTCAAATTAAGGATTCTAGATGAAGGGTTCTAACTGAAGGGTTGTATTTATTAGACGACAGATGTTAAATTTGGTTTGGTGTTGAGGTCGTGTATTGCTTTATTAAGAGTAGTTTTCCGATAAAATCGTCTTACGATTTTTAATTCGTAAGAGGGAGCCCCATTATCCAACTATCTTACATAAATACATGTAATATTATTATTTTTCTAAGTTTTTATTTTATAATAATAGGTTAAAAGGGGCAACTTACATGATATGAGGTGAGATTTTAATGGGCTAGGTTTTATATATAATAGACCTTTTAGTGTTTTTCAATGAGGTGAGTTTTTTTATTTCTCATTTTGGTAAGGAATAATTACGGGTCGACCCTTTTTTTTTTAAATGTTAACCGTTGAAATACTTTATTTTTTTTAACCACAAAAGTTTTTTTTTCTTCCTTAACCACAGAGTCTTTTATGACGTGTCATATTTGCAAGGAAGAGTTATATTTGCCCCGACTCTTGATGTTTTTGACACCATAAATGAGTACATGGTATCTAACAATCATTTGGAAGAAAGAACTTATTTGAGTTCAAATTATATGTGCAGGGTAGAGAACAACACAAGTTCGTTTGAAGACAATCATTTTACATAGTTTTTGAATAGTATAAAGTGTTCAGTATTGTCTAACCATGAATTAACACTTAAGGTTGGTGTTTCGGTAGTGTTGTTGAGAAACATTGACCCTGCTGGAAGGTTGTGCAATGGAGCAAGACTAATTATTACCATACTTGAGAATCACGCTGATGAAGTAAATTTTTTGAATGGAAGCAATGCTGGAGACAAAATGTTTATACCAAGAATGTCATTGTCTCCATTAGATGTGAGGTTGTCTTTAAAGTTTTTAGAAAAAATAATTTCCATTGGTAGTATTGCATGTCATGATAATTAACAAAAGTCAAGGTCAATCACTTTCGCATGTAGGACTCTTCTTGAAGAAATCATTATTCAGTCATGGTCAGTTGTATGTTACAGGTTCTAGGGTAACAAACCGTTCTGACTTGAAGATATTAATACTGATGAAGATGGAAAGCCAACAAATAAAATAACAAATGTTGTGTATAAGGAAATTTTTAAAAATCTATAATATTACCAATAAAATGATGTATTTATATTTAAGTAGCTGTCGCAAACATTATTTTTCTTAATTTATTCTTTTGATTTTGATTTTCTTATTCGTTTTGCTTGAATATTATATAATTAAAAAAATATTTTTGTTCGTGAGTTTAACGCACGAGTGTAAAACTAGTTATGAATAACGTAACCCATCTCATTACAATGTCAACACTTTTACTTGGAAGTCTACTTATTCTTCTTACCACCACTTGAACCTTGATCAGACAAATTACCAACATGTTTAACTTTGTTTCCCACATACAAAGCATCATCATTATTATTATTCCTAGAACCCTTATTCATAGAATCATCCGTTAATAATAAAGTTTGTACCTCACCAAAAGTAAGCGTGTCTTTACCGTGCAAAATAGTAGTAACTAAATACTTGTAAGATGGTGGCAAAGAATTCAACAAAATTAAACCTTGATCTACATCCTCAATTTTAACATCAATATTCGCCAACTCGCAAAGTATATTGTTAAACACATTCAAGTGATCATGAATATTCGTACATTCGTTCATCGTGAAATTGAACAATTCCTTCTTTAGATACAACCGGTTTGACATTGATTTCCCCATGTAGAGGCTCTCTAACTTCTCACACAATGCCTTCGCAAAATTTTTAGAGATAACGTTGTAAAGAACATTATCCGCGCAACATCGTCAGATAGTGCTAGTCGCATTTTGATCAATCCTCTTCCATACCCATCTTTCATATCATCGAGTTTTGCTTCATTTCCTTCCAAAGCAATCTATTGATCTGTTTGGATCAACACATCCCTAACTTTAACTTGCCACAAACTAAAGTTATTACTTTCATTAAATTTCTCCAATTGGAATTGCGTAGAATTTCCAAATTTCTACATCTTAAAAAAACTTCAATCTCTTGATCTCAAAATTTCAACTAGCTCAAATCTCTGATACCAATTTGTTATAAAAACGAGGAAATTATTGGATTAAGAATTCAAAGTTTCTATCTTCAATGTAGAAGCGAATCAGTCGAAAATGATAACACCGAGTATTTGGACGAATAATGGCAGATAATAGAAAATAAAACGGAATAAAGCAAAAGAGAACAAAGGATTTTACGTGGTTTAATTAATCCACTCCAAGGCAAGAAACAACTTCACTATAAATGATGAAAAATTACAATAGAGAGTTTTCAATGTACTCACCCTACCTACGCTAAGGGTTACAAAGATTGACATGATCTCACAAAGTACCTGTAGACACCCTAATTTCGTACCCCTGGTATGTAACATTGACATGTGATATCAAGACCTATTGAAACTTAACAAATGTCAAGTTATAGGGCTTTAAAAATGTAAAAGACAAAGCAGGATGCGTAAAACAGTAAAATGCAGGGGCCAAAGTGTCAAAAAGAGGCTGGAAAAAGGGCTCCAAGCGCGACCAATAAGCTATATAGGCGCGGCGCCCGGATCATTAGGGGTCGGCGCCCAGCTCCTCAACAGTGCACTCCGTCTTAACGCATTGCACAAGCCTTCAAACGCGCGGTACAAGCTGGTGAAGCACAAGATGAAAATCACAAATGCCAGTGGTGTCCCTCCTTTCACCTATAAATAGAGGTGCCCAACTTCGCTTTCAGGGACGAGAATTTTTCTCACAAAAACTCTGCGCGTTTATTTTACGCAGCGATAAAAGAGCGATCGTGAGATAGTGAGTGCCCCCTCCTATAAAGCCTCGAAGCTCTGCCAAATCTCCTCCAAACACAAAACCAACCGGTCAAAGTGAGCCTTAGCCCCCCAGCTAGGTTTCCACCCTATTTCCCCGGTCCAAAAATCCCAAAAAGAGTAGTTGCTCTGCCCGAATCCAAAGGCCAAATCTGCCAGAAGCAAGCAGTTGTTCTGCCCAATTTCCGTCAGCAGCAAGCAAACAATAGCAAAAAACAAGTTGTTGCTCCACCCGTTTGACGGTGCCCAGAAGCAAATTTAGGAAGCAGTTGTTATTCTACCCGAACCACAGCAGCAGCAAAAAGACTCCCTCTCCCGGAAGGATAGAGCGAGCACACCAACGCTCTTAAAGTGAGCCTTTAAGGGTTTTATTTATCAAAAAACTATTTTTCTATTTGGCCCAATGTAAAAATATAAGCCGTTGTGTTGCTCGGATCTATGTAGAAAATAGCATTAAAAAGAGTCATTATTACGGCCAAATATTTTGAAATGTTTTTGTAATTATTAGAAGGAGATTGCTGCAAGTCTGTAAATAACGTAAACATGGATATATCTGCTTTTAATGCTTTATTTATTTGCTAGAAAAATATAATAAAAGCATACTTTAGTCAAAAACTGTTTTGAGACTGAAAGGGCGAGTTGGGTGCCTAGCACCTTCCCAACTCATAACTTAGCCTCCGAACCCCTTTTTACAAACTCTGATTTATTTTTGGTTTTTCTTTGTTTCTCCTTAAAATAAAGATGGCGACTCTGTTAAAACATTTTGGATCACAGTGAGGCCCGCAACATCCTTTCTTGTATTTTTCCGTTTTCCCATAAACAAGGGAGAATGAGAATGAAATGGTGATGCATTTCCTGTATTTTGTTTTCCCCTAAACAAGGGAGAATGAGATACGGGGAGCCCAAAACACTTATAGCGATCCAAAATAAACTTACGGTCATGGTGAGGCTCGCAACATCCTTTTTTTGCACTTTCCCGTTTTCCCCTAAATAAGGGACGATGAGAATGAAAAAGGTGATGCATTTTTTATGCCTTGTCTTCCCCTAAACAAGGGAGGGTGGGATACGAAACAACCCCAGACACTCATAATGATTTTAGGCGATTTTCGAAAAGTCCATAGTGAGGCAAGGCGTGTTCCCACGCGCTCTTGCAACATCCTTTTTTTGCACTTTTCTGTTTTCCCATAAACAAGGGACGATGAGAATGAAAGGGGTGATGCATTTTCTGTATTTTATTTTCCCCTAAACAAGGGAGGGTGAGATACAGAGAAATCCGAAGCTCTCATAATGGACCAAAAATCACTCGGTGACCGAGGCGTATGCAACGCGCTTTTTGACAACAACCTTTCCGCATTTTTAATTTTGTCTTCCCCTACACAAGGGAGGGTGAAATGGAAAGCGTGGTGTCCTTCTACTACTCGCGTTCCCCTAAAAAAGGGAGCACGGGATCCAGGAGATCCCGGGGCACCCACAGTGGCGACTCTGTTGGGGACATCGTTTTTATTTTAAAGAAAATAAAAATGGAGGGCTAGACTCAGTTTTCACAAAAAAAAGAAAAAAAAATCAGTTTTCTTTAGTTTCTAACTAAAATATACTTATTATATTTTTTTAGCATTTTAAATATTGCGTTCTTATATATCTGTGTATATATTTGTGGATATGATCCTCTATCTTGCAGCAGTTCCGTTCCAGTTATCATTACATGTATATGTTCAAAAAATCAAAAAAAGAAGAAGAGTAAAGTAGATTTCCGGGCAGCATAACAAAAGGGCTGGGGCTTTATTTTATTATTGCTTTATTCTGCTTTATATTTTTATTCTGCTTGCTTTATTTTCATCGCACAAAATATGTACATATTTTCTTTCATTTTGTCATTTTATTTTGGGGACTAGGACAAATATGTAATTAATAGGAATAAATAGATTCTTCATTTTTTCTTTCTATTTCTTGATGTGATCGATTGGTTGCTTGTTCGCGCTCAAACTAAAAAAACCGAGAAAATCCACAAAAAACAGCAAGACAAACCATATATGCTTTATTTATTGCTTCATATCTGAAAAAAGGGGCTTTTACTGCTTTCTAGATACCACACACACGCACATGCATGTAGATATATTCCGAACTGCTACCCTACACCATAGCCAGCCTACCCTCTGTATCAGCCAACGCTAAATTTCATATAGATTCTCAGGACACTTCATGAACTGATCGGTTTTTGCATCTCTGAATCATTGGTCAGCCCCTGTGCAAAAAAAAAAAAAAAAAAAAAAGAAGAAGAAGAAAAAAAAAAAAAAAAAAGAATAAAAAAAAAAGAATATGAATGATAATACACAGGGGCTGACTGATCATTTTCTGATGTTCGACTTAGACCATTTTGAATGGTGGATCCCTGAAAGAGTATAGGCCCTTCGCCTGAGATCAGTTCAATCTTGGGGAGTCGAAAGGCAGGTGGAATATGAAGGTCCTATATTCTGGAGAAAGAATCCACTATTCCAGGAATAGTCCTGAGACTGTTAAAACAAAACGGGTGCTTGTCCGGTCAATTGTAGGAAAAATAATAATAAAAAAAAAACTAATAAAGACATACTGTACTCTAAGCCCAGAAAGCCTTTAGCCAACCCTTTCCTGATACTTTCAAACCGTTTTCCTCAGAAATCTGGCCCGAATTTGGAAAGGCAGAGATAATACCGGTCATTTGATACGGGAAACAGGCACAAAGGTTATGTCGGAAAATATCAGAATCGGTTTAGAAAATATAGATTTGGACATAATGACCGCCGAAAATGAGCAGTCTAAAGTGGGTACTGATACAGGGGCTCCCGGGTTCGCTCCTACTCCAGCCATGCAGCAATGATTATATCAAAAGCTGGATGCACAGAATGATCACATAATGAGCCAAATGGCAAAACTCGTGTAAGGTCCAAAACCCAATGGTGAGGGAACCTCTTCCCTTGTAGCCCCTCAAGAAACATCTACTTCTCATGCTCCTCTAAACCCAAATCCTCAGCCAAATATCCTAACCAAATACTCCACCAACCGCCGCCCAACCTTCCACCACCGCCCAATCAATTTCTCACCAAATACCTATTATTACCAAAGTTTCAACCCTTTCTTGCCAAACCCACCATGTCCTCTCCCAAATACCAATATACCCCAAAATCCAAATAACCTTCCATTTCCCATTGCCAATCCACTCCAAAATAACCCACATATAGACCCCAGGAGCCATATCCAGCCAGGACAAGTATCAACTTATTTACCCTTCAATAATTCTGGTCATCAGACAGAAGCCGCCAAAAACCCACTTCTCCAAAATCCTTACCAGAACCCTTACCAAACGCCTCCTCAAAATCCTTACCAAATGCCACAACCATAAATAAACCCAGCTTTCCCTAATCCTTCCAACATATACCAAAACCCAGCACCTCCTCCCATGAAATTAGAGGCAGATATGGAGAACCTAAAGAGTATGATGCATAAGGTCTTGAACAAAAGGGAATTTTCTACGCGAGCATTAACGCTAAAATCTTTAGCCATACTACCCTCAAATTTCAAAATGCCCGACATAGAAAAATTCGATGGGACTGGATGCCCTATCTCTCACCTAAAATCTTATTCTACTAGTATGCAATCAAAAGGGGCTAGTTTCGAAGCAATGACCTCCAATTTTCACCTTACCTTGATAGGGGTTGCTAAGCAATGGTTAATGCTAGTAGATGACAACACCATGGGTACTTGGGACCAAATAGCTGAGGGGTTTTTAGAAAGGTACAAAGATAATACTACCCCCAAAAATAAAAAGAGATCTTGAATCGTGCACCAAAAGGGAAAAAGAAACCTGTGTTGAGTTTGCAGTAAGGTGGAAAAGAAAATTAGCCCAAACACTCGACAGACCTGATTCGGCCGAGTCATGTAGAATGTTCATCAAAAACCTCCAGCCCATTTACTTGGAGCACATGCAGTATCTCCCCTATAGAAAATTTAAAGAAATAATGGAGATAGGAGTCCTCATTGATGAAGATATACGCAAAGGATCCCTAGAAATTGGTACACCTCCAAGTTCGTTCTGCTATTCTGGATCAGAGGAAGAATCTACGGAAGAAGTCAAAGTTGTAGAAAGAATCCCGGGTGAAAAATACAGTAGTGTGCCATTGTCATAGGGGACAAACAAATCTGCCAATTATGTTGAGGGAAACAGTAACACTGACAGAAGCTGCATAAGACCTTACAAAGGAAACAAAAGGCATTTCGATGAATTGTATGCCTCAATGTCACAGATCCTACAAGGGTTAATAGCACAAGAAGTCCTTAAGCCCCTTGAAAACTACAAACCTCCAAACCCATTACCTGCCAAATGAAGCCGCAACAAGTATTGTGAATACCACCAATCCAGTGGTCATATCACCGAAAATGCTTCTTACTCAGGAATGATATCCAAGACCTTATCGATGATAAAATCATTGAGAAGCCACACCCATGATTGTTTCTGATAAAAAGTGATCAAGCATCGTCCAAAGGAACAAAGAATTCGGATATGACAGAACTTAGTACAAGAAGTTGTTGGCCACTCAGGGAAGGACAAAGAAAAGCCATTAAGACTCGTCAAACCCTAGAATACGTTTGTGTATACGCCTCTAAAAACCCTTTTTACCTTTGAATTTCCTTTTACCAAATAAAATCTCCAGGAAACAACTCTTTTTCAACTCAGCATCAGTTTTCGTAGATATTGAGATTTTTGTTATTTTTCTTTGGTACCACTAACAATTTTGCAGGGGTTGAAAAATATTTTTTTTTTGACTATTATCATTTACTTTCCTGAGAGGATTGTCTAGAGGACGTAATTATCACATCTCATTTCAAAGATCGCAAAAAAAAAAGTGTTAAAAAAAGGAGGTTTTTCTATGTGTTTTCTTTTGTTTCCAAAAACATGTAAAGACAAGATAAAACCCCCTCACCATTACTCTTAATCTCCAAATTCATATTCTCTCTTAACCTGTCACAAATGCATCATTAATTGATTAGTGCATTGTTCATTCCCGATTTCAAAAAACAAAATTCAGTAAGTCATACTTCGAGATGTCAGGGTCTACCACTTAAAAAAAAAAGAAACAAAATGAATGAAAAAAAAAAGAGAAAAAAAGAAGAAGAAGAAAACCGATAGGGAGCCAGGGAAGAAAGGAAAGCTAGGAAAACCAAAGAGCCAAGAAAGTAGAAAAGTCTGGAAAGCCGGGAAATCCAGAAAAGTCAGGTAACTCAAGGATCATGCACAACAATTCATGACTAGGGGCTTTCAAACCCCATGGGTATCTCTTTTGCCCATATTGATGCTTACGGCCTATCCTTGCAGAGTATGCTCACTAATCCATTTGGTCTCAGTTATTTCAAAAGTCCAACCAAGTCCTTTGATCAAGCTTTCCAAAGGTATTTATCTATATTTGAGTCTCGTAAAATTCTTACTTCTCCTATATTAGCTTGTCGAGTCTTCTTCTTGATCTCTGAGCACCACATATCGCCAAAGTATCTGTTATATGAAAAAAAAAAAATGAAATGACGAGTCGACTCATGTAGAAACATGATAAAACTACACGAGTTAATGATGAATCATTTCGAAATATGGACCCACAAACCATTAAAAATATAAGTTCAATAAAGCAACCTTTTATCTTGGTGAAAGGTCATCTTCGACCCATTGCAACCGAGCTGTTAGTAGCATACTGGGGCTTTCCACCAAACACCAAAATCCTTTCAAATACATAAACAACTATATACCAAAGCCTAACCATCTCTAAGATCCATCTTCCCAAAACTGTGGCTGCTTCACCCTTATATATGCATCCATCAAGAGTGACAACCTTTTTTATCCCAAGAGAGAGAAAACAAATATCTCTTCAAGCACTCTCCCAAATTGCTCAGAGTGGTCAAAAAAAAAAAAAGAAGAAGAAAGGGGCCTATGCATGAAAAAAAGAGCAAGGTTGAAAAAAAAGAGAAAAAAAAGAGGTCTATGCATTAAAAAAAAAAAGAAGAATCAAAAGAAGAAAAAAAAAGAAAAAGAAAAAAAAGCCTCTTCTGAACAATTTCCTCAAAATCTTTCTCTCGCAAATAAAAAAAATAATAATAAATAAATAAATAAATAAATAAATATATATATATATATATATATATATATATATATATCAATCACTCTTGGACAACCTCATAACCCATAACCAAAGCCAAAAGCCGATCTCCCAACCATACCTACAACCAGGTCCAGAAACCAAATTCTCATCCAAACCCACAGCTTAAAAGGCCAGCCAATGATCGGTTTGCGATCGCCTTTCCGAAAATAACCAAACCTACAACCCAAAATACCGTTGAGCAAGAGGTCAATCAAATCCTCAACTCTAAAGCTAATCCATCCCCAAAAACTTAAACACTATACCCTAACCTAGTTGTCACATATAGCTCTGTTTCAATAGGTTATAACGTGATCTGGGTCCAGGACAGAACTCCTTACTAAAAAAAACACATAAAATGATCAAAATATAAACATTAAATATGGTCCATGAAACTTATGATACTCGGTGATGAACTCTGGATCATGACTCATCTTTTTGTCCATTAGAGTCGTCCCACTTTCTCTGAGCATACTCATTTCCGTCTCCCACAAAAGTCTCTCCAAATCGAGTCTATCTGGGGCTGTCCCTAGTTAATTTCTTAAGGAACGTTCCCGTCATACAAAATTTGGTTGATCAAATTCATCCTGGGGATTCTCCCGCCAAACTCATTGGATATATAAAGGCTCATTATCTCCAGAAACAGTTGTCCTTTCCATCTTCGCCTGAAGAAACGAAGAGGCTACAAAACCGTGATCGCTCCAGAATAAGCGGTTATCATCGCATGCATTGAAAGACCGCCTCCTTAAGAGGTAAAAGCTCGCTAGGTTGAAAACCCGAAAGGGCGGCCTAGGTAAAAGTTAAGAGTACAAAAAAAAAAAAAAAAGGAAAGAAAAAAAAGTGGTCCTTCTGAGGCATCAATTAGTAGGATTCACTGATCCTGATTGAATTCCTTTTTTGAATGATGAACTAGTCAAAAGACTGAAAAATAACCCTAAATTTCACCCACCTTCATCTCAAATATCACCATCAACTCCTATACTCATAACCCTTCAAAGCCAACCAGAAGCCACATCTCAAGCTCTTAAGTTACATTTCCATCACTTTGGCTTATCTTGTCTTAACATGTTTAAGAAACGGGTGACACACATGCACATTCAAAAGTCATTTTTTTTAGGAAAAGAAAGTTTCATTCGCATGCTTGCATCTTTTGTTTGCATTCTTTTATTGCATCTTATCAGGTTTTCTACCGCATCGGCCCTTGAAAAAAAATATAAATGTTCCACTAGCATCTCGCCAAGGACCACCTCCTAAAGATCCTCAGCAGCATCATCAAAAGCTACACAAGCCGAACATCGACACCATTCTACCACAACGCTTCATAATCGTTGTTTCTCCTATGCTGGGATAAGCACATTTTAAAAAATCTGTCTCGCTTCTCTTATGCTGGGATAAGCATATTTTAAAAAAAAATCTACATCGCTTTCCCTATGCTGGGGAAAACACGTTTTCAAAAGCAACATTGCTTTCCCTATGCTGGGGAAAACCCGTTTTCAAAAAAGCAGCATCACTTTCCCTATGCTGGGGAAAGCCCATTTTGAAAAACAGCATCGCTTTCCCTATGTTGGGGAAAGCCCGTTTTGAAAAAAACAGCATCGCTTTCCCTATGCTGGGGAAAGCCCATTTTGAAAAATAGCATCGGTTCCCCTATGCTGGGGAAAGCCCATTTTCAAAAGCAGCATCGTTTTCCCTATGCTGGGGAAAGCCCATTTTCAAAAACAACATTGCTTTCCTTATGCTGGGGAAAACCCATTTTCAAACAACAACATCGCTTTCCCTATGCTGAGGAAAGCCCGTTTTCAAAAGCAGCATCAATTTCCCTATGCTGGGGAAAGCCCATTGTTAAAAAAAAGTAGCATCGCTTTCCCTATGCTTGGGAAAGCTCATTTTGAAAAACAGCATCGCTTTCCCTATGCTGGTGAAAGCGCATTTTGAAAAGGTCCCACTAGCTTTCCCTATGCTGGGGAAAACACGTTTTGAAAAGCAGCTATGCTGAGGAAAGCCCGTTTTGAAAAGTGGCATCGCTTTCCCTTTGCTGGAGAAAACGCGTTTTAAAAAGGTTCCATCACTTTCCCTACGTTGGGGAAAGCGTGTTTTAAAAAGTTCCCACCCGTTTTGCCTATGCTGGGCAAAACACACCATCCATCCCACCACGTGTTGCTGTTTGTTTGCATGAGGTCGAACTACGTTTGGTCTGATTCTTTTTATTAAGGGATACGTAGGCAGCCTACTTCGATAGGTCCGACCATCAGAGCACATAATTTGCATATCTGCTTAAAAACTACGATAACTTGCTATAACCGACTAAATATGTCTAGGATATGTGAGGTTTGGTTTGCATTATAAACTGTTGCATTATAACTGCTACCTGTTGCATTACTCCCCATTTTAATTTCCACGAAATTAGGGAGTTTATTTCTTATCAACGATGTTCGTTTACTAGGTAAGCTACGGGTTACCCGTAAACTCCATCGTTGAGGGGCTCTGTAGACACCCCAATTTCATACCCCTGGTATGTAACATTGACATGCGATATCAAGACCTGTTGAAACTTAACAAATGTCAAGTTACAGGGTTTTAAAAATGCAAAAGACAAAGCAGGATGCGTAAAACAGTAAAATACAAGGGCCAAAGTGTCAAAAAGAGGCTGGAAAAGGGCTCCAGGTGCGACCAATAAGCTATATAGGCGCGGCGCCCAGATCCTTAGGGGTCGGCACCTAGCTCCTCAACAGTGCACTCCGTCTTAACACATTGCACAAGCCTTCAAGCGCGTGGTACAAGCTGGTGAAGCACAATATGAAAATCACAAATGCCAGCGGTGTCCCTCCTCTCACCTATAAATAGAGGTGCCCGACTTCGCTTTCAGGGACGAGAATTTTTCTCACAAAAACTCTGCGCGTTTATTTTATGCAGCGATAGAAGAGCGATCGTGAGATAGTGAGTGCCCCCCTCCTATAAAGCCTCGAAGCTCTGTTAAATCTACTCCAAATACAAAACCAACCGGTCAAAGTGAGCCTTAGCCCCCCAGCTAGGTTTCCACCCTATTCCCCCTGGTCCAAAAATCCCAAAAAGAGTAGTTGCTCTGCCCGAATCCAAAGACCAAATCCGCCAGAAGCAAGCAGTTGCTCTGCTCGATTTCTGCCAGCAGCAAGCAAACAACAGCAAAAAGCAAGTAGTTGCTCCGCCCGTTTGACGATGCCCAAAAGCAACTTTCAGAAGCAGTTATTCTACCCGAACCACAACATCAACAAAAAGACTCACTCTCCCGGAAGGACAGAGCGAGCACACAAACGCTCTTAAAGGTGAGCCTTTAAAGGTTTTATTTATAAAAAAACTATTTTTTATCCGGCCCAATGTAAAAATATAAACCGTTGTACTGCCCGGATCTATGCAGAAAATAATATTAAAAAGAGCCATTATTATGGTAAAATATTTTGAAATGTATTTGTAATTACTAGAAGGAGATGACAGCAAGTCTGTAAATAATGTAAACATGGATATATTTGCTTTTAATGCTTTATTTATTTTCTAGAAAAATATAATAAAAACATACTTTAACCAAAAACTGTTTTTAGACTGAAATGGCAAGTTGGGTGCCTAGCACCTTCCCAACTCGTAACTTAGCCTTTGAACCCCTTTTTACAAACTCTGGTTTATTTTTGGTTTTTCTTTGTTTCTCCTTAAAATAAAGATGACGACTCTGTTAAAATATTTTGGATCACAGTGAGGCCCGCAACATCCTTTCTTACACTTTTTCTTTTTCCCCTAAACAAGAGAGAATGAGAATGAAAGGGTGATGCATTTCCTGTATTTTGTTTTCCCCTAAACAAGGGAGGATGAGATATGGGGAGCCCAAAGCACTCATAGCGATCCATAATAAACCTAAGGTCATGGTGAGGCTCGCAACATCCTTATTTTGCACTTTCCCGTTTTCCCCTAAACAAGTGACGATGAGAATGAAAAGAGTGATGCATTTTCTGTGCCTTGTCTTCCCCTAATCAAGGGAGGGTGAAATACAGAAAAACCCAAGGCACTCATAATGATTTTAGGTGATTTTCGAAAAGTCCATAGTGAGGCAGGGCGTGTTCCCACACGCTCTCGCAACATCCGTTTTTTTTGCATTTTTCCGTTTTTCCTTAAATAAGGGACGATGAAAATGAAAAGGGTGATGCATTTTTTGTATCTTATTTTCCCCTAAACAAGGGAGGGTGAGATACGGAGAGATCCGAAGCTCTCATGGACCAAAAATTACTCGGTGACCGAGGCGTATTCAACGCGCTTTTTGACAACACCTTTTCCGCATTTTTAATTTCATCTTCCCCTATATAAGGGAGGTTGGAATGAAAAGCGTGGTGTCCTTCCACTACTCGCGTTCCACTAAAAAAGGGAGCGCGGGATCCGAGAGATCCCGGGGCACCCATAGTACGTCAGTACCACACCTCTCACAGCCCAAAATAGCCACGCACTATTTTGTCTAACACCACCAAGACATTGAGACCCTCGACCACGTGTTGTGTCGTCCGTCTTCAATTTGTGTCTCACAAACTCGGCTAACTCTTGTCCCTCAAAACAATGACCGCACTACCTTTATATATATAGGCATGTTATGTTTACTTTGCTTAATCATAATTAATTAGGATTAAAGTCTCTTAATCCATGTGAACTTAGGAAATCCTTTTCCCATTCTACATTTGTGACATATTTTAACAATAACAAGTACACATTTAATGTCACTATCTAATGAAACATGAAATGTGAGCAGGGCCGTTCCTGACATTTTATAGGCTCGGGGCGAATGAACAAATAAGGGCCCCAAAAAATTGATAATACCCAAATATGAATGCCTATAATATAAATTTCATACTTCAAAAGACACGTTTAATTGCATTTAACAAAAATTAGTGTGTTTTTGTTACAAATCTCAAAAATACATCGAATTTCAAATAAAAATTTCCATCAACTTGCAAAGCCTTCCATCATATAAAATCTCGATTTATCCCCAAATTGAATGGTTAAAACTTAAAAATTGAATAGATTAATACTGGAATTGGAATTTGGAAATAAAGAAATTATTACAATATTACCTTAATAGTTTCGAAGAAATCAAACAAATTAAGAATCGAAATCGAAACAAACAAATTACAAATTTACAAATTACAAAAATTACGTACCTGAACAACGAGACGACTGAAGTGAACTGAATATGAGATTCTGAATGCCGAAGCAGCCGGACGGGTAAGGCCTAAGGGAGTCGGGACTGCCGGACTGGCCGACTGGAGTCTGGAGTCACAGACGAGTCTCTGGAGGCGTTTTGATGGTTGAGCACTTGAGCGGCTTGACAGCCTTGACCCGTAACAGCCGTTGCCCGTTGTCCGTTCCGTTGAGTCGTTGTCTCGTTGACTAGAGGGAGAATTAGGGAAAGAGAGAGACTGAGAGTCTGAGAGAGAGATCTGTTCTGTGCGACTGTGCGTTACCGTTTTGATGGTTGATTGGTTGAGCGGCTTCGTCGCTTCGATCTTCATGTCATCATCAAGATTCAAGATTCAAGATGAGCGGAAGGGTCGGGGGCGAGACGACGAGTGGGCGACTGAAATGGATGTCTCTGCTGCCGATTGGGTAATTTGGAATTGGAAATTAGAATTGCCTATTGCCGAATTGGGTTTGGGTAATTGGGTCTCGTGACTTCTCGGTGACTGCCCGCTTGGCTGCTTCACAAATCACGCCTGGCGGCCTGGCCCATTCTCCAAAATTTATCTAATGCAATATATATATACTATGGATATGGATTAAACTTTGGGCCCCTAAATAGTGAAGGCCCAGGGCGGTTGCCCCTCTTGCCTAAGCCCAGGGCCGGCCCTGAATGTGAGAGGTAGTGAGATAAACAATTTGAACTCATTTTGGTTAGGTTGGGTTGTGGTGAGTTACGATCACTAATTAATTAAGTTATACCCAAAGAACTTTTAAAAAAATAAAGGGAATAATTGTGGTCCAGTTTACTTTTCAAAGTTTTGATTTACTTCAGTACCATGTTTTTTTTAACAGGAAAAGGATGCTTTTGGGAGTGAAATGACAACGATACCCTTAATGAGCATGAGGTGCGCTACAAAAATATACCGTGATTCAAAAATTTATGCACCACGATTCATAAAATTTATGCACCGTGATTCAAAAATATATGCATTAATTTTTGCATCGCGGTTCAATAGTTTAATTGCGTAGTCTAATTGTGTCACGATTTATCAATTTTATTGTATTATTTTTTGCACCGCGGTTCAATAGTTTAATTGTGTAGCCTAATTGTATCACGATTCATCAATGTTTGTATCGCGATTCATCAATTTTATTGCATTATTTTTTACACCGCCGTTCAATAGTTTAATTGTTTAGTCTATTTGCACTGCGATTCATCAATTTAAGCCGATATTTTTGCACCGCGATTCAAAATAGTTTAACTAATTAGTCTAATCGCAATGCGGTTCAAAATCATAATGAAACAGACCATGTCTTCAATCTTTTTCTTCATTCTCCTCTGTCATAAGCCTTCTTATTCTTCCTCCTTCTGCTTAGTCCCTATTGTGAAAATCCTCAAACCCAACACATTTTCATTAAAGTTTCGTAGTTAATGATCCCCGTTTCGTTACGCAACAATGATGATTTTTGAATTCAAAGTATGTTGTCGGAGCTGTTGAAGGAGACGATAGCATTTTCGAACAATATTTTAAAAAATAATCATTTATAATTGAAAAAATACAATAAACTTTAGGATTAAAATTTTAAAAAAAATGACCAATTAGAATTTTACCCAAAATAAAGTATTGCCCAAGTCCTTATATACATAATTACTTCATTTGGTAGTCCAACACTAGCTATCTGCCATTCAACAAAATTAAAGCTCCAGCCTGGATTTTCCCTTTTGGGTAATTGCCCCCATTCGATCGAATCTCACTAACTTTAGACCACTCTTTCTCTTTTGTTTTCACTTTGAAGAAACACACGGATAGATAGATAGATAGATAGATATTAAATAGATAGGGAGAATGTTCTTTTTTTAAAAAAATTAATTAATTAATTAATTAATTATATATATATATATATATATACACTTTTTATTCATCTTTTTGTTCCTTTTGGTTTGGCACGAGATTAGAGAGAATCTCTCACATAGTTTTCGTACAAGTTTGAATGGAATGATAAAAGACCAAAACAGTACTACTACTAGCTAGTACTCTCAAAGGCAGCTCTTCCTCCATCAAAAAATAACTAACACAAGATGCAAATTAAACATGAACCTTTAATTCCATGGTGGATCTGCTTTTATTTTGGAACAATACATTACTCATGTCAGGCCACCACTTCAAAAATAGTTAAGTATTGAAAAGGGTGACGAGAATAACTAGAGCTATCAAAATGAGTTGGGCCTATTGGTTAATCCGTCTTGTCATTTAAAAGAAATAGGTTGAGTTGAGTTGGTATTTTTTTAGGCAAATTATTTTTTTGGATTGACTCATGCTGCTTCACAAAATAACAGATTGAAGTGGGTTATTGGTCAACTCACCCCGCTGACTCAACCACCTTTAACAGCTCATGATAATGCTTCATTTTTTTTAGCAGGATAAGAACTTAGAATATGTATACTATTTGATCTAAATACAATATAAATAATTACACAATATATTATCAAAAAAAAAAAAAGAAGAGAAATCGTGTTTATATAGACGATGAAGTGAAAATACGAAATATTAATGGTACATATTATAAAGATATAGTAACAATTAAAAACGAACATATAGCAAATGAAAGATATGAATCCTAACACAACCAAACAAGCTTTCTGAAAGAGATGTCTTTATCATTCCAATATATATATATATATATATATGATTAAATAATTATTTGGTCCCTGAACTATTCCAAAATTATATGTTTAGTCCTTGTACTTTTTTTAAAATGTGTTTGGTCCTTAAAATAGGTTTTTACTCAAAGATTACCCCTTCATGGGGTTACCGTCAGTTTTGCCGTTATATTTTTTTTGAAATCCCAAATTTGCCCTTAATAAGTAATGTTAATGGTTGAAAACTTAGCCCCCAATTTGATCTTCATTCTCTCCAAACCATCTTCTGCTCCGACACGACCTATTATCATCCAACCCCAAAAACGTTGACTCGGATGGATCAAATTGCAACCCCTTAGTATCATTCGTGATATCCCTCGTCGTAATATCAGCCCTATTGTAACAATTCTCCCTGTTTCAATTAATATCCAATTAAATAGACACAGAACCAAGAAGGTGCAGAAGGACAGATGGAAAGAAATGGAGATGCTCAAAGGAAGTCCACCCTGACTCCAGGTACTGCGAGCGACACATGCACCGTGGCCGTAACCATACCAATTCCTGTTCAGGAAAGCCTGTGGAATTCCACTTCTCTACTGCTACTACTAATACTACCCCGTCAACAACAATAATGTCCCGCCCCACTTCTTCATCGGTCATCCCAACCTCTGTATCCCATGATTACTAAAATCCCCTTCTTTATCCTTCCCCCCCACTCTTATTCTTCCTCCACCTCCACCTCCAGACCTTTTCTCGCCACCTCGCACCATTTCCTAAACTCCACACTGCCTTACACTCAACACAACAAGAATCACAGGTCTCTCCATCCCTCTCTTTCTGTCTCTCTCGACACTTTATCGGTCTTTTTAATTTTCTCTAACTACCCCAAAAGATCCTGACTACCCCAAACTCAACGATCAACGAAGTCAACGCGGTGTTGATCCCCGAACATTTTCAATTGCAAATCAGTTGAAACCCTAGCTCGAATTTTGGAACCCATTTTCAAAATCCAAAATCCATCGCCTCTCAATTCATCATCATCGTTGTCGTCGTCCACATCGAGTTTGGTGGATTTCACGAATTTGTAGGAACTGAATTTGTCAGAGACGATCCATTTGGCTTTGGGAGTATTGCCGCCGACGTGGAGGTAAAGCTTGACGGCGTTGCTCAAGTTAGCGGTTGGGGAAGAGTATTTGAGCTTTAAGGATTTCAATTTGTAGTCAATGTCGTCTAGAGTTTTGTTCGGAATAGGTTTGGGTTCTTCAGCGTCCTCGAGTATTCGTCGTCTTCTTCTTCTTCTTTCTACTGATCGGAGTCGTGATCGAAGATGGAGATGGCCGGAACAGAAGGTGGCCGGAGATGGAGATGGAAATGGCCGGAGCAGAAAGGGCTGTAGGCGGTGAAAGCTTGGGAGAGAATGGGTTAAGGAAGGTGTAGAACTGAGAGATCGTGGATTTGTGGAGAAAGAATTTGGACCGATTCCCTTTTTCTTTTTTTCTTTTTTAATTTTTTAATTTTGAACCATTAACATTACTAAGGGCAAATTTAGAATTTCATAAAAAAATTGACGGTAAAACTAATGGTAACCCCATGAGGGGTAATCTCTTAGTAAAAACATACTTTAACGACCAAATACATTTCAAAAAAAGTACAGAACCAAACACATAATTTATGGATAGTTTAGGGAGCAAATAATTATATTATCCTATTATAAATCGTGCTTATTATTTCAATCAAAGTAGCAAGCTAGCATCAACAAAGCCAAACTATGATGCTTTGATTTGATAGATACATATCCTCACATGTATGCATGCATGATACATATAATATGGCTGCCAGAAAAAAAAAAGATTCTTGGTTTCCATCAACTTTTCGTCATCACTTATCATATTCTGTCAGTCGTCCGATTAATGGTGAAGAGGTGCACTTTGATCAATTTTCAGATCGATATTCGATGAGAATTTCATCAATTGTTTTTTTTAAATATTTTTTTTTGAAACACATGAATTGTAATATATAATTTTAGTGTAGTTTCTCTATGTTATATTTTTAATTCCTCTAATCAAATAAAAACATATTACGTATTCATCCAAATATTCTTCAAATTCACCCAAAAAAAAGTATACCTCTTCAATTAAAAAGAAGAAGTGATGGTATTAATAATTCCTTATGTTTAATCTATGAGTAGGTTTCCTATAAGACCGTCTTACAGAATTTAATTCGTAAAACGAAATCTCACACTCTCACATCTCAACCCACCAACACACGGTTGATCGGATAAATATGATATGTCTTATAAAAAATATCCATAAAACAGTCTTACTAATTATTTACCTAAATCTATATATTGCATGCAAACATTTGAACTCTACACTTCAATCTCTCACTCTCCGTCTCTCTCAACTACATTAAACAATTTAAGTAGTAAAGACACAATCTAACCAATTAAAGTGGGCTGTTCAATCAATTCCTTTTGTGGGTATTTTGATTTTGTGTGAGACAGGCTTTGTTCTCTAGTGTTCCCCCACGAAACTAACCTCAAAAGAAAAAAAAACTATCAAGTTTGTTTGTTAAAAAACTGAATCACAAGATGAGATTTCTTAAAAGAAGACTATCATATAGACCCATTTTCTAAGAAGTACATACAAGACATCTTGTGCAGTCTTTGTTGTGCACTTAATTTGTGGAAGCTTCTTAAATATTTCTGCTGCTTAAACCTGGCCGGGGGGCCTTCCAGAGTTCCCAGCTCTCCTGTAAAATTGGAAGAATTTTTCTTTAGTTACAATATGAAATTATTCCTTATTGACAAATTAAATAGATTTGGTTAATTTCATTGATGAAATGAAGATATAAAATGAGTTTATTTTGTTAGAATTATAAATCTTACAGTCAATGTTAATTAATTGTTTGTGTAGCTTATATATAATGAATATACTTTAAATTTACCTAAGAGTATATAAACTTGTCTCGAATATCATCCAAAATATTTCAGATTGAACTTGAAAAATGAGAGAGAAGTATACAGATCAAATAAGAAACAAGAAAAGAAAGCACACGCAAATCTACGTATACGTAAAATTATTTTAATTAGGGATATATTATTTGGTTTTAACAATTTTGGTTTTGGTAGATTTAAACTGTATTTTGGTTTTGGTATTTAGCAAATTATTAGGGCCCTATTCGTTTAGCTTTCTTCCCTCATAAATATAGGAAAAGCTTACTATTGGCTGATAAAATATTGCTGTACCAAGCAACCATCTTTAGTTTTCTAGTGCTGCTATTGCTAAGTGCAAATACAAAGGCGAAAAAAGTGAAAAAGAAAGGTACTGCCATAGAAAAGGTTTAAAGGTATCGTAAAGTTACCTAAGAGAGCAAGATTAGGTGATAATTAAATTGCTTTAGGAAACACTATCTAGTGATATTAAATAAAGTGAATAGACAAACTCCTTTTTCTTTTCTTTGTCCTTGGTGAGATCTGGAGAATTTGAAACAAGGATTTAATGTAACAGTTCCAAGCACTTGCTAGTAGAACGTGAAAAGTATCGGCGAGCAACGTTAAATATACCCTCCATGCTTCTAGAATAATAAGCAATTATGTGATGAGGCTTATAGCTTTAATCAATTAAGAATTGTCAACTGATTTCTTTTATTTCATTTTTTCTTCACTCTAGCATTAAACATTAACCCTATGCTTAATATAATTAAGGTTTTCATGAATATGCATGCACATATGATCCAAGAAAAGGCTTAAATAACATTTTTGGATTTATAAACATAACGTTAGTCGACATGACACGTTGAATATGTTTGAAAGGCATTTCAAGAAGTATTTTTTCACAAAAATAATCTTGGATTTTGATGATAATCATATAACGTTAACATGCATATATGCAACCAAACGTACATGCGTTATTCTTAAACTTTTGAAATGGAAAATGCTAGATGAACAAAAAGAAAAATAAGCTGAAGACAAGGGCAAACCTGTTGTGTATAGGGTCAGGTCCATTAGGAACTTTTCTTTTGCTCATGAAGTTGAGATCTGAATTGGGATGAACATGAAGCATATCAACTCCTATCACCTTCACAGAGTTCAATCTCCCTGCTTTCAACTGCGATGACGATAAGGGCGTGTTTGTCATGAATTCTCCACGCGATGATAAAGGTGTGTTTCTCTTGGTTTCTCCACTTTCTAAAGTTCCAACCAAGAAAAACCAAATAAACCCTACCAATATTAGTACCTCAAACAAGGCCCTAACAAGCCTCTCACCACCTCCCATCTCCTATATATTCTTAATAATTGTAAGAAGATGCCCTCAAGATATTGCTAGAGAAGGCAAGAGGAGAGAGAGAGAGAGGTTAGTTTTCTCTCCGGCCGGAGATATTTTTTCACTTCATGGGGTTATAGGGAGGTTGGTTTTTTCTTTATAGGTTAGAGTGATTCTGTTATACTTTCTCGAACCTAGAGAGAGAGAGAGAGAGAGAGTTTTCGAAGGTGAGATGGAGGGAACACTTAGCTTTATACGGGATACAAAAAGGGGTCATAATACGACAATGTTCTTTTTTGCTTTGGGTTGTGTATTTTCATGCAATCTACAACAAATACCAATGCAACTTACATTCCTTACGTAAACTTAATTTGTTTGATAGATTCTTAGGCGACCCACTCCTTTTTGTTGATGTTTTATACATATGAAAGTTAAAGGGCAACATATCCCCACATTTAGCCATTTAGGAATAATATCGAGCACGGGAGTACTGTACTTTCATTTTTGTTGCATATTGCATTTGCTCACTGGATGACTGGAATCTAAATTATGACCGATATAATTAATATTTTATCGATTTTTAAATTATTGTCTTATTTGATTTGATACACATACTATTCAAAAATAATAATTAACTATATGATAAATATTAATGAAATATGTAGGTTTTTTTTTAATTTCTCTTAACATGTGATCATAATTAAAGTAAGTAAAAAAAATAAATGTAAATTATAAGAGTGTTTTCTTAAAAAGGATAATTTTGAAAAAAAAAACTATTATTTAAAAATAGACGAAGAAAAAAAATAACACAATAATTTGAAAACATATAGAATATGATTAATGAAATAACATTCTAACATGATCGAGAATGAAAATAATCAATACCGTCGGCCCGTTTGGCGCCTACCAGGGTATTGGGACTGCACGGATGAAATGGAATGGAGGTGCCGGCTTATGACCAAATTGCCCCTAGAGAAGTCAAAATATGTTTGGGAGACAGTATAGGAAGAGGTAGTTAAGGAAACACATGTGAGAGCATATCGTCTAAAATGTCCAAATCTTCTACGACACAAAAGTGTATCTCTTGTATACTATTAAGCTGTATGACCAATGGATGTCTCATGACTCATATTTGAAGGATATATCTAAATATATATCACACAAGTTTGATATTAAATAGTAATCATGAGTTATCTTGTGTGAACTCGAACTTTGAGCGAAGCAGAAAAATTTCGCTTGAACTACGATCTTCGTATATATGTCACGATTAAGAATCCTGCAAGTCTCTCTCGTCGAATTGATATCACGTAGAACGAATATCAATGTTGGTTCACACCGCAAATCCAAGCCTCTTGATGGTTAGGCTAAAGGGAGTATTTGATGAGATATATTTAGGAGAGAGAGAGGGGCGGCCAACTTGAAGAAGACGTGTTCTTCTATTCTTTTGTATTAGGGTTTTACCCCTTTAGTTGCCCTATTTATATTATTACCAATAAACCCTATTTCTTGTAGGTTAAGTTAGGTCAATCCAAAACCCATTCGGATTAGGAAACTAATTAACCAATAATAATAGAAATATATATTCCATGTGAGCGGAAATAAATAATCGGGCCATAAGCCCAATTACTAACATCTCTCACTCGCTCACATGGACTCACCTCTCTAACCACATCGTATCATCAAAACCCGTTAAACACTGCCTCTTCATACCGGAAGGGAAGCGTGCGACATGACGAGAAAGATAGAGGGTGGAGCGATATACCAAATCACCATCTGACCAACATAGAACGTCCTCGTTAGAAAACAAAACTCGTCTATACCTCAGACCGTATATATACATCAATTTAAACATCCTAAATCCCTCAAGAGCGGTGCTTAAACCTCAACATGTTTGTGTATCAAGATCAATCTCTTGAACCGTATGTTCAATATGATCGCCATGACATTAAAACATAAAAATAGAGATGCATATCTGTAGACACCCCAATTTCGTACCCCTGGTATGTGACATGACATAAAATATCAAGACCTGTTAACGTTAACAAATGTCAAGTTACAGGGTCAAAAGTGCAAAAGGACAAAGCAGGATGCGCAAAAGGACGAACTGCAGGGACCAAAGTGTTCAAAAATGGCCAAGTTTGGAAAAGGGCATGGCCACCATGCAATTTGGGCATGGCGCCCAAATCCTTTTCTACGGCAAATTTTTCTGCTACAGTTGCCACAAAATGCAATATTTTCAGCGCAGTGTACAATCATTCGATGCATGAAGAAGGAATTTTAATTCCTTCGGTGTCCTCAGTTCCTCCTATAAATACAGAGGCCCGGCTTCTCATTTCAGCACAATTTCTTTCGACAAGCTTCTCCGCGTTAACGTTACGCTGGAGAAATAGAGAGCGGTGTGAGATAGTGAGTGATCACCTCAAAAAGCCTCGAAACCCTGCCAAACACAAAACCAACCGGTAGGAGTGAACCTTAGCCCCCCAGCTAGGTATCCACCCTTTTTCCCCGGTCCAAAAATCGTGGAAAGAGCAGTTGCTCTGCCCGATTTAAAAGGCCAAATCGCCAGAAATAAGCGTTATTACGCGATTTCGGCCTACCTCAAGCCAACAAACAACCAAACACAAACAAGTTACCGCCCAAATCCCTAGGCCAAAAGTAACTTTCGAGGAAGCGATCCGCCCAAATTCACACAACACACAACAACAACAACAACAAAAAAGACTCTCTCCGAGGGACAGAGCGAGCACACCCTAGGCTGTCTGTAAGTTTTATTTTAAAGTCTTTCATCTTGTAAAAGTATTATTTCCAATCCGGTCCAATGTAAATATATAAGCAGTTATGCTGCCCAGATTTAGTTAGGAAGTAATACTAAATGTAGCCGTTATTATGGCCAAATATTTTCAAGTATATTTGTGATTATTTGTAAAAGAGCATTGCAAGTTCGTAGTAAATAATATAGATGTAATGGATGTATACGTAGGCGATTAATGCTTTATTTATCTGTTAAATCGTTAAATAAATATAACAAAAAACATACTTTAGCCAAAAACCGTTTTGAGACCGAAATGGCGAGTTGGGTGCCTAGCACCTTCCCAACTCGTAACTTAGCCTCCGAACCCGTTTTCATTATCTCTGGTTTTCTTTTTTGGTTTTGCTTTATTTATTCCTTAAAATAAAGATGGCGACTCTAAAAACATTTTGGATCCAGTGGGGCCTCGCAACATCTTTCTTTGCACTTTCACGTTCTCCCTTAAAAAAGAGAGAATGAGAATGGAAAGGTGATGTATTCCTATGTCCTGGTATCCCCTAAACAAGGGATAACTTGACATAGAAAACCCAAAGCACCCATAGCGATCCGAGATAGGCCATAAGGCTATTTTCATAAAATCCATAATGGGCGCCGCAACATTCCTTCCTTGCACTTTCTAAAGGAGAATGAGAATAGAAGGGTGATGCCTAAAAAGGGAGAATGAGAATAGAAGGGTGATGCCTTCCCATATCCTGGTATCCCCAAAAAAAGGGATAACTTGATGCGGGAAACCCAAAGCTCCCATATTGGATCAAAATCCACTAAAGGCAACCGAGGCGCATTCCAACGCGCTATTCCGACAGCACTCCTCTCGTACTTTGGATTTCGTCCCCCCCTAGACAAGGGAGGGTGGAACGGGAGCAGTGGATGTCACCGCATCCGCACGTACGCGCACCCCTATCCAAGGGCGCGCGGGGCGCGGGAGCATTCATTCCCGGGAACCCACAATATCATACTATCTTCTTTAGACACTCATACCAATCACTCTTGGTTAACTGCTTTCCCAGCAATGCTCCGTAGGACTGTATGTGCATAGCCCGTTGGTCGGCATGCCAAAGTAGCATTATCAACGTCCAAGTTCATGATATAGTTCTAAGTCCCATAGGGTATAATCGTGACCTGGATTTGATCACTAGAACTCACACAGTGATGAAGCAGGGATCATTCAATCACTTTCTTAAGTCGCATTATAGTCACATACATTATGAAGTATATGTTATGACGGAACTCCCACACGAATTAGCCATGTCATGCTCAAACGTCATACGAACCTTGGTCTAACCGCCCTTTTGGCGTCTAACAAGAGTACTTAAAAGTAGTCACTCTTCTAGTGTTCCTTTTAAGATCTCACATTCGGACTTTTCCTTGGGATATGAAGTCGACCTTTATAAAAGGTCTCATCTTGGCCGTATGCCAAGGTGATAAATGTAATGTCATTTGCGTACCCCCCCCTTCGTATGTGCCAAAGACTTTTACTATCTCAACTTGCTCGCCCACCCAGCGACAAGGTGAATTACCCGTGTGAGAGGGACAATTCAATATCCACGACATATTTTTAATCAAAATATATATGCTACGCAATTTCATATTAAAATATCCAATTAACATATAAAAGGAATAAAATGAAACTGCAATTTATTCAAACGATAATAAAAAAAATCAAATGTCAACAAAAGTGTTCTCAGAATAAATGTCAAATCCTACGAAGCCCTAGACCCAACATATGATCCTGAAAGATCTCTCTAGCTAGAGGCTTAGTCATAGGGTCAGCCAACATGCCTCTAGTAGGAATATATTCTAGAACAACTTTCTTTTCTGCAATCATGTCTCTAATGAAATGATACTTGATGTTAATGTGTTTCGTCTTCCCATAATACTTGAGATCTTTAGTGTAACCTAAAGCAGCCATGCTATCACAAGCAATGATTATAGGACGATCCACATGCGTCGTAACATCAAGATGTTGAAGAAAACTCCTCAACCACACAACTTCTTGAACCGCAGCTGAGCAAGCCATGTACTCTGACTCCTTCGTAGATAAGGCGGTGCTAGTCTGCCGCTTGCTACTCCAAGAGATAGCTCCACCACTAAGGAGGAAAGCGTAGCCCGAAGTAGATTTATAACCATCTACATCTCCAGCCCAATCCGCGTTAGTGAAACCTTTCAAGCTCAAATCCCCACCTTGGTAACATAAGGTTAAATTTGTGGTTCCCACCAAGTAACGTAGAACCCTCTTCACTGCCATCCAATGTTGAGGTCCAGGATTACTTTGGAATCGACTCAACATCCCAACTGCAAAGCATAGGTCAGGCCGAGTACACACCATAACATACATAAAGCTTCCTATCGCATTCGCATATGGAGTCGTAGACATTCTCTTCTTCTCTTCTTCATTCTTAGGGCATTGGTTTGTACTAAGGACACATCCTTTTTCCATTGGAGTGACAACGGATTTTGAGTTAGTCATGCCAAATCGTTCGATAACTTTCTTAATGTAAGTCTCTTGAGACAAACAGAGAAATCTTTTCGAATAATCCCTAATGACTTTTACTCCAAGCACATAGCTTGCTTCACCCAAGTCTGTCATATCAGCCTTGATGACCACTCTTTAGTGGCATTTATCATGTCCATATCATTTCCAGCTAGTAGGATGTCATCAACATATAATCACAGAATCAAGATCTTTTTCTTGGATCGTTTAACATACACACAGTGGTCTTCCTCAATCATCACAAAGTTAATTGAGGTTATCGCTTGATGAAAGCGAATGTACCACTATCTAGATGATTGTTTGAGACCATAGATGGAACGTTTGAGTCGGCACACTTTGCGCTCTTGTCCCTTGACTTCAAAACCCTCTGGTTGAGTCATATAGATCTCTTTGTCTAGTTCTCCGTTGAGAAAAACAATTTTAACATCCATCTGATAAAGTTCTAGATCCATGTGCGCTACTATCGCTAGGATTAGGCGAACAGAGGAAAATCTCACCACAGGGGAGAATGTCGCCTCATAGTCTAAACCCTTTCTTTGGGTAAAGCCTTTCGCCACAAGACGTGCCTTATATTTGTCAATTGATCCATCTGCCTTTCGCTTGACTTTGAAAACCCATTTGTTTCCAATAGTCTTGCGACCTTACGGAAGATCAACTAACTCCCAAACCTGATTCTTTTTCATAGAGGAAATTTCATCTTCCATTGCAGTCATCCATTCACTGTTTGTAGGTAAAGAAAGAGCTTCTTTGAATGATGTAGGCTCACTAGAATTGAAAGAAGTAGTTAGGAAAGATTCCTCTTCGATCGCGAATCGACGAAGAGGTATATTTCCACGTTTACTTTTTCGCTCTAGTATCGGACTCCCACTAGAATCCGTACTCCCACTCGGATGAAGATCACCTTGCGGATGAAGATCACCTTGACTCTCATTAGCGACTTCCAAAGGCTCAACCTCATGTTGTACCGTAGGATTAGGTTGAGGCAATTCCCCACATTCGCCAAAAGATGTCATAAATTCTTCTTCCATCTCAAAAAGTTCGAAGTCTTTCTTAACTTCACCTATCTGTGGGAAATCATTCTCAATGAAATCAACATTGTGCGAATTTGATCCGGTCATTCCTACGTCAGGTTTTCCACCGTACATAACATAACCCTTTGAGGTATCTGAATACCTTATGAAAACACACTTGTTTCCTCTAGGGGCCTAGTTTTCCAAACTTATTGGAGGTACTATAGACATAACCTGCACAACCCCAAGGATGAAGATGCCCCAATTTAGGCTTTTCACCTTTCCAAAGTTCATAAGGGGTTGTGAGAACTAACTTAGAAGGCACTCGGTTAAGTATGTAAGTGGCAGTCATTAGCGTATCCCCCCAAAACGAAATTGGGAGGTTGGCCTGTGCCATCATTGACCTAACCATTTCCAACAATGTTCGATTCCTTCGTTCTACAACACCATTTTGTTGTGGAGCTCTAGGAATTGTCAACTGTCGACGTATTCCATTTTTCTCACACAATTCTTTAAATTGATCAGATAAATATTCACAGCCTCGGTCAGTTCTAAAAGTTTTTAAGCTTTTATCCTTTTGATTCTCAACCTCTGCGAGAAAGCGCTCAAAATATTTGAGAGCTTCATCGCGGTAAGAAATAAGGTAAACATAACCATAGCGTGTGTAGTCATCGATAAAAGTGAGAAAGTAGGAAGCTCCATGACGTGCCTTAACATTCATTGGTCCGCAAATGTCTGAATGGACTAACTCTAATGTATGTGTGGCTTTTTTTGCCTTACCAAAAGGCTTTCGGCAAGCTTTTCCTGCCAAACAAGTTTCACACAAGGGTAGGTTGACTTTGCTGAGAGACCCCAATAGACCTTCTCTAGCCAATCTAGTCATCCTATCTTTTCCTATATGTCCAAGTCTAGCATGCCATAACTCAGAATTAGAATCATCATAAACCATGCAAGAAGAAGAATTAACAGAAGAATTATGGGAATCCAACAAATCTAATTTAAAGAAATTATCTGACAAAAAACCATGTCCTAAAATCTCATCACCAAAACAAATATCCAAGTGATCATCACTAAAATTAAAAGAATATACATGTCCTAGCAATTGTACTACTAATAATATATTATGTCGAATTCCAGGTGCATAAAGGACTTCATGAAGAGTCAATGTGCGTCCACTCCGCAATTGAAGTTGGTATGAGCCAACTCCTTTGACCTCAACAGACGAACTGTTTCCCATGAAAATTCTTCTTGTACCCGCAGGAACTTTTCGATAATCTACAAATCCTTCTCGATCCCTTGTCACATGTTTGGTTGAGCCCGAGTCTATAATCCACACAGGGAGAGAGTCAGCTAATAAAACATGAGAGCAAACACAACTTTGCATGGAGATAGGATTAAGGGATACCTTCTTGGACTCAGGACAAGTCCGAGCAAAATGACCCAAGGCACCATAGTTGTAGCACTTCTACTTGGCAATATTCTTTTTGCCTCTTCGGCGTTTAGCAATCTTGTCACTTTTGGGGCCCAAATTTCGAGTCTTCTTGCCTTTAGCTTGTTTCTTGCGTTGCCCGTGTGGCTTGCGCGGACCCTCAAGGGAAACAAGAGCAAGATCACGAGTCGTAGCACTTATCGCGCGATTCACTTAATGACACTCAGCCTCAAGCTCAACATGGCGAGATACATCTGCAAAAGTCTGAATGGAGTCTGTATGAGTCAAGATACGCCTCAAACCACTCCAAGAGTCAGGCAGTGAACAAATCACCGCTTGAACTTGCTGCTCATCAGATAAGATAGAACCAGCAACCTTAAGATCACGAATCATTCCGGACATCTCACTTAGTTGTTCAAGTATGTTACGTTTCAGGTCAATCTTATAACTTTCAAACTTGTTAGTCAAAGTCCTCAACTTTGTAGCAAAAGTATTCCCATAAATGCGCTTAATGTCGTCCCACATTTGTTTTGTAGTCAGGCAATCCTCAAACTCGCCACTCAGATCATTATGCATGCTACCCAGCATAGTAAAGCGTGCACATCGATCTTTCTTTTTCCATTTAAGAAATTCCTGCATTTTCTGGCGATGCTTGGTGATGGTCAAATTCCCCATCTCTGGTTCTATCATCACAGTATCTAGGTTGTCTAGAGCCTCTTGCTCGTTTAGCAAATACGTGATTTTCCTTTACCAAACACTATAGTTTGTGTCATCCAATTTCTCACCCTTGTTAAGGTCACTTAGAAACCATTTCACTACAATTTATTGCAAAAATAAGACATGAGCATATATATATATATTTTGATTCACTTTTGTTACAAAAAATCAATTACTGAACATAATTACATCATACACGTAAGGATGGAAAATCCGCGAGGCTCGTAATCACAACTAAAGTATGCACAACGTAAAAATATTTATAAATTGATAATTTAAACAAAAGAAATAAGATAGAACAAATCCATCAAGTACATATAATGTACATAAATATTTTCACTACTGAAAATAAAATTATTGGGTCTCGTATAGTCCCAATCGCAATTTTAGAGTGCAAAACGATAATTAATTATGCTAAAAATGACTTAAAAATAGTTTTAAATTCACAAAGAATTTTAAAAATTTTCAGAACAGTTCCAAATCGCCCTAAACAGTCACAGAATGATAAAACAGCCCCTGGATATTATTTTTGAATTTTAAAAAAAATCAAAAAACATGTTTTTATACACTAAAAATCAAAAATAAATATATCCAGACTGAATTGATCAAAACAGAGGCCACCATTAGACTTAGAAGGCCAAAATACGTCCAGACGCATCGGCCGTTTCAAAAACGGAGCACCACAGACACCGCACGCGCCACCTGCGCGTGTGGGCTTCCTGGGACAGGCTGACTGGACGTAGGGCTGACGTCACCGATGACGTCATCAAAACTGAGTCACTGGAGTGGGTCCCACTACTGACGTGATAGGTGATGTGGCATGACACATCATCAGTCAACTGTTTGACCATTGACTAGTCAACAGTTGATTGGTCTTCTTCTCAGCCTTCCCACGCGCCCAGCCGGAGAGTGGGCTTCACGCGCCGCCTTCCGGTGCTCCGATGAGGTCGCGGACGGTGGCGTTGGATTTGTCTCGTCGAGTACTTTCAGTCATGTACTTTTTACATCGAAAGGAGTGCCACAAAAGTCACGTACATGAGGCCGAGAGTGGGGGTCGTAGGACGTCAATTTTTCAACCCTAAAAATCGATTCGCGAACGTAATCAGCGAGCCAACTTCGCGAGGCCGTAAAACGTTCATTTTAAGTCCAAATTAAGCATATAATATGTTGTTGGAAAGCCCTCACGGAGTACTACAAATACAGACAATAAAACCACGGTTTTACAGAACATAAACAGGTAAAAACAGCATGCAAAGTTTCGGAAAAATCAATTTTCAACAAAACTTGGGTTTGCGATATTTTGAAAAATACCCAACGGAATTCAACGAGAATTTAGTATGTTGTTCGCCTCGTCGTATGAAGCTCAAACATATAAATTTTTCTCGAAAATAAAAAAAGTTTTACACATAAAATAATAAAACTCATTTGGTTCGTTATCGGGTAAAACTTTTAAACAAACCCAAAAATAAAAGCATGTAATTCATGGCATAATGATACGAGCAATCAAGTATATAGGCTCTGATACCAATGAAGGATATATCTAAACATATATCACACACGTTCGACATCAAACAGTAATCATGAGTTACCTTGTGTGAACTCGAACTTTGAGCGAAGCGGAAGAATTTTGCTTGAGCTACGATCTTCGTATGTCATGATCAAGAATCCTGCAAGTCTCTCTCGTTGGATTGATATCACGTAGAACGAATATCAATGCTGGTTCACACCGCAAATCCAAGCATCTTGATGGTTAGGCTAGAGGGAGTATTTGGTGAGATAGAATTAGGAGAGAGAGAGGGGCGACCAACTTGAAGAAGACGTGTTCTTCTATTCTTTTGTATTAGGGTTTTACCCCTTTAGTTGCTCTATTTATATTATTACCAAGAAACCCTATTTCTTGTAGGTTAAGTTAGGTCAATCCCAAACACATTCGGATTAGGAAACTAATTAACCAATAATAATATAAATATATATTCCATGTGAGCGGAAATAAATAATCGGGCCACAAGCCCAATTACTAACAATATTCATATGTGCTTGAAATGATGGTACCCAAGTGATATATTTTTATGGTATATGAGATTTTAACTCCTTTTAAAAATTGCAATGAATGCTTTTTGGTGGAACTGTGTAAACATGCTCAAAAGGTTCAAGCTAGGTTCACGATTCGAACCGTGAGCGAACCGAAACTATCTTTAAGTGAATTGAAACCGGAGATTCACTAAAGGTTCTTGCATTTAGGATTTGGGTGAGCCGGAGGTTTGGAACTGGATTTGTGAACCGTGAACCGGCGGTTCACGGTTCTAACGGTAATTTTGAAAAAAACGGCTATTTTTTGAATTGGACGGCCCAGATGAAAGGAAACGGACGGTCCAGATCAAATATAGCGGCTGAACGGTATTATTACCATTTTTTGTTTTTTTTTAATGTAAAAAAATTATTTTTTTTGTTTTTTCCTAACCTATAAATACTCTCACTTCCTATACAATTTTTTTCCCACTTCTAATCTCTCTAATTCTCTCAAAACTCTTCATCTCTCAATTCTCAAAGTTTTCAAATATCAAGTTATTACTCTCCAATTATTTAGTAATTTTACTAATTAATTTTTATTAATTATTGTTTATTTAGTAAATTATATTAATTACGTTTTTACTACTCTCCAATATTTATTAAGTACTATAAATTATATTAATTATGTTTTTAATTATATATATTATTATTTAGTATTATTATTTTCGTTATTAGTTATTAACTTTAATATTAAAGTACTTTAATATTTATTAGTTTTGTTTTAATATTATACTTACTAGTTATTAACTTTAATATTATATTTATTGGTTATTGACTTATTGTTAATTACTACTTTTAAAATTAGTTATTAATTTATACTATTAGTTACATTTTATTACATTATTTTATTACTTTATTACAAATAAATGTATTCTTCTTGATCCGACATGAATAAGGAAAAAGGCAAAGCTTCCCAAGGATCCCAAATCCCTAAGCTGAGAAGAGTTGGTCTCGAAGATACTTTTTGACAAAATTTAGACACGTAAATTAGTTTAAATTTTAACGATGACAACAATCCAATGTGTGATGGGTCGATTATTCCCCACACCTCCGAAACTCATCCTCGTACTCAAGAGAATATCACTCAAACCGAAGGCCAAGGTGGAACAACAAGAGGTCGAGTTCAAGGTGAAACAACAACAAGAGGTCGAACAACGGGACAATCCAATATATTCACGTTGCATTATAGAAAAACACATCTTGAAGATAAAAATTTCCTAGTCACATGCAATTATTGCAACACCCCATTTAGTTTCAAAACTAGAAATGGATACGGCACGTTTACAAAGCACATAAGGAACTAACATCCCGACACAAGATGAGAATGTAAGAAGGTTAAACACAAATCACGGGAGTTGTGAGTTCATCTCAACAAGGTACGTCTTCTTCATTTAAATTTACCGAATGTATATATAGAAAACAAATGATAAATTTGATTTGTGCTAAATGTCTATCGTTTAATTTTGCAAATGATGTTTTATGAAAAAATTTTGCACAATTGTCATTGAATCCCGCCACTAAAGAAATTCATAAAAATATGGTTACTCGTGACACAAAAATTGCTTGTCTAGAAGAAAAAAAGACATTAATTACTATATTTATAAATTTATTACAAAAAGTTTCAATATGTGTAAATATTTGAAGTAATAAATGACAACGACATGATTATATAACACTTACATGTCATTGGATTGATAACTCATAGACAATGCAAAAACGATTAATTGGATTTAAAGACTTTGATACTGTACATAATACTCGTAATATTTCCGCAAAAATTATGAATGTTTTAAAAGAATATGGTTTAGATAAAAAAATATTTTCAATTGGATTTGATAATGCTTCAAATAATACTGTTACTTTACCCGAACTCATTTCATTTTGTCAACCATCAATTGGTGATAGATTTTTTCATGTTAGATACATATGTCATATTTTAAATTTGTGTGTGCAAGATATATGGTTTGACGACTTTATGTGATGAAGTTAAACCAATTAGAAATATAATATCAGTTTTAACGAGACAACATAATATTAAAAAAAATGAGCTAAATTTTGTAGATAACAAAATATGAAACCTAAATCATTTCATTTAGATGTTCCAAACCGATGGAATTTCACATATAAAATGTTATATGAATCTTATCAACACCGGGAACAATTATGTGCATTTTTTCAATCAATAGATTACAATATTCCGATATTTCCCCATCAATGGGATGTTTGTGAAAATTTAAAGATGATTTTAAAATTTTTTAACGACGCTACCGAACAATTATCCGGTTCTTATTATCCTACTTCTGTATTAGTTTTAGAACATTGTGCTAAAATTAGTTATATATTCAAAAAATTTAAAGATTGCCCAATTTTAGGTGAATGTATTGCTAATATGCGAATAAAATGACTAAAATATTTGTTTGAACATTCTACCATTGTTTTTAGTAGCTAAAATATTAGATCCTAGAATAGGACAAGATGGTTTCGAAGCAATGCTAACATATTATTATGATAATTTATTTCTTGATGGCGTTGACTTATTTTCAACTGACCCTATTTCAAATCCAACAAATATTTCGAATGAAATTAAAAATATTTTACATGCATTTTTTAAAGAATATAACGCAATTTATGGTATTAATATCAGTAATGAAAATGTAGGTACTATTAGTAGTAATCAATTTAGTGATGACCATTTTTCTTGGGTAGATAATTTTATTAATACAAGAACTTAAAAACGAGCACGAGACGATGAAAATATATTAGAGCTTGATTTATATTTATCAACTAATTTCGGTCATATAGAAAATTTTGATATTTTAAAGTGGTGGGCGAGAATGACTCAATCTATCATTAATTACAAAGGAGGTCCTAGCTGCTCCTGCTTCAACCGTTGTCGTTGAACATACATTTAGCGTGTCCGACTACGTTTTGAATGAAAAAAGATCTCAATTGAGCCAAAAAAAAATTAGAATTTCAACTTTTGATGGGTGAGTGGGTTAAAGCAACGGCTCGAACACATGACAAGATAGTTACTTCCGAGGAGGAGGAGGGCTTTGATGAGGACACAACGACCAAGAGCGATTGAACAATGCCGCTCGTTTCGGTAAGTTAATTTTAATATTTAAATTAGAATTTTTAAATTATAGATTGTAAGTTATAATTTTTAGATTCATTTTTTTATTTATTGAAAAAAAATGTAACTTAGAGATAAGACTCCTTTGGCTTTAGTTCATTAGTTGTTCCCCTAATTGTAATTTTTTATTGAATTAATAAAATTGGTCAGGGACCGTCCTTGTTTTTTTTTTTTCACAAAATATTGTTGATATTTTACAAAGTATAAAATGTTTAGACAAAGTTAAAATAATGACCTTTTGTCACTTTTCAAAATTCAAAAAATATTTTAAAATGGTTTTTTTTTACAAATGTTTAAACATAGTTTTTAAAAAAATCAAAAAAAGAAAAAACGTTTTTTTTTTTAAAAATTAAATTTGATGAACCGCAAAACCGGTAAACCGAACCGTGCCGATTCACAGTTCGAATCCGATTCACCATTTTACTTTTCAAAAATCACCGGTTCTGAAATCATACGTACATATCTAGAACTGCGTATCCGCAATCCTTTCAAAGAAGTTTTAATTCAACATAAGGGAGTATACTAATTCATCATTTCGTTCAGTTTAGTCAATCAACCAACCGATCATCATTTGGTCAAACAATTACACAATTCATTTATAACCGGTCCATCATGAGTTGAACAATCGAAGCTTATTGTTAGTCAATTAAATTATCTACTACGAAATTAAATTGTCATGTATGAATTTCGGACAAAAAGCGCCGTTAGTTCACTTGCACTTTAAAAGATTCTAGCAATAGCTACTGAATGGTTCTGTCAGATTAATGTTATCGACTTTGTTTAGTAACAAAGGATCGGAACCGTATTAACTTTTCCACATCCTAAACAACTTCAAAGGCCTGGGACAGGATTTTAAATCCTGCAAAATAATAATAACATGGGAAATGATAGAGCTTGGTTTATATATCGATTTGTTTCACGGAAAATAACTTTCAGAAAATAGTATAATCCGTCATTTTCACCAAACTCACCCTCCTAATTATCCCAAAATAATTATATTACAGTATATTTAGCTCACTATGTAATTAACATCAAATATTTTTTAATATATTAATAAAATTTATATAATATATATTTATAATAACGATATATCAATTTGGCTTGGTTCAATCACCAAAACTACAAACCGATCGTTTTTATACTTTTTGAAACCAAAATCGAACTTTCTTGAACAAAACCAAACCAAACTCATTGATTTGGTCTTGTTCTGTTCGTTTGGTGATTTGGCCTCACACTCCTAATTAGAACCGAAGCCGATTAAAAACGCGACATAATTCTAGTTTGACAAAGAGAGTTTACTTTTTTATTTTGTTAAAATTACTAAGTTTTAAAGGAAAAAAAGATGTTCAATATTATAAATGAGTTAGACAATTTGAATAAATAATTTTTATTTTGGAATGAAATTATAGAATATTTCTTTTTGTAATTTTAATTGGTTGATGGATGCTTGAGATATGATACAAAATTATGGATTCCGCCTTTGGATTTTCACAAATTTTTAAAAATATCTGTATGTAATTTTTCGTATTTTCTTTTAAAAAGGTTCACTGTTAAGATTTGAAGTATAAATGAAAAAAAGATGTTTGATAACACCCATAAAATTTTATTTTGTACAAGTTGACCCTTTACCTTTCAATTAATACAATGTAATCCCATTAAACTTACTTAACAGACCACACTCTAACAACATTGAGCTCAAGGACCATCAACACGCAAAATGGTCACTAACGTGCATTTGTGTTGTACAAAGACTAAATTCATATCTATATTTTTAATAATACAAGAATCACCGGATAGAGTAATAGACTTAACCTTAGTTTAAACCATACTAATTAGATGAGTAGAGTTCACACTAGTTGATTTATAATTGTAGAGGATATAATCTTAATTATAAGATCAAACTCATCCAAACTACTTCAAAAACTAATTATGCATCGAATTCCAATCGCACATGTCACATACTTGTAGTGAGACTCTCAAAGAAATGACCAATAGCGGATCCTATAACTAATTGCAAGTACAATAAAAATAAAATACTTTTTGGAGTCATTTTCTACTAGAACAAGAATATAGTTCCCCATTCTTGATAAGACGGTAATTTTCAATCACGAAATATGGAAGCTAGAAATGGCTTTTAGGCTAGCTTAGCACCTTTTTCGTTGTGGCAAATCACAATCATACTAATACTTTCCGTATCTAACGAATTCCGGCTGCGCCCATGGTCCACAGTCCACACAATAATATTCCTTAATCACTTGAACCACTGTTAGTTGAGACTGATGATAATCTTAAAAATTTTCATTGTTAGTTACTCGGTCTATTCAAAATATGATATTTTGAGGTTTTTTACATAAATTAATGAAATATATTATAAAAACTAAATTGTTTATATTTAAATATTAATAAAGTATCTTGATATTCTTATCTAAAGAGTTAAATACGAGTTACGGAGTCAATAAGTATGCGTAAAATTAGAAAAAAAAAAAGAAAAAAAGTTCCTTAAAAATTACAAAATGTCATCAATTTTAGAATAAAAAAACTCTCAAAAAATATCATGTATTTTAGGACGAAGAGAATATTAATTACTTATCATCATAATTTAAAAAGAAAAAAAAATCAAAACATGATCTTGTAAGAACGTAATTTATAGATATTTACCCAAGATAGAAGCTGGTGCCTTGGAACAGAGGCTTTAATTTAATTGGAACCTTACTTAATATGATTAGAGAATATATCACCTTTTCCACTATCCATGCTATGTGTAGGAATCTGACCATAAGAATCAAATGCTTTTAATAGCTTCATCAAGAAGTTAGGCCACTTAACTTTACTCATCCTAAAACACATTTGTTTTCAGATACTTCCCAACTTTTTAAATTATTGACCAACTTTATTTCCTCTGTTCTATAATAATTATTCTATTTTAAAATTTTTTTTTTTAGGAAAATAATTTTATCATTTATTATTATTTTTATTTATTTTAATTATAATCACATGCTCAATGATATTTAAAAAAATTATATATTTTATCAATATTTATAATACAATTAATTATTTTTTTTAAATGGGGTGTCGAGTCAAATGGGGCAATAATTTAAAAACGGAGGGAGTACTATACATTGTTTTTGGATTCTCCGCCCTAGAAAAATTAGAAAATTAGTTTTAGTTCCTTATTGAAAAACTAATTTTGGGACAATATCAAATTAATATTTAACATACATTTATCATGCAAGGTAATGAAATTTTAATTTTGAATATATTATTAAAAATATTATCAATTAATTTTTTAAAATTTGTTATAAGAATAAGTAGTTTTTAGTGATGACAACGTTAAATCAATAAAGTTGACCACTAAAAGTCAAAATAAAATCACTCTTTTAACACGGATAGAGTATTAGCTGATGTGGTACAGTGGTCTTGAACCAATAGACGGTCAGGCCATCGGAGTCTATAATCCTTAAAGAAAAGCAGGAAAAAATACATTTACCTCACCTAAATTAAATGGCGGCTGCCTATTAGTTGTGGAACACCATCTTAACTGATGACATTGAGGTCTAGCAAGGTTACAAGCGTGACTTAAAATCTCAATGAGAATCTGAAGACCTATAAGCATATTGAAACATAAAAATAAGGATATTTTATCGAATCAAACGAACATCGGAGTCATACCAAATTAAAATGGGACTTTGAATAGAACTCGTCTTCGATTTTAACAGTAAACTTACAATATACCAAAGTTGAAAAATAACACACTAATAATATCAAAGTATATTGCAATGTATCACCTGCAAAAACAATTTATAACAAAGCAATATAAATAATAAAAATTAGTACTATGAGTATCCTCGGCTCAACGGAGCCTAACTCGATCTGTTTAGGGCTTATGGTTGCCTAGGCTCAGATCCCCACTGCCTATACACAAAGTATAGCAGTCCAACCCAAGAGTTCACTACTACCGAAAGGGACAATGTTTCCAAGGATTTCACAAACTGTGTATACCACCCAACCTTCCAACAAGAAATCCCACAACAGAAACCCCCTCACGTAACTCTCAATCACAGTAATCTCAAGCTCACACACACACAAAGTGTATACCCAATGTACCGACTCAAACTAGAGACGCAAAGAGAGAGAGAGAGAGAGAGAGAGAGATATTGCCACTGTGATGGTTGTTCACACACCAACCATTCACTCATCCAAGGTTGCAGAAGGCAGCAGACTAAAGGGATGTATATATAGTGCATAGAGGATCAATCAAGCACCGAAGATTTCAGCCCAAGCAAGGAAGACACGGCTGATTGGAGAAAGGAAAAGGAAGGAACTGATGCAATTTTGGGAAATCAAAGATTCTCCCAAAATTGCCAATCACCAACCGAAAGTCAAACAGGGAAGGGGGTAAGGTAAGTGGGTTTGGGTTGCTGGGTTGAGTTTGGTGAAGTGGGCTGCCCGTTTTGGGCCATGCCAACACTCACACATATGTCTCGTTCTTCAGCTTCAAGGTACTCCTCCGAAGAGACTCACTCATTTGTGTGCAGGTCAAACAACACGTACACATTCTTACTCCACGCATATGTCAGTAGAAACTAATAAAGTTTATGAATAATGACAAAATCTTTTCATTGATTTAATCACCTATTTATAAGAAGAACTATAATTAGGGTTACACTTGGAGTAGGGAACAAGAAACCTTTACAAGGAAAGAAACATAATAAGGAAAGTACTATACAAGGTAGGGCTGGCAAAAATCCCGTTTTTCCCGACCCGTCCCGACAAATCCCGATCCCGATTTTGTCGGGATTTTTTCCCTCGACATATTTCGACGGTGATGATAATTATCAATCCCGTTCCCGATCGACCCGAGTCATTATCAATCCGTCGGGATTAGAATCCCATGCCGACTAATTTTTTAATTTATATTTTTTATATTTTATATATTTTATATTTTTAATATATATATTTTTATATTATATATATATATATATTTTTTATTTTTTATATATTTTATATTTTATTTATTTTATTTTATAAATATTGTGAGTGTTAGACAATGTTTATTTTTTGTTTGCTAAAATTACTTAATGATGTTTGTTAAATTTATTTTCATAATTAATATTGTGGTTTTTTTTGTCTATTAC
>CM028377.1:66043816-66187170 GCA_013146195.2 Codonopsis lanceolata | reverse complement strand
GATATGTCGCAAGAGAAACTAATAAAGTTTATGAATAATGACAAAATCTTTTCATTGATTTAATCACCTATTTATAAGAAGAACTATAATTAGGTTACACTTGAGTAGGGAACAAGAAACTTTTACAAGGAAAGAAACATAATAAGGAAAGTACTATACAAGGTGGCGGCAAAATCCCGCTTTTCCCGAATTCATTCCCGACAAATCCCGATCCCGATTTTGTTCGATTTTTCCCCGCCCCGACATATTTCTGACTCCGTGATTCTGGATAATTATCAATCCCGCCGATTCCCCGACCGCCCCGACTATCAATCCCGGCGCTCTGATTCCCCAATCCCACTGCCTCGACTAATTTTTTAATTTATATTTTTTATATTTTATATATTTTATATTTTTAATATATATATTTTTATATTATATATATATATATATTTTTTATTTTTTATATATTTTATATTTTATTTATTTTATTTTATAAATATTGTGAAAGTTAGATAATGTTTATTTTTTGTTTGCTAAAATTACTTAATGATGTTTGTTAAATTTATTTTCATAATTAATATTGTGGTTTTTTTTGTCTATTACTTTTCTCGCACTTAGTGTAGCTCTTTCTCCTAACGAGTGAGGGGTGCATTTTGTTCATAATGACATATTCAAAGAATATTCACCATTAAGTAAATATTCAAACATACTTTAAATATACATTGAAATCTTAATTATGATGAAGACATTTTAAAATATTTTAGTGTTAGAAAATATTGTTCATAAATATTATAGCGGGATTACAGATTTTTTATCCCGAACTGCCTGATCCTCGATTCGCGGGTCCCGACACTTATCTAGAACGGATCGGAAGGAAATTAAAATCCCGAAATCTATCGGGACGGGATCGGGATGAAGGGAATCGGGATGGGTCCCGTCCCGATTCCACCCCTAATACAAGGTAATTACCACTAATTACTAATTACAAATAAACAAGAATAATAAAAGTATACTATTCTCTAATATACCCCCGCAAGATGTTCATCTGAGAGGAGAGATCAATCTTGTGGAGTAACTGATGAAACCGCTGGCAAGCAAGAGGCTTGGTTAAGGCATTGGCCAATTGATCGCCTAGGAGACATGACAAACTCGCATGAGTCCATCCTGAACTTGTTACCGAATGAAATGAAAGTTCAGGACCACATGCTTCATGCGACTATGAAAATCAAGTTGAGCAGACTCGAGCTGTGGTGCCCACATTGTCACAAGAAATGACCAAGTCCGGGTTGAGTTGAGGAAGTGAGACTGAGTTTGCCAAGAAGAGACATAATCCACTTGACCTCGCCCGCAGCCGGCGCAAATCCCTCTTCATATTCAGCCGGCCGAGAGCGAGCTACAATGCGTTGTTTCTGGAGCTCCAAGAGATCGGGTTCTTCCAAGATAGACAATATAGACATCGGTAGATGTAGTCATCCTTGTTGCCATGGCCCCGCATCAAGAAAGGCATGGAGAAAGCGTGAGAAGATCGGGCGATGAAGCGAGGATGCCCGCATTAATAGTGCCACGTAGATACCGAAGAACTCGCTTGACCACATTCCAAAGTGCTCGCTGGCTCCGCCTATGCATGAATCGAGAGTTTGTTGATATGAAGGCAACATCGTGGCCGAGTGAGAGATAGACATTGAAGACTCCCGACCATTGCTCAATTGCCGATCGGTGCAGCGTCTGTGAAGAATCAAGGTAGCCAAGGTAGCAATGGGCATAGCAACTGGACGAGCATCAGTCATGCCTATGCAAGTAAGGAGATCAGCTATGTACCCACGTTGGGAGAGCAGAAGACCACTTGGGCGCTTAACAACTTCAACTCCAAGAAAGTAGTGAAGATTACCAATGTCCTTGAGCGAAGGATTAGCGAAAGCGTAGATATGAAAGTCCGAATCGCAATGGGCTGGTTTCTAGTGACAATGATATCATCCACATATACAAGGAGATAGATGACGCGTTGCGCAAGATTTAAGGATGAACAATGATGTGTCAGCCACCGAGTTTTTGAAGCCAAAGGCAAGTAAATCGACGCAGCCATTATACCATGCTCTGAGAGCCTCGCTGAGACCATAAATAGCCTTGTGAAGCCGACACACATGTCGAGGTTTGTCCTTATCTCAGAAACCCGTGTGGTCGAGCCATGAATACCTCCTGACGTATTGCCTTGAATAAAGGCATTGTTCACATCCGCTTGTCGAAGATCCTATCTGTGACAAACGGCCAGTGAGAGAATAAGACGAACAGTGGTCGGTTTAACCACCAGGCTGAAAGTCTCGGGATAGTCAACCCTTGGGCACTGATGAAATCACTTGGCCACTAGGCGAGCTTTGTAGTGATCAATAATACCATCAGCATGTCTTTTGATGCGGTATATCCACTTACAACCAACAATATTGCAAGCATCTGCCGAAGGGACTAGTTCCTAAGTTCCATTGCGAGCTAGAGCATTAAATTCCTCAGACATGGCCTGACGCCACTTCTCATCTTTCAGAGCCTGAGTGACACATGTTGGTTCAATGTCCGCCGCCGCTGAGAGCCAAAAGACTCGCTTTGGACGGGTTTGTAGATATTATTTTTAGATCGAGTAACTATGGTGGAAGTTCCGTACAACCGCAACGGGCAACTGACACGAGCATGTGGATAGGACCAGTTCACGGCACAAGAACATGGTCGCCAGCAGCATGCAAGTGGAAGTGGAGGTAGTGCTATCCTTGGGCATGAAGTCGGGCCGAGGAAGGCTGAGTCAAAGGAATAGTGGGCTAATAGTGGGCGAGGTGTGGGCGAGGCCGGGTCAGCCGAGATCCCCATTCTCGATTAGTGAGAGAGAAACTAGTAGAAGGCACGGAGCGAGCAATGACTGTGTATATGAGTGGTCGAGCAGATCATGAGGGGATAGCCAAGAAACACTAACATAGGTATTTGGGCGAGCAGGGCTGGTGGCCGGGTGGACATTGGAAAGGTAGACTCGACAAAACGAATAAGATGCGAAATGTACAGCTTGGTGGTGCTTGGATCATAACAGAGATAAACACTTTGAGTGAGTGAGTAACCAAGGAAGACACACGGAGTAGAGCGAGCAGCGAGTTTGTGGGCGGAGTAAGGGCGGGGCCAAGGGTAGCAGAGACAACCAAAGGCACGAAGTTTGGAGTAGTTAGGCGGAGAGCCAAAAAGTTTATGGTAGGGAGACTGGTGAGCAAGAGTGGGTGTTGGTAGGCGATTGATGAGATAGGTCGCGGTTTGGAAAGCAAACGACCAGAAAGGCAGCGGAAGAGATGCACGAGAGAGTAGGGAGAGACCAGTTTCGACAATGTGGCGATGACGACGTTCTAAGAACCCATTGTGTTTTGGGGTGTGAGGGGGTGAGGTGAAGTGAGAGATGCCATGGGCGGACAGGTAGGCAGCCAAGCCAGAATCTCGGGCAAGCCCCATGTACTCACCTCCATTGTCCGAGTAAAGAGTGACAATGGTTGTTTTAAAATAGTTTTCCACCAAGGCTTTAAACTTGGGAAAGATGGTGGCGACCTCAGATTTGAGTCTGAGCGGGTAAAGCCAAATGTAATGGGTATAGTGGTCAACAAAGATCACATAGTATTTGAACCCATCAATAGAGGGAAGGGGGGAGGTCCAAACATCAGTATAAATAGTTTGAAGAGGAAGAATAGACACAATAGTATTTTGATGAAAAGGAAGTTTATGACTTTTATTAGAGAGACAATCATTACAATGAATATGATTGCGAGTAGTGTTTAACGCTAAACCTAGGCTAGAGAGTATCTGACTTTGGACGGGGACAGACGGATGGCCAAGGCGATGATGCCAATCTTGGTGGGAGACTTTGGAGTTGACACAAGCAGAGGGGCAAGGAGAGGGAGCTATGGTCGGCCATTCCTATACACCATCCTTAGACTGTCCGGTCAGCAGTATTCTCACTGTCAGTAGATCCTTCACATGAAAAGAAGATGGTAAGAACTCAATAGACATGTTATTTGATATACAGAATTGAGATATGGATATGAGATTGCGTTTCATGTTAGGAACAAACATGACATTTTGTAAAGTAAAGGTATGTGCAGGGGTGGGAAGGATAGAAGAACCAGTTTTGGAGATATGTAGACATGTACCATCACCAATGACCATGTCATCCATGCCCGGATAGTTGGAGTGAAGATGGAGGTTGCCAAGATCGTTGGTAACATGGTGAGACACTCTATTGTCAAGGAGCCAGCCCAGAGTCCCGGTGTCCGCTGTGGTCGCAAGATGTGCCCGAGGGTGCCTGGCGTAGTTATTGGCCGAGTTGGAGTCAGCGGGTAGAGATGTGGTGGCGACCAATTGAAAGTTGGGGCAGCGAGCAGCCGTGTGGCCCTATTGGCGACAGCCCTGACACTTACCAAGATAAGGTCGGTGTTGGCGGGGAGCAGAAGCCGAAGACTGATGGGAGGGTTTCCGAGGTTGAGCGAGAGCAGCCCGAGCTTGTGAAGAGTGCCGAGCATGCGAGCTGTGGTTCCTCGAGATAGCAATACTAACAGAGATAGGGTGCGAGAAGGACGCGAGCTGTGATTGCTTCAGAAGTAGTTCTCAATTAATGAGTTTTTCATGGAGCTCATCAAATGAGATGGGAGTGTCCCGACCTTCTACCACATCCACGATGTGGCGGTAGTCATCATCTAAACTACCAAGGATGGTCTCAATAAGATCCTCGTGGTCAAGCGGTTTGCCCAGAGGCGTGAGTTCATCTGCCCGACTTTTGACAGATTGCATGTAGTCAGAGACTGACAGAGTGCCCTTGGATGCTCGCTTGAGGTAGTCTTTAATCTGCTTGATATGGCCGCAAGTCAGGCGAGCATAGGTGTGAGCCAGTGTTTCCCATGCTTCTCTAGTAGTGACGGCCTGCTGGATCATAGGAACCAGGGGAGCAGAGAGGAAGCCAACAAGGGCGCCGAACAAGAGATTATCTTACCAGATCCAGGGTTGGTAGTGTGGGTTTGGAACAGGAACGTCCTTGGATGTTTGAGCATCCTTGGCTAGGACTATGGAAGGCGGGCATGAGTGTAAGCCGTCTACAAACTTGTAGAGGTCATAGCCAATGAGGGTGGCCTCAACTTAGAGTTTCCAAGCTATTTAATTTGTGGAGGTGAGTTTGGTGATGTTGTGGTGAGAGATGTTGATAAGGTCGAAGGTTTGTGTAGGGTCAAGAGGGTTTTTAATGGTGAGGGAGTGATTTCCGTTAGCCATGACGGAGGATGATAGGGGCGGTGGCTAGAGGAAGAAGATGGGTTTTAGGAGCAAAGCTCTGATACCATTTAGAAACTAATAAAGTTTAGGAATAACGACATAGTCTTTTCATTGATTTAATCACCTATTTATAGGGAGAGTTACAATTAGGGTTACACTTGGAGTAGGGAACAAGAAACCTATACAAGGAATGAAACATAATAAGAAAAGAACTATAGAAGGTAATTACCACTAATTACTAATTACTAACAAATATATAAGAATAATAAAAGTATATTATTCTCTAATAATGTCTACATTTACAAGTTTCGAATATAGCTAGGTATATAGAGGACTAAGATTGTGTTGAGATATATAAATATATAATATCATGTCGGATAAATAATTAAACTATATAAGTGATCACAAATTAACTAATACTCAATTCGATTAGAGCAAAGAGTTTCTATTTGAAATATCAAATTATTATAGGGATATATCAATATCATTGGAATTGGTCATAATTACTAAAATATTTAAAACACAAACAAGGTATTTACAATACAAGTGAAGAATAAATATAAACTTTTAAAAACATTATAAGCATAATTTTTTAAAGTTGACTTTTAAAGTGGAATATCTTAAAATAAAATGATCAATTCTTTACCAAAAACTAGGGGTGTAAGTGGTTTGGTTTGGTTTGGTTTATGCCAAAACCACAAACCGAATCGCCTCCTAGTGGTTCCAAAAATCTCAAACCGAACCGAACCGAGTAAGATTTAGAACCAAACCGAACCGAACCACTCGGTTTGGTTTGGTTTGGTTTGGTTCGGTTTTGTGGTTTATATAAATTATTTTTTAATGAAATTAACTAACATTAAAAATAACAATAAAAATAATATTTTAATTTGGAATTAACATCAAAATTATGAAATAATCTACTAACAACAAATTATCATAAATAAAACAATACAAATTCTAAAATAAACACAAACAATAGAAGAAATAATAGTTCTCCAATAATCAAGATTTTGTTTGATTTAGTGTCCGTCTATATATATATATATATATATATATTATGAATAAATCAAAGGTTCAAAATCGTTAATAAATGTAATATAATATATATTATATAATAAATAAATAAAAATATATAGGGTGGTTTGGTTCGGTTCGGTTTGGTTTGGTTCGATATCAAAAATCATGAACCGAACCGAGCAGCGTGGTTTTCCAATTTTTAAAACCGAAACCGAACCGTCTGCGACCAAAATCGAACCAAACCGACTGATTTGATTTGATTTGGTTCGATTTCGTGATTCGGTGGTTCCGATTTACAACCCTACTAAAAACCATGGGAATAGATTTTAAGATAAACCCAGATTCGGTAATCTTATATAAACCTACTGCATGCACTTGCATTCACATTTCACAACAAAGGTCGAGAGAAATTAATACTCTCTTGACTAAATTTGTACCTCCTTTCTTTATCATGCATGCCTAAGTGTTTAAAAATGAAAGAACGATTATTAACATTTCATTTTCATGCGTCAATTATACATGAAATAGTTAGTATAAGTAAAAGAATTAAATAATAATTTGGTACTTGGATATGTCGAAAAAGAATGTTTTGGTCTCCAGACAAAAAAACAATATATAGAATGTGGTCCCTGGACATGTCTTTTTGGACCAATTTGCCCCCTCTCTCCGTTAGCGTTAGTTTTGCCATCCGTTTTTTTAATTGACGAGAATGCCCCTTCTTCTTTTCTCGACATATTGCAGAGCCCGGGACCATGATCTACATCTCTCTCTCTCCAGTTGCCTTCCCTCAACGTTCTCACTCTCATCTAAATTGCCCAAATTTGCAGAATTTTCATTTTCATTTTCATTATTAAAAGCAGAAGTTATCCCCAATCTCTCACTATCATCGACCTCCGACGACGACGACCAAGAAGACGCCGCCGTTTCGTGTCGTTAAGGTGTCTGGGCTCGCTTCGGCGTAGCTTCGAGTAGTGCGTGCACCGCCCGAAGTTCGATTCCGAGTCCGGGACTTCACCGACTCCTTAGGGCTCTTCGAGTTGTTGACTCGGGCCAATGATCTACGGGTTTTTAGTTTCGCCGCGTGAAATCGGCCACCGCGGGTTCAATCGAGGTCTATTGATTGGGGAGGGTGGATTTGGGTGCGTTTAATGAGGGATTGTTCAGCGGCAAGCGGGGTGGCGGGTAATGGTAATGATGAGGAGCGGTACTTGGATGTTGCTATCAAACAGTTGAATCGTAATGGATTCCAGGCATGTCCTTTTCCTTTCTTTCATGAATCCAACCACAACCGTATTGTACTGTGTGCTTTATAAACTTGTATCATGACCGGGCAAGTTTTTTTTTTTTTTTGAGTTCCTAAACTCCGTATATGTTCTCTCCGTCCCAAAAGCTTACAGTTTTAGAATTCCTAGCAAATGCTTGAATTGCCTCATCATCAGTGCGGTTGGGTGGAATTCAAAATATCAAACATTTGGAGTGATGAGAAACAAGATTAAACCCTAGAAATATTTACTAGTATAGATTGAGATACATAAATGTAAATGTATTTATGAATGATTCAGAAGATTTGACTGGTAATTTAGGATAGGTTTACTAGTATAGGTTGAAGATGGTTAAATTTAAAAATTGGCAACTAACCCCTTCTATTTTGCTCTTCTTAAAAAGTCAGCCATAAGAAACTTTTCAATAAGGGTAATTTAGTCATATTGTATAAAAACAGACGACAAAACTAACGCTAACGGTGGGAGTGGGCAAATTGGTCCAAAAAGACATGTCCATGGACCAACTTCTATTGTTTTTTTGTCCAGGAATTAAAACATTGTTTTTCGACATGTCCAGGGACCAAACATTATATTAATCCTAAGTAAAATAAAGACCATCCAATAGATATAAATCCGCGGTTAAGTTTAAGTACGCCAAACCACCCTACTCTCTCTCTCTCTCTCTTTCACATGTCTTGTATTTCACCAATTGTAATTAAATCATTCGAATGGTTTGGATTGAATAGCTTGACACACACGTAATACCATATACTCCCACTATTTTTTAATTATTGTCATCTTTGATCCGACAGACTTAAGGCTGGTCTGACATTTTGAAGGGTTAGCCGAACAAAGTTTTAGAGGAAATATATTCTCATTAAAACCAAACTAATTATGAATTCAAATAGTTGAAAAGGCTAACCATATATTTCCCTAGTCTAGAGGAACCGGTGCACCGTTGCACAAGTTAAGCGATTAAATCTTCTAATAAACTAAAATCTTCGATATTATGGACGTTGATACTTTCGTACTGTAACCAAATTTTATTTGTGCAATACTAATTGGACCAAGTTCAAATGAATTTTATATGTATAATATAATATTTAGATTTAAAAGTATTTTGAGAAAATATAAATAATATGCATAAGAAAATAGTTAGTCAAAATGTTGCCATGTTTTTGAGAGTTTTTTAAATAAAGATAAAAAACTTGTAAAGGGATTAAACACGGGACCTCACATATATGGTGAAATATTAACTCTACCACTAAGCTATGTCATAGAATCAATACTATTAAGAGTGAAATAATTAAAATAAACAAATAAAGTTGGACTTTACATAACAATTTTTCATAGAATTGAACTCCTTAATTTTGGGGGCTCTCTTTGGTCGCTCACCTCGCACACCCCAAGGGCCGGCCCCAAACACATCGTTTAAGAAAAAGTAATTAACTGTATTATAAATATTTGTGAAATATGTGTTTCTCTTTAATGCATTAAGCATGTCGTCATAATTAAAGTAGGTAAAAAAATAAAAGTAAAGTGATAAAAGTATTTTTTTTTTAAGAAAAAGTTTTGAAAAACGATAATTATTTTAGAACCGACAAAAAGAGAAAAATTGACAATAATTTGGAAACGGGGAGGAGTATTAGGCAATCAAAGCCTAACTCGTAGATTACTCAATCCATTGGTCAAGGATATTAATATGTAACTTTTTCTCCCCTCGTGCGTATTAACTGATTAATGAAATAGGTTAAATGTAATCTTAATGCATGAGTTGCATAAGGCTCTTCCATTCTTTTAATACAAGAACTAATGAAAGATATTATATGTTTAATTAAATAACTTAAGAAGCTTGTAGTTGAAATATAATCTTGAAAATGACCCCACTTTGGCACTAAACTTGTGTATGCCAGCTTATTCATTGGTAAGAGCCATCAGCCATATGCTAGCTTTTTCACATCACAAGAAAAACTATATATTGGATTTCATAGCATATATGTTTAGAATCGTCACTTTGGGGGTTACCTTTTTGGTCTACATATATGTTGAATTATTCTTGTCATATCTCTTCTTTTGGTAGACATTGCAAAATCATATCAAATTTGAGGGGACAATGCACAAAGCTTTCATGTACGAATCCGTAAAGTGATACTTATATCACAAATTATTTGCAAACATCAATCTTTCTAGGTGGTTCAAATCTTTATATAGATCTCTAACTTGTATATTCCAAAATACAATTTCCTTCGTATATGATCACTAGCAAACATTGGTCCATTCGTTTTTTATGGTTAAATTTTGTAGAGTTATTGATATCGGATTGGTTAGAAAGTACTAAACCATGTACTCCCAGCTAGATCAGAGATCTGCTACTTGACCCATGTGTGTGTCTGGGTGAATCAAGCTACTTTATTAACATGTATTAGATCTATTAAATTCCAGCTAAATTTTCGATATATTGTCAGTGTAAAAAAATGAGTTAAATGCATCATTAGTTCATGTGCAATGCAAAAATTCACGAGCACATCATATGAGATGACAACACCAATAAGCACAGCTATGAGCTCATAGTTTTTGCGCTTTGAAAAACAAACGGTTTCTTGCGTAAGCCAATCCGGTATTTCACTTCCAGGCATACTTGCAGCTCGTAATTTCTTCAAAGCAAACTGTATTCGAAAGTTTCATGAGAGTTATGTGAAGTCTGTGTTAACACTATATATATACTGTATACAAATGCACAAACATTACGTTAAGCACTCCCTCGATCTGCCAAAAATAACTACAATTAGGTTTTGGCCCCCTTCCTCCTAAGTTTCTCTATAAATTTCTCCCTGCTAGTGCTAAAACATGCACAAAATCACTGCCTACTTGCTCACACACATGAGATATCCAATCACAATGTAAGGACTATGAGCTAAGTTCACCAGCCTAAATTACTAAACACATGCAAACAGGTTTCTCAATGATGAGCAATTTTTCGTAATACTGTTTTCAGTTCATGAAGTAGAAAAACTCTCCAAGCCAATCAGTCAATTCTTAACCTTGTGTAGAGCCTGGATGAGTAAATATGTTCTATGGAGAAAATTTGGTAGTGAGGCGGAGATCTAGAGAGATTTTGACCTGGGAGCAATTAGAGTCTTTCATGAGTAGTTTATTAGAAATAGTATTTAGTGCAAGAGTTTATTATTCTTAATATTTTCTTTGTGGTGTGGAATTTCATGTAATTTAGAATATGTTGCTTCTAATACATACTTTCATACCTATATATAAGGGCTCATTTTTAGACAGATTAACTTTGGTTGATTGAAGTTTCCTATTGTCTGTGACATTTCCACCAACGAGGGGAATGGTCGGAGGTGACTTCATTCGAAAGTACATGCATAATGCATGAGAGATGGAGAGAGTACCTTGTCCAGTTTGCCTTTCACAGCTGAAGAGAATGAATCACAGCCGCCAACGTGCACATTTTTCAAGGACTTTAAGCATTCAAGACCAGGGATGTCCATTAATTTCTCACAGTGGGTAAGATACAGGTCTTCCAAATTCTCCAAGTTTGACAGATCAGACATTCTTTCCAGGGCTATACAGTCCATAGCAATCAGCTTCTTCAAACTAGATGGAAGCTGGGGAAGAACTTTGAGCTGTTTGCAGTTGGAAAGGGAAAGATTTTGGAGAAAGGAGAGTCCTCTTAAACTAGACGGAAGACTGCTAAAAAGATGGAATTGTGATGCATTTCGGTGGTATTTCTTTTCTTTCCAAGGTGCTTTGGGGCACTTGATAAGAAGGCGTCTTTGCCATTTTCAGTATTGTTAAGTTCGACAGGATACCAAAGTTTTCAGGTATCTCTGTCAGAGCCGTTTCATCCAAAGTCTTTCAAGGATTTCAAACTGCCAATTGAAACTGGGAGTCTGCAGAGCAGTTTACATCCATTCAGATTCGACACTTTAAGATGTTCCAGCATCCCTAAAGTTTCCGGCAACTCCACAATGGAAGCATTGACTATGATCAAAGTCTCAAGCGCCAATAAAGCCCCTATTGTTTCTGGCAATGATCTAAGTGATGAGCAATTTCTCATGTGAAGTTTCCTTAGCGATTTCATGGCACCAATTTGATCTGGTAGATCTATGATTGATGTCCCATCCAACTGAAGCTCAACCATAGAAGCTAGCCCTTCAATATAACTAGGCAATGTGCTGATACGACGACACCCTCGAATTGATAGATGCCTTAGATATGATATTGAACCAACTGAAGCGGGCAATTCTTCCACCAAGCTTCTATTCAACCAAACCTTTGTTAATGACTTGATGTCACCAACAGATTTAGGCAATAATGTAAGCGATTTACATATTATCAAACTTAGAATCTCAAGGTTTGTAAGCAATCCAATATTATTGGGTAATTCCACCAATGCAGAATTGTTAAGGTAAAGTTCTGACAAGGAATCAAGCTTTCCTATACATTCAGGTAGTTTTCTTAACGAGTGGCACTTCATTAGGCTTAGCCTTTCAAGATTTCTGAGCCGAAACATGGAATCAGGTAACTTCTCTATGGCAGTTTCATCCATGAGCAGTTCTCTCAAGGAGCTCTGCCAATGTCCTGTGGTAGTTCTTTCATTTTTGAGCAGCCAGAGAGGACCAGGTTCTCGAGATGTTTCAACCCTGAGACATCATTAATTTGGAAATTCAACAAGATTGTTGCAGTCTCGAAGGTCCAAAAGGCGTAATGTATGCAAATCCATAATTGATTTATGTATCATTGTCAGTCTTGTGCATCGCTCGAGAATCAACTTTTCCAATGCAAGATTCCAGATAAATCAGGGAAAGTAGTCAAATCAGAACATTCGCGGAGATTGAGAACAATCAATTTCTCTGCCACCTGAAAAACATAAGATTTGCACAGGGTATTACAAGAGAAGTAATACACAGCAATTGAAAAGTGTGCAAACAAATAATACATGGAACATTTTGGGTGAAATCAAGAATTTCTGCTAAGAGGATCAAAGTGAAAGTAGTAATCAGTAAGTTTTGGGGAACGTCAGGCATATGGGAAACTGAGAGTTTTCCTAAGTTGGCCACTACTCTTTCAACAATCTTTGTTCATTGATGAGTCCAAGATTTTCACTAATTTTCCTGGGAATTTTCTTCTATTTTGTGCTATTTTGAGTTAATTATGCTTTGGAAATATTATTATTTGTGTTTTTGTGCTTAATGTAGTTTTTTATGCATAATCGAGCTTTTATATAGTGTTTAGCACGAAGTTTGAGACAATTCCGGGCTTAAAAGTCGAATTGGAAATTATTTGGTTAATGCCCGTTAAGTCTGTCAAGATTCCAAGGCAAAAGGAGGCTAACAGAGTTAACGGAGGACCATTGTGCAAAGCCTGGGAAGGGCAGGAAGGCGGCGCTAACAATCAGAATCCCAAGGGTACCGGAGCAAACCTCATAATTGCAGGGGAGGCCAGCGCATTTCCAGATTCTCTGCTTTTGAGTTGTCGGCCCATCCACGCGCCACGTCACCCGCCTTATCCAAGGTCTGACCCGCGTGCTCTACCACCTGGATCCGGGTCACCCGTGTCCTTCCAGCCTATTAGCCCACTCTTTAGCCCACCTCCTCTCACAGCCTTGCCCGTTTCAGCCAGAGTCAGCCCGCGTCCTTCTTCCCCTTTCCTGCCCATGCCCAGTCGTGACCCATCAACATTTTTCTTCCATTTCAGCCCCTTGTTCCTCTTTGCACTTCCCAAAATGTCCCTGTTATTGTGGCCTTCTCCTTATATCCCTTCCAGCAGCCTCCTTATTTTTTTCTAAGCCCCCATTTACGGGCATTAGCCCTAAATGGAGCACCAACCCCATTTTTACACCAATTCCTTGAAGCTTGATCAACTTGAAGGTTTGAAACATCATTTCAAGAGCCAAAGACACATTTGCAAAAGATTTCAACCCCGGATTCGAGCAACATTTGGTTTAATTCTTTCAACCCATATTTTATGATATTTGTTGTATTTTCTTGGGTTGATTAAATTTGTAAATGTTGAATTGGTTTATGCTTAAATTGTTTATGGATGCAATTATTTTTCTATGTCCAATGTTGTGTTTTAATTTAATTTATCTCTTTATTTGGTACATAATCATGTTGGTTATTATTTTATGAAATTAATGCTTTTAATTATCTGGCCAATAATTAAATGATTTTAGAAATATTTAGGATCCGCGAGAGCCACCTTTATATTTCGGACCAATCAATTTAATAGTTGGTGTTTTGTGACACACACCGATAGCCATTATGAGACTAGATTTGACATGCGATCGAACCACCTTAGCCATTCGCAAGGTCGGGGAGGTTATGGTTGACTATAAGATGCGAAAGCCCGTAGTTAACCAATTTTAGTTGACTCGGCTACGAACATGAATTGTAGAAAAATATAGAGAGTTTCTTTTTGGGAAGTATTACCTATGCGTTTGGTTATTATTGTGTGCTCTTCATGCTTTTAATGGCGTAGCGAACCATTAGATGATCACTAGAATAATAGGATACGAAGCAAAAGTCCTTCCTATTATTCCGAAAATCACAATAGTAGTTTGCGTGGCGTAAGACCAAAAGGAGATCGTGCGTAGATAGTCTTTGGATGCTTGTTTACACATGCGGTTATTTTCTCCCCTATGTTATGTGTTGCGATGATATGAGCCCGTAGCAATGTTGAGGGATAGTTAGATTTGTTATACGTAGCGAAAGCCCGTAGTGAATAAAATAGTGCGTCCGACTACCAAGATTTGAGTTAAAGAAAAGTAAAAAAAGGATTAAATTAAACACCGACTAGAATAGAAATAATGCATTCCTATATTTTTATCTTGATTTGTTGTTGCCAAACCACCTCTGCTTTAGTTTAGATTTAATTGCTTTCTAGGTTGTTTATATTTTTTAGATTTTAATTCATTTTCTTTTCGCTCAAATATAATTAGTTAGCATAATTTCGGTACTTAGTTGGAGTGAGAATTACGCGCATTCCTCGTGAGATCGACTCGTACTTACGAACTTTATTACTTGATACGGCCGGGTAATCTTGCCCGAGTTGCGTTGTTGCGCACATCATTCATGTATAATTCACATCTATATTTTGATTAACTTTGTATTCAACGATTTTCAATTTTGAAGGAAAAAAGTCAAAAGAGAGGAGATGATGATGATAATAATGATAGAATGACAATTATAGGGCTAATAACAGAATGAAACAATAGAAGAGCTATAATTGAGTTAAAAAAAGAAAAAGATAACTATAACCAGCTAATGACTTCAAGTGAGCCTCATACAAGGGGATTTCTTCTTTGGATCCTAAAAAAACTGATTTGGCGTGATAAGTGAGACATACCTTGTCATTGTAAGAACTCCACCTTCTGCGATCCCAAACTCTTTCTATCTTGCTCTCTGAGAGATCAAGAACAGTAAGATCTCGAGGAAAACCAGAAGGAACATATTTTAGAGGACATTTTTTCCATTGTAGCCACTTAAGCAAGTAAATGCTTGAAATTTCCTTCTAAACTCACATCAATGAACTACAACAATCTTAGATTAGCCATCAATTCAAATTGTTTAGTGTTAAGTATCAATCCTTCATTTTCTTCTACCCCATGTTGAAAATATTTCTTGTACATCTCTTTCAAGTATGCTAATGCATGACAAACCATACTGAGTGTCCTCGCTCACGTAACAGCTTGAGATTTCTGTTAGGGAAAAATAAATCGTGTGATATTTTTCCTCCCTTTGTCGTGTCTTTGAATTTAGGACACATGTTGTTATTGCCTTTCTAGATAATTGATAGGAAGCTTGATCCTTTCCTTCTTTAAGGACTCTAATATGACTATCTCTAACTTGTAGGAATTAGAGGTTTATTTCCCTAAGAACTCTTTCCTAATCCTAACATTGCCTTGTTGAGTTGTTTTCTTGGTGGATAGGTTTCCTAGGAGCTCTATAAAAGAAAAGATCATCCTTGGACGTTCATGACCCAAGCAGAGAATTAAGAAGAGAAGTTTTCGCATATAGCTGTTAGGAAACATGTGAGCCATTGAATGATCCATCATCAAAAGGCTCATCCGTTTCGCTGCTTTCTTCATCGGTCTCCATATATTGCCTTATCATGAATGGCTGATGTATTCATGGATGTTAAGCATAGTTTAGATTTAACTACTCACTTAGGAGTTTTCGTAATAATTTCCACTCTCCAATTGGTTTGTTTTCATATTGTAAGCAATTGCAATCTTTTAATCTAGTGGAAGTTTTGCCATGAGGCATCGTCTACAAGTGTTTTACTTGTAGACATAAATTATAGCTTGGTATCACTCTGTTTGATTTGTTTATTATTTATTCCGTTGTTGTTTACACTTGATGACTCATGAAATGATGTATCATTGGATACATTATTAGTGACTGCTTCAGCAAGTATTGTTTATGATCGAATCCTAGCTGCAAATATTATTTCATTTGGTATCAGAGCCTACACTTAGCTTTACTAAGTGCTGGTGGGACTATTGACAAAGTTAAGTATAAGGTTGATGGGACTATTGACAAGTGAAAGGCAAGGCTGGTAGCAAAAGGATTCACTCAGACCGAAGGTTTAGATTATTTTGAGACTTTTGCCCCAGTGGCAAAGATGACTACAGTCAGAGTTTTGTTGGATGTGGCAGCCATGAGACAGTGGCCTCTACACCAGATGGATGTTTCCAATGCTTTTCTTCATGTGGACCTCAATAAAGAGGTGTTCATGACTTTGTCCCCTGGCTACTGCCCTCCATCTAATGTGACTGCCTCCTCTCCTATATGCAAATTATTGAAGTCCTTGTATGGGCTGAAACAGGAACCAAGACAATGGTTTCACAAATTATCCACTGCTTTGAAGAAGTATGGTTTTGTGCAGGCTGCTTGTGATCATACCTTGTTCACTCAAGTGTCTAGCAATGACTTTACTGCTCTACTTATGTATGTTGATGCCATTGTCATCACAGGTTCCTCCTCCACAGCCATCTCTCAACTTCAGGCATATCTACATACACAATTCTCTATTAGGGATTTAGGTAAACTCAAATACTTTCTAGGTCTTGAACGTGCTAGAAACTTCCATAGGGATTTGCCTTCATCAAAGGTAGTAAGCACTTGACATTATCAAGGAAACTGATCTTTCCAATGCCAAAGTTAGTATACTACTTGTGTGAATACGTATCTTCATGTGTCCTATCATGCAATATGTGAATATTCTCCTATAGTTGTGGAATTTATGATTATCTTATGTATGCATCGCTAATGTACATGGTACGCTCTTATGTTGCATACACGAATGGCATATATAAGTACACCTGAACCCTACTGAGTTTCGACTCACCCCGTCCTATTTGTTTTCCTTAGATCAAAGCCAAGCGAAGAATTGAGCGTCAGCGGCCTACGGAGTGCTAGATTGGGTGAAGTCTTTTTGGGGTAGCTTCCGTAATTCAATAGTTTCTTTTGTTTGTTGGTAGAAGACATGTAGTCTTCTTGGTGTTGTATGTAATCCTTTTGAATCTTGTAAATTACAAACTTTGGGTTTATGGTGTAAGACAATTTGAGTCTTGTGTGACTCCGTTTTATTTAAGTGAAGTATTGTTAGAAAATGTTTCCATTAAATTCATTTTGGTATCATTCATAGTTTGTTTGTTGGTTGGTTTCACGTACCGAACTGGGGCCCAATTAGGACAGGTTTGGGGCGTGACAGTTTTGGTATCAGAGCTGTGTTTAGCTATAAGCCAGGAGAGGATCCATGGACTTATGGTTGTGTTCTTGTTGTGTAGGGTCTAATTTGGGTTGGTTGTGTGTAGGATTGTGAGATGGCGAGACCGAGAGGCAGGCCGCGTGGACCCCGTAGGGTCGAGTTGAGTGTGATAGGTGAGCAGGGAGGTGCGAAGAGTCACAACAACGCTCCTCCTAATCAGAATGCAGGTGGGGATCAGGTGCATGGTAACGAGATGGGTCAGATGCAGCAGGCTATTGCTAAGCAAGGAGAGATGTTGGATAGGTTGGTTGCCTTTATGACACAACAGCAGGGGCAGGGCAACCCGAATGGTTGGAATCCGCCTAATCATCGTGTAGGGGTTCCTAACATTCTAGTACAGTAGTTGATCTTTGGGGTTATTCAGTACCACCTTAGAGGTTCTTAAAAATGACACCAAGGATTTACAATAGGGAGCCTGATTCTTCCAAGGCTGAGGCTTGGATTGAGAGCATGGAGAAGATATTCCAACCTTTGGGTTGCAGTGGGACAGAGAAGGTTATCTTTGCGACCTTCAAACTAGAGGGGGCGGCTGACCATTGGTGGAAACTGTTAAAGTGTAAGTGGGATCAGAGTGGCACACCTCAAACTTAGGATAACTTCCTACTCGAATTCAACAAGACTTATGTACCAAAAGTAGTTCAACATCAAAGGGAAACAAAGTTTATGAATCTGGAGCAAGGTACTTTGAGAGTGGCACAGTATGAAGCAAAGTTTACAGAGCTAGTAAGGTATAATGAGCATTTAGTGTCAACAGAAGAGAGAAAGGTGCATTAGTTTGTGAAGGGATTGAAGGCGGATCTTCGAGACAAGTTAGTTCCACTTAACCTTGTGGACTATAACTTGGCGGTTAACAGGGCATTGTCTATTGAAGGAGACCTGGAAGAATAAAGGGTAAAAAGGGGTATTACTTCAAACCAGTCGACAGTTTCTACGGGCAACAGAAACCAAGGAGGTAATTATAATCGTGGGGGACCAAATGCACCGAACAACAACATGGGGAATTGGAATAACAACAATAGGGGTGGTAACAACAATCAACAGGGACAACAACAAAGGCAACATGGTGGTCAGCAACAGAATAGGAGTAATAGAGTAAGTGGTGCATCGGTGTCTAAACCGATGAATTGCAATCATTGTGGGTCGATAAGGCATACGGTAGAGAACTGTTGGGCTAGGCAAGGAAAATGTACAAGTTGTGGAGAATTTGGTCACTACAGGAAGGATTGTCCAAAATGGAATAACACGACAACGCAAAATCAAGGGCAGTCTTCAGTTGGGTCCAAGAGAGGTTCGGATGGGAAAAAGAAGGTACAGGGTAGAGTGTTTGCCTTAGATCGGAAGGAAACTCTAGTAGAGTCTACCACCGTTATAGGAGGTATCCTTTCAGTCTTTGAGACTAGAGCACGTGTGCTTATTGACCCAAGGTCATCTCATTCATTCGTAGCTGCATCTTTTGTTGAGAAATTGCATGTGTCACCTTCTTCTCTTGATTATGTGCTTGAGGTATCGACCCCGATGGGGGAGTGTGCTATTGCTAGCATGGTATATAATGATTGTGATGTGTTTGTGGGTAATCATTGTTTGCATGCCAACTTGATTGTGTTGCCTATTCGGGAGTTTGATGTTATCCTAGGTATGGATTGGTTGTGTGCATATCATGCTCTTGTTGATTGTTATGCTAAATTTGTTACTTTCAAAATTCTGGGACAAGTTGAATTTTAATTTTTGGGGATAAAAGGGGTAGTAGAATACATGTTATATCTTCTTTGCAGGCCGACGGGTTATTGGGTAGTGGGTGTACCGGATATCTGGCACATGTATATGATAAGAACAAACCTTCACCAAATTTGGAAGATGTCAGAATTGTGTGCGAGTACCCCGATGTATTCCCTGAGGATTTTGGTATGCCACCTGAGCGTGAGATTGAGTTTTGTATTGAACTATTACCAGGTACTACGCCTATTTCTAACGCACCTTATAGGATGGCACCCGCAGAACTGAGGGAACTTAAGGCTCAGTTGCAAGAGTTGCTTGATAGGGGTTTTGTTAAGCCAAGTGTGTCACCTTGGAGCGCACCTGTTTTATTTGTGAAGAAGAAGGATGGTTCAATGAGGTTGTGTATTGATTATATGCAGTTAAATCAGGTTACTATTAAGAATAAGTATCCTTTACCCCACATAGATGACCTATTAGATCAATTACATGGGGCAGTTGTATATTCCAAGTTTGACTTGAGGTGGGGGTATCATCAGTTGAGAGTTCGAGTAGATGATGTGACCAAGACAGCTTGCAGGACTAGGTATGGGCACTATGAGTTTGTGGTTATGCCGTTTGGGTTGACTAATGCACCGACCGTATTTATGGATTTGATGAATAGAATCTTCCAACCTTTTCTTGATAACTTTGTGGTGGTTTTTATTGATGACATCTTGGTATACTCTAAATCGGTGGAGGAACATGAGAAACACTTGCGGATAGTCTTAGATGTGCTTCGGGAGAAGAAGTTGTATGCCAAGTTCAGTAAGTGTGCCTTTTGGCTTGAGGAGGTAGCATTTTTGGGTCATATTGTATCGCGGACAGGTATTGCAATGGATCCGGCTAAAATTGAGGCTGTTATGGGGTGGAAGCAACCTGAGACTGTTACTGAGGTTAGGAGTTTTCTAGGTTTGGCAGGTTATTATCGTAGATTTATTCAGGGGTTTTCTAAGATCGCGACTCCTTTGACAAACTTGACAAAGAAGAAGGTACCGTTTGTATGGGATGAGAAATGTGAGAAAAGTTTTCAAGAACTTAAGCAGAGGTTGACTACAACACCAGTGTTAGCCTTGCCTGAGGGGAATGGACATTTCATTGTGTATAGTGATGCTTCTATGGAAGGACTTGGTTGTGTGTTGATGCAGAATGGGAAAGTGATTGCATATGCATTCGAGGAAGTTGAGTCTGACGGAACAAAATTATCCTACTCATGATTTAGAGTTTGCGATTATTTTTGCCTTACATAAGTGGAAACATTATTTGTATGGGGCAAAGTTTGAAGTCTACACCGATCACCAAAGTTTAAAATACTTGTTCACACAAAAGGAATTGAATATGAGACAACAACATTGGATGGAACGATTGAAAGACCATGACTGCACGATTCTATATCAACCGGGGAAAGCTAATGTGGTAGCGGATGCTCTTAGCAGGAAGGTATACATCTCTTGTCTTATGATACGTGAGTGGAAGATGGTAACTGATGCTTGTTTATGGAACCCTAGTGAGTCTATTCATGGGGTGTTATTTGCGAATATTCATGTACAACCTACTTTGTTGTCACAGATTAAGGATGCGCAGGAGCGGGATGTGGAATTGCAAAAGATAGTGAAAAAGTTGAAGGATGGCGAGGAGGTGGATTTTCATGTTCATAGTGATGGAATTCTCAAGTATAAAGGTAGAGTTTGTGTTCCGAATAATGAGGAATTGAAACGTCAAGTGTTAGATGAAGCGCACAAAGCCAAGTACACTATTCATCCGGGGAATGCAAAAATGTATCGTGATATGAAGCAAACTTTTTGGTGGAACAACATGAAAAGGGAGATAGCTACATATGTATCAAAGTGTCTTACATGTCAACAAATGAAAGTGGAACATCAAAGGCCGGCTGGATTACTACAACCATTAGAGATTTCAGAGTGGAAATAGGATAACATAGCTATGAATTTTGTGACAGGGCTACCGAGGACTAGTCGAGGTTTCGATGCAGTTTGGGTGGTAGTGTATCGCCTTACCAAATCAGCTCATTTTCTACCGGTAAGGATGACTTACTCTTTGAACCAATTTGTTTCTTTGTATATTCGGGAAATTGTGAGGTTGCATGGAGTACCCGTTAGTATTGTGTCGGATCGAGATCTGCGTTTTACTTCAAGGTTTTGGCAGTCATTACAAGAGGCTTTGGGGACCAAGTTGAGTTTGAGTACCGCATTTCACCCGCAGACGGATGGCCAATCCGAGAGAACTATTCAGATTTTAGAAGATATGTTGAGAGCTTGCACGATAGATTTCAAGGGCAGTTGGGATACTCATCTACCGTTAGCAGAGTTTGCATATAACAACAGTTTTCAGTCAAGTATCAGTATGGCACCGTACGAGGCTTTGTATGGTAGGAAGTGTAGGTCACCAGTTTGTTGGGATGAAGTGGGAGAAGCCAAGATTTGGGGTCCGGAAATTGTACAAGAGTCGGTGGATAAAGTGAGAATAATCAAAGATAGACTACTTACAGCCCAAAGTCGTCAAAAGAGTTACGCCGACAACCGAAGGAGAGATCTAAAGTTTAATGTGGGAGATTTTGTATTCTTGAAGATTTCATCGGTTAGGGGTGTCAAACGGTTTGGGAAAAAAAGGAAATTGTCGCCAAGGTATGTTGGGCCTTTTGAGATACTTGAGAGGATTGGACAATTAGCTTATCGGGTAGCCTTACCATCATCTCTTGAGGGAGTCCATAATGTTTTCCATGTTTCTATGTTAAGAAAATATCTAGCGAATCCATCTCATGTGTTAGTAAATGAACCAACTAATCTTCAACCCGACCTTTCTTATGAGGAGCAACCGGTACAAATTCTTGATAGAAAGGAACAAGTGTTGAGAACGAAGACGATTCCTATGGTTAAGGTACTTTGGCAAAGTCACAATGTGGAGGAAGCAACTTGGGAGAGTGAAGCTTCAATGAAGACCCAATACCCTCAACTCTTCTACAACGACAATTGGTAAGTGATTTGAATTTAGGGGCTAAATTCTTTTAAGGGGGAGAGGGTGTAACACCCGAAATTTTTGAAAACTTAAATGATATAAATTATATGTGTTATCGTGATTATTTTTGCATTGATCTACTAGAACTTATGGCTAGATAAAAATCAGTATGAATTTTGTGGTTGTATTTGGGTTTGGAGTCTAATTTCATTAAACCCACTTTGGTAATTTTGTAGTTTAGTTAAATATTATTTAAATGCTTAGTTGACCAGCCATGAGAGAGGGAGTCACAATTTTCAGCCTTTAATACGCACTAACACACCTATTGGAGGTGAGAATGGGAGAAATGGCTTTCTTCTTCTTCTAGCTTTGATTTGGAGTTCAATTCTTCATTGTTTGCACTTGGAGTCTTCATTAAAGTTGTTCCCCTTGCTTAAAGCTTCATTTTGGTCCAATTATCTGCTACATGCATCATCATTTGGAGACTCACCATTCTTGAGGTAGGGGAATTCTTACTTATAGATGTCTCATTCATTGTTGTTATGCCTATGAAATTGTTATTTATGGTTCATATGATGTTCTATGATGAGATTTATGTGTATGATAGTTTGGTATTTGATAAATGATTGTTGTGTAGAAGTATTGTCAACTTTATGTTCTTGAATTGGTGTTCCTGGCGAATTCATAAACGTTCGGTTCTGGCACCCGAACATTTCTGTAAATGTTCGGTTCTGGCACCCGAACATTTCTGTAAACGTTCGATTGGGTCACCCGAACATTTCTGTAAACGTTCGGTTCTGGTACCCGAACATCTCTATTAACATATTGAAATGTGGTATTGTTTGTGGGAGTTATGTTTAGAAAAGTAATTGTGGAATTATTGTGAATTATGTGAATAAAGTGTGTTAGGTAACAATGACTTTACTTCACAAGCCATTGTATCCTACCTTGAGTATTATGATTCTTAGAGTAATCAATTATGAGAATTGTTGGGCCTTGTGAATAATCAGTTTTTGGCAATATGGTTGAAAATCATTGTGGGATCTTGTGAGTAAAACTTTGTGATTATGCTGAGCATCAAATGACCCTCTAACAGGAGCACGGGGCGGAGCGCAGTGCCGATTAGTAGCGGAGTTTGATTGGGCTCAAGCCCTCAGTCACGGCCATGACTGAGGTTTAAGGCTACCTTGTGGTTTTCAGGTAGTAACTTTGTAGATCACGGCTGCTGGGGTTGTAGGGACCTGGCCCGTGTTCGAATTCCCGGGACATTGTGAGAACCATCTATGATTGTGTTTGAGATAACAAGCGGTGTATGGGGTTTGCGGTTGATTGGAGATGTATCTCAATCCAGTATACTACTTGTGTGAATACTTATCTTCATGTGTCCTATCATGCAATATGTGAATATTCTCTTATAGTTGTGGAATTTATGATTATCTTGTGTATGCATCGCTAATGTACATGGCACGCTCTTATGTTGCATACACGCATGGCATATATAAGTACACCTGAACCCTACTGAGTTTCGACTCACCCCATCCTATTTGTTTTCCTTATATCAAAGCCAAGCCAAGTGAAGTCTTTTTAGGGTAGCTTCCGCAATTCAGTAGTTTCTTTTGTTTGTTGGTAGAAGACATGTAGTCTTCTTGGTGTTGTATGTAATCCTTTTGAATCTTGTAAATTACAAACTTTGGGTTTATGGTGTAAGACAATTTGAGTCTTGTGTGACTCCGTTTTATTTAAGTGAAGTATTTTCAGAAAATGTTTCCATTAAATTCATTTCGGTATCATTCATAGTTTGTTTGTTGGTTGGTTTCACGTACCGAACCGGGGCCCAATTAGGACAAGTTTGGGGCGTGATAGTTAGCTGTCTTCCCATGGCCACCAATCATGGTCTTGCTGCAGATTCTGGTCTTCCTTTGTCCAATCTAGATCAGTACAAGAGATTAGTTGGTAGATTGATCTACTTGACCATCACTAGACTTGAGATTTCATATGTTGTTCATGTCCTTAGCCAGTTTCTGTCACAGCCCAGTCAATCTCATCTTGTACCTGCTCTGAAGGATTGTTAAATTTCTTAAGCATGCTCCAGGCCAGGGTCTCTTCTTCTTCTCTCAAGCCAATTCTGTTCTTACTGCATACTATGATGCAGACTGGGCTGTCTGCCCCACAACCAAAAGATCTATCATTGGTTTATGCATTTTTTTGGGTACTTCTCTTATTTCTTGGAAAAGCAAGAAACAGACCGCAGTCTCCAGGTCCTCTGCAGAGTCAGAGTACATGTCTATGGCTTCCACTTATGAGCTAGTTTGGCTTAAGTCTCTACTTCACACTCTTCAAGTTGTGCTACCTACACCTATTTCTCTCTTCGGTTATAACCAGGAAGCCTTACACATTGCTGCAAATCCTGTGTACCATGAGAGAACCAAGCATATTAATATTGATTTTCACATCATTTAAGAGAAGATTGACCAATGGCTCATTGCAACTTCTCATATCCCTTCTCTTCAGCAGCGTGTCGACCTTTTTACCAAAGCTCTATCTCACTCTCATCTGATGTCCCTATTGTCCAAGTTGTGTGTGGTCATTATCTTTACCACATCCAACTTGAAGTGGGGGGGGGGTATTAAGAATGTAAGGTGGCCAGTTGATTAAATGTAAAAGTGTTATGTGGACTTTAAGGGTACCAGGTGTAACTTGTTCATAGTTGAGGGGTTGTTTGTTCATTTAGACAGTTAGGATATGATCTTTTCTGTTATTGATCCCTTAGCTGTCTACAGGGATATAATGGGGGAAAACCATGTAAGATCGATATTGAATTGAATGAGAAATACTTCAAGATTCTCTCTCTCCACCTTGATCTTTTTCTCTCTCTCTAAAATTCAACAGATTGCCTCTAACAGAGTTGGATCCAGCGAATATCTCCCAGCTTCAAGCCGTCATCATCCAGGAAAACGCGAATGCCGTTCTGTACGAGTTCCGTGTAGAGATTCTTCGTGAAGTTGTCGCGCGTGTCAGTGCCTCTGAAGCTAAGGAAAACGTCGTACGTGAGCCTGAACGTCGGTGTCAACCCCGAAGAGCCGCCGCTTTCCGCCATTCTTTTGGTGCTTGATCAATGAAGTTTATGGGCAACTGTGTCCGACTGTCCGCATAGGAAGAGATGGAGAAAGGGGTGAGAGAAATTGTACGTAAGGAAACTCATTGTGATAATACACATGCATAGCAGCCTGCCAGCCACCACTTTAAAATCGATGGATTTTGCAACCATCAAAGTTGGGTCAAGTTAACGTGTTACCGAATCCAGAATCTGAAATTATCCCCAGTCCCCCAACTTTTAGTTAAATCAAAGTAAATTTTCCTTTATTTTTTACAATATTGAATTTGGTCGCTAACCTTTGCTTCATTTCCTAGTGAGTAGTATCGCCATAGTGAGTAGTATCGCCATTTTACGGATCTTAATTCGTAAGATAAAACTTCACTTTCTCACAATTTAACTCAAATTTTCCTTTGATATTTTCTTACTCACAAAAAGTTTTGGGAAAATGAGGTACTCCAAGTTTATCATATTTCATTATGTGAATTTAGAAGATTGTAATTATGGGGAAAAAATACTAGAATATCAAGAATTTTATATTTCCTTCCTCCTAAAATAAGTGTTCAATTTCATTACTAGATGTGAATTAATTGATACTTCCTCCATCCTAAAATTATAGTTTTATTTAATCCGGCATACAAATTATTTAAAAATAATTGACTTGATTATTAATATTTGTATAATATGTAGTTTTTAAAAAACTCATGTGTATATGACTCATAATCAAAGTAAAAAAAAATAAGCATAAAATATTTAAAGTATTGTCCTAAAAAGATAAATTTTGAAATAGGATATATAAAAAATGAAAAGACAATAATTTTGAGATGAGTGAAGTACTATTCATCTCCCCATTGACCGCCTTTTATTAAAGCCTATATCTCATTTACCACAAAAAGGTACCACTTGTGTACAACCTAACTATATCATCAATAGATGACATATGACCATGTAGTGTGTTTGGTAGTATAGAGTGGTACACTTTTGTGGTACTGGGGATCTTGACCTCTTTAATTAGGTTTTGGTCGAACAAAAACTGTGAAGTGAAGTTTCATGTGATTCACGCTAATCTATCATCTTGCTTAATTAGTCTCAGTATTTTAAGGATGCAAGTCTTTTGATGTAAAATCTCTATGAACTCGTTAAGTGTCCATGCAAACCGAGCTTTGTTCACGATTCGAATGGTTTGCAAAGAGTGTTTATCCAAGTAACCATTCTGACCAAAATTGCATGAACACCAAATGAGCACCTTAAACAAACCGATAAAAGGATCAGTGGCAAGGAGCATCAATAATGCACTAGCAAGTAACACTGCTGGTACAAGATGAAGAATGCTCTTCAGTTCTGCCCATAGAGATGCATCTTTCCCACTCCTTCAACCATTTTACTACAGACTGGAGAGTCTATAAACTAAGCACTTGTACTGAACAACAAAAACCAAGTACATTGAGTCTGGTAATACAGCCTGAACCTATTACTATAAGTTAACAACGTAGTCTTGAGTGTACAAGTTGAAGTGAACCATTTTAGTTTGGTTAAATGTCACCTGTGTCAAAACTAATAACCCAACCAACCACTGATTACCGGGAGAAACTGAAAGACCTGATGTTAATACTAAGGATGAATAAAAGAATCAAGACTAGTATACGGGGGTTTTGGTTCTGCTGTTTATACATATGCTATCTTTCTTTAGGCGTAAGAGAAAAGGTAAAAAGAACAAAACCTTTTGTACAAAGCATCTATTGTTTATCCAACTCAACTTGTTCTAGGTGTCTTTGGCTTTGACCTCATGCTGGCTCTTCGCACCACATCCCACGCCTTATGAGGGGCCAACACCCCTTGTTGCGAAGCAAAAAATGATTCGTACCCAGGCGAGTCAAAAGCAAATCCAGTGTGCTTTGACTTTTCTCTAGGAAGTTGTGCAATTGCGAAACTCCTTGCCTCATCTGGTGTGAGCTGATTCCCAATCTCCAGCAGTCCTGCGCTGGTGTGCTCAGGCTCATGCCTGTGGATTTCCTGAACAACCTGATAATCATAGGGGAAGAACCATCTCTGAACCCTAGAACCAGATAAAAAAAAATTATACGAAAATTAGACCACATTCTTGGGGTAAAAATGAGAACCTACAACCAGCAATCAGACAAACGGAAATAACTACAGCCACGGCTCCACACAAAATGCAGGAAAGACTAGCAGAATAAAATAGTGACATTTCCTTCTTTCACTTGGGAATCAGGGAAGCACAAACACGGGGAAATACAAAATTCTATTGACCTTAGAAGCTCACCCCAAGTACAAGAAGTCACCAAAGAGAGCAACAAGTGGAACAAGAATAACCATAAGATAGAAGTAGGATGTACTCATTAAGATGTAAATGGAGTAAAAGATCCCCTGCAGTTGAAGCCAACTTGAGAAAGTTAGGCAAATAACATTCTAAAGACAGTATTAAGAGAAATAAGGACGAGGCGAAAAAAAAGGTAAAGAGGTTCCGAAGTGACCTTACCTTATCTGTAAAAACAAGTGAATATACAAAGATAAATAGGAACCATAGTAAAATGCTTCCTCCAACACTTATATGATGCCATCTTGTAAGTGTGTTGCACATCATAAGAAGACGCAAGTTGACTGTTATCACAAGACAAGTGAATGCCATTGTGCTGATATCCCAATGACCCAACATCCTGCCGGATGAAGTTAGACCTCTGGAGCTGGAAGTGATCACAAAATTATACACGACTATTGATTGGTAAAGTGAAAAGAATGCTAAGATCCCCACAACCCTCCATTTGAAGAATGTATTTCTCATTCCCTCCTTGTATAATTCTGGGTATTTCCTTGACAGAGCTGCACTGACATCCTGGCAATAAGTAGACAATCAAGTTCGCTTTATGTTCAAATAGATTGTAAAATTGGAATGTCACACCAGGATGTTAACATGTATCATAAATGAAACTTCATAAATTAACATAAGGACGGAATAATAACCTTATCAAGTAGTCCAACAAAGATAACAGGCAGGGCGGTGAAAATGACATTATAGAGTGACTGAAACCAATCATCATAGAATCTTTGACCAGAGTACCCAGTTTCGAAGGTGTACCAAAATTGAGTCAAGGTGAATGTCAAATTCTTGTAAAAGAAGTATGAAACAACCTGTAGCAGAAATTAAAAGTTTTAGTCATGATATGCAAACCAGAAATAAGTTATAGTTTTTCGGACACAAAAAAACAGTGAAGTAATACCTTGCACAATCTAAGATATGACCATCGACCATGCACAAGTAGTAAATCTGTGAGAAAGCGGAACTGAGCGATTGCAAAATCGCTAGCCATCACTGCTTGCATCCCCTCCAGGCCACTTATGCCAACGCCAACATGGGCAGCTTGAATCATGCCTACATCATTGGCGCCATCACCAATACTAAGTGTTATCCTCTTTGCACCTTTTCTAACTAGTCTTGTTACCTGCAAACAACAGTGATTTCATGTTTCGCCTAAAATGTATTAATGCAAGACTTTTTACCGACCAACACAAAGGTTGCCGTTAATGACACAAAATCCAGTTTGATTGATGATTTTTTGGTAGGCTAGAATCGTCATCTTCCATGATATGATTAAAGAAAATGGCTGATATTCATCTGCAATTAGGACCAACGCTGAACAGAGTTCTAACCAACCTTACGTTGATTTCAATCCAAACCAGATATCAAAATGCATCCGGTACAATTCAATTCCAGAATTGAACTTTACCAATTTATTCAAAACATGTAGACTTCCATAAACTATAAGCATTTCGAGAGGCAAGCCATCAACGAACCGACAAAGAAAGATATCAAAGAAATAATCAACTTTATGAAAGCTACATTGGCAAGCCTATTAATATTATTACTATGAGTCTGCAAGCAATTTGATGCAGTATTCAACATAGTAATTGGATTAGAGTTAATAAAAGAACAATTTCCAAAGATGCCCAATTAAAGAAATTTTATGTATTGAAGATGTTACAATTAGCTCAAGTACAAAAAAGTCATAATAAGAAATCATAAAATTATCCAGGAGTTAAATTGATATCTAATAGTAGTAATGATATAAAACAAATCAATCATAAACATTGGAAAGACGACAATGATAAATCTTACCTGGGCCTTCTGTAAGGGAGAAACTCGGCAACAGACTACTGAACTGCAATTCAAGCTCAAATTCAGTAACATTGCTCTCAAACTTGGGTCTAAAGCATACATTAGACACTTTCCGTCAATCAGAAGTGCTAATTTTTGTCCAGATCCAGATTGAAGGCAACTTTGTGCTTCTTCATAAGATTTGGTTAGCTCATTTTTCACTGAATCCTTAATAAACCGAGCAATCTCCACCTGGTCACCCTGACAGAAGAGATTACCAACAATATTTATACTGTGAAGCAACGAAACGAAAATCTTTCTCCAGCGTATATATGTGAAGAATGCTAGTGAAGAAATGCTGCTTACTCTGCTTTCGACTTCTCTAATCGCATCAGTTTCTGAACTGATAATAAACTGTTTCATGTCATTATTAATCAACTTGCATGCTGGGACAGTTGAAAAACAGACAGCATAATTTAGACACTGCAGAAAAAGTGAAAATCCCAATCATTTAGGAGGAAAAGAGCACCAGACCATAAGCAATATTTATTGCAGTTTCAAGTTTGTCGCCTGTCAGCACCCAAATTTTGATTCCAGCTCTAGAAAGAGTTTCTATGCAGGCTGGTACTCCTTCCTGAAGTTTATCTTCTATAGCGGTGCACCCAATCAAAGTGAGATCCTTCTCAATGAGTTCTGCCACCTGCATAATTTTTTGTGTATTTAAATATTGATAGTCTTCATCTCTATCTACATAGGAACTGACTATGATAACACACCACAAAACACAATTTGAAAGGGCACTAATGTGTGAAGCAGGCATATCTTGCATTCATGGAACTTAGGCAAGCTTCCAAAGTAAATATGGTGCAGTTTATAAATCTTCTACAGATAAAAATAGTAAGTGGCCAAACCCTCTTAACTTCATTATTTACTTAAGTATTAGTCAAGCAAACATGAATATCCTTATATCCACAAAAAAAAAATTAAAAATCATTATCCGATGGACCGATATCCCCAACTTGAAAAATCTCAACTTAGCATTGCTATCAAAGTTAGGTAATATCAAATCAAGCTCTCGAGTTTAAGATACTGTCTTGATTACTTCCAAAATTTTCTTCACTCAATCCAACATAGAATTACATCAAATGCAGCACCTTTCACTAACCACAAAAGGCATGAAGTACTACAAATTTCTTACAAAGCCAAACTATTGTGGAGGCGAATCTTAGGTAAGTATATCAAATTTATGGTTTTACAAAAAGATTGTAGCACTCCATCTGCTCAAACTTGGTAAATAAGAAAGTGTTCTGCACTTATGAGAAAAAGTTGAAGACAATTTAGAATTGAATATTCCGTACAATCCAAGTGACCAGAACTGGGGTGTGCCTTTAAAGGTGGGCTGCAGTAAATGATGGCTCAAGTGCTGGGTTGCTGGTTCAGTTAGCTGGTTTTCACACTATTTTCTGAATGACTCACTAAAGGGCAAACGCAGAGGGTGAAAGTGTGGACAAGCTTTAGGGAGTAGGAGGGAAGAGAGATGCAGAGGCCAAACAGCTAGGCATACACAAAAGAGTGCCAATGACGGAGACTAGAAGATAGTAATTACAACTCTTCTATCATGAATAAGGAAAAGTTCACTATTCATAGTGAACAGCAGTGATCTCATCACTCGGAGCAACTTTGGTGTTCCTTTATTGCAAGACTCTTGCCACATGTTTCTATCACAGCATTTTTTAAATTACAGATGATAATTTAATACACATTGATGGCAAGGATGCAATGAAAGTATGAACCAAAAAGAATGTGTAGGACCAACATACCTCATCCAATTTCTTCTCACGGTCTCGAAGAGAAGATTTTGCCTGAATAAATTTCTCATTCCAGCTTTCATAAGCCTCTGGACTTAAATCTCTGTAAGCCAGGCAAAGGGTTCGCAGTCCAGCCTCTCCATAATGTTCCATGTGCACCCTGCTAATTTTCTTTAACTCGTTGTTTCCACTAGTCAATCTCTCATAGATAACACTATCAGCACCCTGAGAGAGACAAGTTCTGTCCGAGTGTCAGTTTACATCTTAGTAGCGAAGTTCAAGTAACATGAGAGAACTATTAGAGCTATTACTTTGCAATACAGCACAAGCCTTCCATCTGTATAACGACATACAACAGACTGGCGCTTCCTCGTACTAAAAACACAGGAAACAATTAATTACTGTAAAAATCATCAAGCAGTAACACAGAAAATCAAATCAAGCAGAGCAAAATACTCACCTATTAAACTCGAGAACATTCAGAATCTCGTATGAAGCTTCTTCAATCTTTCCCATTTTTTCAACATGTGACTCACGAACATAGATCATAGTGGGTGTCCGCCTGGTAAGATAAATTGATCAAATTATGAAACTATATGCCCTTACAACATCATATTATGGCTGCATGGAGAATAACTCTTCAAATATCAAGCCAGTTTTTAATCAACATGGCACAACCTTACATTTTTATTTTATTTTTTGATTTTTTGATAGGTAAGTGTGACCCCTTGTTGGTATGGGGATTGGAACCAAGGACCTCAAGTTCTTTGCCTGAGTGCCCTTGCCATCTCTCCCACCCCTTGAGGTCTTTCATAAACTTCAATTCCGTATTTGCAACTCCAATCGAATAAATAAGCCATCATATGACCCAGTACGAACAAGGCATCAAAATAGGAGGTAATGTACTTACAGCTAGAAATGTATTTGTATATCACCTGTAAAAGAAGAAGCCAAAGTTCTTTGCTGCAGTAACCAAAGCTGCCTCGTCAGGTGATGCAGCTTGATATCGAATTCTTTCAGGGGACTCTTCGCCTTCAGGGAGTACAGTATGACATATAGCTAGGCATCTAAAGAATTCCTACGCAAGCGGGGGGGAAAAAAACTCAACAAAAGCAAAGAAAGTGCCAAGACAATATATGAGCCTATACTCTAGGATTTATATGCGTATATCACCCACCAGAAAGAACTCTCTTGGTAGCACAAACACTTAATTTTGTAGCTTCAGTGTATCACCAATTTATAGAAAACAATAATTTTTATTTTTTTTAATAGGTAAGTGTGACCCCTGGTTGGTATGGGGATTGGAACTATAGAAAACAATAATGAGGGGGTTATCATTGAGAATGAAGATTAATAGAACAACAATGAATATAAGCATAAGGAGGGCTTAATTTGATTATGCACCCAAACTATGTAAAACATGCTAGGCAGGAATTTATCCATTACCAAGTAAAAGCAAAGCACTATGGTTTACATAAAGCTAATTCAGAAATTCTAATTTGTTCATCTATTTTATAGCCAATCAGGAAATGACAAAGCATGCCTGGAACGAATGTGTTGAACAGCATAATCGTCAGGATCTCGCAGATAAACCACCACAGGAAACAAGATCTTAAAAAACTTATTCTTTTTTATTCTATTTTGGAGATAAAACAAGCATTTCATTGATAGAAAGAGAGAATACTGGCAGGGAACACAGAAGTCCACCAAATATACCTCTCCAATAGAATGCAAACTAGCTATTCCTCAAAAACACTTGAAGGAAGCCAAGAATGACTCAGAACATGTTATACAATCTTCGGTTTAGAACATGCACCGAGATTTTGACCAAGGCAAACCAATATCAATGAAGAATGCTAAGCTTCATGTATAACCAGATATAGGTACATATTGACTGCTTGAAAATTGTACTCCGTCCGTAGATGAATGTCCATTTTAAAAGTTTCTTGTCCCTAAATGAGTGTCATTTTTTGTATAGGTTTACTAATTTCACCTTTGACAAATATAATGTCCTAGTGTGGACTTCTAATATTATATGTGGACATTAAGGGCATCAATATACATGTGCAACTAGAATGCCTCAATTGTCAACTTCCTTAATATTAGTGAAAGGCTAAATTGGACACTCATTTAGGGACAGGGGGAGTAGTAAATTGGAAAAAATAATCACCACAAAACTCATTAATTACTCCCTCCGTTCCCAAGTAATTGTCCTTCTTTCCTTTTTTGTCTATTCCAAAATAATTGTCCTCTTTCAAAACTTTTCTTTTTAAGGAAACCACTTTACCCTTACTTTTTCTACCTACTTTAATTATGGCCACATGCACAAAGACATTAAAGGAAACCACACATTACACCAATATTTATAATATAGTCAATTAATGTTTCTTAAACGGTGTGCCAGGTCATTAAACGGTGTGCCGGGTCAAAGAGGATGATTATTTAGAAACGGAGGGAGTACAAATTTTCATCTTATTCTTAATAATAAAAGTAACAACCGACCTTGCACATATCAGGATTAGGTTCATTCCTCCAGGCACCACGCATGAGCCTAGCATCGTCAAAATTGAAACCTTTGTCACGTACTGTGTTTGATGATTGCCTCACCTGTGCAATTTCAGTACAATTTCAGAATTCAGAGACCAAGTTCCATTCATTTCATTTTATGACAACTCATCATACCTCTTCGACAGTTGTGCCATTACGCTGGGCTCCTCCCACCTCAATTTCAGTAACACCAGTACCGTAGGACTCTCCTCCAATCGAACACTTAAAGAACTCCATTAAGTTTCTTGTTAAGGTTCCAGTTTTATCAGAAAATATGAACTCAACCTGTCCAAAGAGAGGGCTTTAGTGCTTATAACTCTAGAATGAACTTCACAAACAGCACTAATGAATTGAGTAGTAAAAATTCAAGTAAGCCCTTGTGAGCTCTATTAGATGGTACAAACAGGTGGATTTATCTCAAACACGTTTAAGAAAGAAGGAACAGTGTTACCTGTCCAAGTTCCTCATTTAGATTGGACGTTCGTGCCAAAGCCGGGGTATTGGTTTCAGTATGGTACATATGCAAGTCATTGTTGATGAACTGAGTGGACTGGATAAACTTGATCATCTGAAAATAATTTATCGAAAACAAAATGGATGGTCCAATCAAGCATGATGCAGAGCCTGAGAAACAAGTATACAGACCTTCATGATACCTACCTCTATAGAAACATACAGAGAAATCGGGATGATTGGTGAATACAGCGTAATCAGGGTAAAGATGCTTAAAGCAAAAACCTGTAAGAGCAAGAGAGCCCAAATGTAAAAGAATAACAAGAAAAACAGCAGTACAAATGATAATTCTCTCATTTCAGCGACGAGAATAATACCGCAGCTCTGTTGTTCGGATTGAACTGAGAGGAGTCCCCATTTATCCACAGTTGCAAATAGTAATACTTCACATTCACAAATACAGCACTACAGAATTTCAAAGAGTAAATAAAAGCAGATGAAGGTTCAATAAACAAGAATTAGAACTTCAAAAAAGGACTAGCCACTCTCGCACCTGCCTATGGCCCCAATGAGACACATAGAAAGGAGAACACCAAAAAGAGTGGCTATTATTTTGTCTAGCTTCCTTTCGAGCGTACTTCTTTTCGAAGGAACATTCATGGCATTCATCATAACCTGTAATTCAATCAGAATAATAAGCTGTTACACACACAAGATGACCATGAATGAAGGCTGTTACACACACAAGATGACCATCAATGAAGGTGTATCTTGCAGATAAGACATTTCTCCCCTCCATCCCAAAGAAATAGTCCCATTGGATAAGTTTAACTTTTTAAGATTATAGCTAAACTTGTCTTACCTCCTTTAAATTGCACCAACATTATATCCTTTTTTTTAAATGAGACTATTTTTCTGGGACAAACCAAAAAGAAAAATGGGACTACTTTTTTGGAATGGAGGGAGTAGATGACTTGAAGCAACAAAAACTCTCAATGAGGATGAAATCATCCTGCCTACTAAATAAAAGAAAAGGGGACGACTAATGCAGCGGCATTGGGGTCACAAAACATCTTGGTATCACATCATTGTTCTTTAGCATAACAATATTCTTAGGGTTTGTTTAATAGTCGGGTAGAGATAAACAGTATTATTAATCTTAGTACTATTAGCGCCCTCGCTAGTAATCCTCACTTGTATATTGGGGGTAGTTTTGAAATTAAAAATGTTATTCCCAATATTTTTTAGTGAGGACACTAATAATACAACCCTCTCCCCCTTGGTATAATTAGCGAGGGGATAATGACTTTATCCGGGTAACTTGTGCTATTAGTCCGGACCACCTATTGGATACCAAACATTAATCCTAACCGGCCTTAATCTCAGCCACCAAAAGGCACCTTATAATGTTAGAAACATAGAAAGCATGCTAGAAGTTGGATTAGTCTACTTAAAACACCTTAGTCTCATGTCCAGTAAATATCACTGCCCCAACAATGAATTGTGTATTCCTCAGACTGCATCCCTGAGAAGCACATTGAGCAAAAATCAGTGACAAGAAAAACATATATTCATCATACCAGGTAAGACAAAAAAAAATATACAGAATCACAAGAACCCCCACAGATCATTAAGCAATGGGTTGGAATAAGGCCTACTGATCTGAAAATACAAAATCAGCAGAATAATAATCAAGGATAAGTTTCGAGTCCGAGTCAGACTAGGTGAAACCTTGAGGTGTGGAGAACGGGTTTGAGAAAGAAGCAGAAACCTAAAAGACATCGGAGAGAACTAGAAAAGGTATATACATAAAAGAGGAGCGAGGGGTACACTCTAACTTCAACCTAGACAATGAGAGAAACTAGAACTTAACAATTACTTGCTAGTAGGTCATACATGGAAATAGTTATATCTTACTCGCAATAGAATTTGATTTGGACCGAGCGGTAAAGTTTGCTTTTGGAGTATCAGATTCCCAGTGAAAGTGTAAAGTGAATTATTTGGCTGCTCGCACTGTATTTCACCTGTAAGAAGAGAGCATCATTGTAATATGAAAACGGGTAGGGAGTGACAATACGAGTATGTATGCACCAAGATATCTATATTGTCATTGATGTTTATTCACAGCACTAACAATTAACTAATCTTGGCCAACTTTAGAAGTCGTCCAAACTGTCCAAAGATGCACAGATTTGGTGAAGATCATGTTTACTCACAACTAACGATCATCATTTAGATGTCACATGTATGGATTTTTACCATTGACAATAGTTAGCAATCTAATGATTTAAACTTAAATTGGTGGGGGGGGAGGACGACAGTAGAAATGAACTCAAGTCCTTGTCCCAACTACTGGCGGTCAGCTACATTTTCATCAGTCTAGTGCAATTAAAGTAGAGAAGATCCCATCAATATATAGTATCATACTAATCCATAACTCCCGAAAGTAATTCAAAAGGATAAACCTACAAGTACTTTAACCTTCAAATTTTGTACTGAAACTTCCATCAATCATGGTACAGAGAATAGAGGTCCAAAAACACAAACAAAACAGAAACATAAAGACCTTTGAATTCAGAAGCTTTCTCAGGAGTCACATAGTCCCACGTTTTCTCCACTGCTTTTCTGATTTTCAAATTTGTTTCACCATCAAGATTTGCAGTCTGTGATCAGTGAAACAAAGTAAGATATTCACGGCAGAAAAGGGAAGGCAGCAAGGAAAAAATTATAAGTTACGTGAGAGAATAAGAACACTTGTGCATGGGAAACAAGAGTACAAACACCCGATGTTAGTACAGCATTATTATCATAAGCAGATAAGTTGTTTGATATGGTGTGATAACCATGAAATAAAAGAACGGTTATTACTTCTTGAAATGGAAAAGGGAAAACGGTCTGAGAAAGGATCCAAGGGTGTGTGAAGATAATAAAAGTCTTTGGGATGGAAGTAATACACCATATAAATACTGTACTCCCAAATTAAACCAGGGGGTTCAGGAACTCAATTTCTTCTTTAGATTAACCACCTCTCTCTCTCTCTCTGTGGCATGAGGATTGCAAGCACAGGCCCAAATGAGTTCACAATGGATATGAAACTTCATTTCACAAAAATTGAATAGCTTGAGTACTGACGCTCTCTGCCACTGTGGCTTGCATGGCTTACCCATAGGAAGGCACTGTTTCTTCTTTCAGTCTACATCTCTCTCCCTTCTCTCTCTTCACTCATTGGATAAGATATTGTATTCTGTCCCCACCCCCCACCCCTAACAGCACATCTCTATCTCTACTGTACCCAACAAAGATGAAGACCATAATCCACAGAGACCACCAAAGGAGGCAACGGAGATGGAGGACAAAGATTGTGATTAAATCATAACATTGAATTTAGCGCTGCCACAAAGGTTGATGGCAATGGAAACTCAACAAGAGAAATCCCTCAAGGAACCTTTGACATTGGAGGTTAGTGCTGCTAATCCTTAGGATCTAACTTCCGAAGACAATATCTACAGCCAAAATAGAAAGCAGATGAGAAATTGTTGTGAGGGAGCAATTTCTTCTTTCCCTTGACGTCTCTGCCCTCCTCTCACTCTCTGCACTAGAAGGGCAGTATTGTTACTCTCCCCCTCCCCCTCCTGTCCTGCCAATGCATCACTCTCTTTCTCCCCCATACCCAACAAGGATGAAGACCATAGTCCACACCAAAAGATTGTGACCTAGGAGAAAGAAGGTGATTAAATCGAAACATTAATCTGAGGCCAGAAAGGGCGGAGGCCGATGATGATGGAGGACTATGACAACAGAAAGCCCAAGAAGAACTTTTTCAATTGGCGGTTAGTGCTGATAATCTTTAGGATCTTAACTCCCAAAGACGATATTTACCAGCATTATAGAGAGCAGATGATGGGCTGATACCAAATGAACTGAATCCTCTGGTGAGTAAGATAAAATTATTTTTGCACTTATTAGATTACAAGTCCCCAATTTTTTCAAAAATGGAAATATTTCTATCAAAAGAGGAGGAAGGGGGAATTGGTGAAGTCTTTTTTTCTTTGTTCGCTGACAACCCTGTGAAGGGATGCTACTACATGACATGACTGTCCTCAACATTTTGAATCTGCTTTAGAAAGAAAAAAATTGAATTTTAACAAGACCAAAAAGATATAGAGCTTTATGTTGATCTCATCTTTATCCTAGATAAGCAAATAGATTTCTTACAAATGTCTCCATTCACACTGATCTTGGCGATCAACAATCAGAACAACAAGAGACAAACAAAGTGTAATTTGGGGGTGTTCAACAGTGGAGATGGGTTAAAAGTGGCAGCTGGTATTCGCCACAGTTGATGTCAATGTGGTGTTGGGAGAAGAATGGAATGGGTGGGATACAATGGGGGTTAATTTGTTCCTTCACTTTGCCACGTAGCTAATTACTTTGTCACATGGTTTTTTTTTACAAGGTCATGTGACATCTTTCAGTTAGGGGTGGCAAATCGGTCGTGCTGGGCTGTTATCGGGCCGGCACGATAAGCTTATCGTGCTTAATATTAAAACCCGAACACGACACGATAAAAACACGAAAAGCACGGCACGATAGGCATGATAAGCAAAAAAGCACGATTTATTTAGTCAAGCCCGTTAAGCCCAATAAACATTATAAAATATATAATTTTGATTTTTTAATACATATTTTGAAAATTTATCAATATAAATAGTCAAATAGTTTAAAAGTCATAAATTTTCAAATGATAAAACTATGAAATAATCATGAAAATAGTTCAAAAGAAGTTAATAACCCCTAGTTAATTTTTAAAAATATTTTTTAAAACATATATATTTTAGTTATCGTGCCTTACCGTGCTTATCAAGCCAGCTCGCTAACAACTCATTTTTTATCGTGTTGGCCCTATATAATGGTCCGAACCCGATAAGCCACAACCCAAACCCTATAATTTCGTGTCGTGTTCGTGTCGGTCAATCGTGTCGTGCCTCAAATTGCCACCCCTACTTTCAGTTATCAAATTGAATGGACCATTCATGAAGCAAGAACATTGCATATTTGAGTACTTCAGTTGCTCAATTAGAAAAAACATCAGGAATAACCAAATTGGAAAAGCATGACAAATCCTGTTATCAGATTGTGGATTTTGCACACACACACACATAAAGATTCATATGCATGTGTGGAGACACCCAAATAACAATAGAGGTTGCCAAAATTCACAAAGAGGTTATTCTCACTCATCTTCTTCTTTTGGGTCTACTTCAATTCCTATTCATCCTCCCAGTTGAGGTTTTCACCTTTTTCTTAGGGATCTGCGCCTTTCTCTCCCACTCCAATCTTTCATCAGCTAAAATGAACCAAAGCTACCATTCCATAATATACCACCTTGTGTCCCTCTTTCTCTAATTAACAATTGATACTTAGTTCTCCACTCTAACCTCCAACGAATGAAGGGAAAAAATGTGACATCCAACCAGAAAGACACTCAAGCATATCCTTGAACACAATACATGTCAGAGAATGTCCCCAGAAAATTTAGTTCGAACCCCGTAGATGAATAAGAATAAGAGACAACTCAACTCAACCTTTTTCCCAATCACTTGGGGTCAGCTACATGTATCCTTTTCCGCCATTCGATTCTGTCTAAAGCAAGGTCATTCCACACACCACTCTCATTCATATCTTTCTTTTTTAGATGTCCATATTAATTTTGATCTTTCCTTCCCCTAATTCTAGTTTGGTTGATATCGATACACTCACAGATCCTAACAAGTGTACTAATTGGTCTACATTTTATGTATCCAAACCATCTTAGGCGATTTCCTCTCATTTTATTTGCTATTGAGGTGACTATTAGTGCCTCACGAATATGTTCATTACGAATTTTATCTTTCCTAGTTAGACACTTAGACCACATGTGTATCTTTACATTCGCATTACAGCTATTTAACATGTTGTTTCTTAGTAGCCCAACATTCGGTTCCATAAAGTAATGTGGTCTAATGGTTGTCCGATTAAACTTTACTTTCAACTTAACCGGTATACGTCGATCACACAACAAATCAAATGCACATCTCCATTTCACCCAGCTTGATTTTATCATATGACTAACATCATCTTTAACATCCCCATTTTAATTGTAATTCATAATTGAACCTAAATATCAAAATTGATTTTTTTGTGGTATTTCTTGACCATGTAACCTAACTTTGTCCCCGCTATTACTCCTTTTACCGCCAGAGTTGCAATGTATTCCAGTAACTATTACTCCTACTTATTTTAAAGCCTTAGACTTCTAAGGTTCCTCTCCACTTTTCTAGCCTATCATTGACCCCGTTCTTCGTCTCATCAATCAAAACAATGTCATCAACAAACAACATACACCATGTATATCAAAACAAAAGTATCTGGCAAATGGCAATTAACAAAACTAATTAAGGTCATTTGGAAGTCGTTTATCTAAAAAATGTGAACATCCCAGGCTCTTTCTACTCTAATCCACATTGCATTATTGAAAGGCATATACAGATTATAAACTAAAAATAAAAAAGTTGGGTAAATTAGAAAGAAAGAAAAAAAAAACCTCAGTGTAACAAACACCATCTGGGTTTGTACTAGCAAGGAATAACAAATCAGCAGGAAAGAACCCATCTTGCCTTACCTGCAACCAGAGGGACATTTAGCTTTAACGAATACCATTTACAAAAGATATCACACTGAGAAAGAAGTATCCACAATTAAGAGTTGAACAATAAGATGATGCTCATTTAACAACTAAAGAGAAAAGAATATATATAATATAAAGCACATTTTACAATAAATATGTATGTAAGATATAAATTTGCCTCCACTGAGCTGTCTGCAATTGTTGTACTAACAAATTACAGACTTTTACTCTCATTTCAAGGGATATCTGATGACATTTTTAGGCGATATTTGGCTGGGAGTTTGATATAGGCATTTGTCTAGATATTTCACTGGGTATGAGGGTATACTTTTTTTTCTCTCTTTGTACACTCCTAGTGACTTGGGTAATTGGGTTGCACTTCCTTCACCCCTTTTAATTGATACTTTATTTATTTATCAAAAAGAATGATAAATTATTTAAAACTGATGTGTAAAAATGGGGCCTACATGAGCTACAAACTCAAGAATCGCTAGAGTCTCTGAACTGCCCATAGTTTAACTCAAGTGGCAACAAACAGTTTAAACAAAGGAGATAATATTTTTAAGTACATCATATCTAGCAATAACTACATTTAGATAGGAAAAAGAAAAAACGAAAAGCCCCCAATAAACATGGTTTGCATGCAAGAGTTATTAAGGTAGACCGTTGACACCCATCGGTGGTACAGATGCAATGGTAATTTTTAAGTGCTAAGAACAACAAATAGGGAAACATTTTAGAGAATCTAATAAGAAGAGCAAGGAAAAAGATAGCAGCATACTTACTCTAACAATGTCTCCAACCTGCAGCTTCTTCCAGGGAATTGATTCCCAACTTTGATCTTGTAATACATCGATAGGAGAATTATTTATTGACTTGTCATTTTGATAACGTTTCTGTTATACATAAACATTGGGAGGGGGGAGAAAAGAAATAAGAGATAAGTGCTTTGCTGCATGTTAAAGAGTACAAGCAGATATTGGCGTCACTCTATTTTGGCCCATCACAAATGCTCGTTTACTTTTCAGAAAAAAAGAACAAACATCTTTCGCAGACCTTTCTGGTCCTCCATTAAGAACAAAGACAACATGACTGCTTTACATTTGTTAATCTTAGTATGTTCTCTGGTATAGTGCAAGGAAATATTGGAAGGAAGATATTCTTAATCTGCATCCTTTTGTAGATGGTGTTCCTCATTCTTATTCAGAGGAAGTATGCGCTGAGGTTTTGAAAACCATTTCAGGCAATACTTATCCTATAATTTATATTGGAGTAAATGCTTGACACCATCTACCAAAGAAAAGTAATAGCAGTCTAAAGCGGAAGAGCTAATGTTACTCACCCAATCCTCAAATGCCTCCTTAATTAGCGACACGATAAGCACAACACTCAGTGGGAGCACATTTGTGTATGGACTTACAGGACTGCATAAGACAAAATCATTCAGAACTAAATACATAAAGAAGATAAATTTTATCATTATAGAGATTTAACCTAATTAGCACCCTATTAAGTGTACAGTCATAGAAAATCATAATCCCTCCTTCCCCCCCCCCCACCACCACAAAGCATGTTGGGGTCTCTTGTCTATCCAAAATGCATGTCCAGCCAAAAATTCAAATCATTAATTACTTTTATTTCCAGCTATAACCCTCAGGAAAAGCCAAGTCAATGATAAAAAAGCATGAACTACTTATCAAGAAAGAAAAACATTAACTACTTTATGTTCCAGGTATAAAGTGCAGTAGCTTAGAAAAAGACTGTAAAAAAGTGAGATATTCATTAGGCATCCTTAATCTGTTTGTAAACTCAAACAAACATCCTTTGCCGGACAAAGGAAATAACAACAGAGCAAACAGGAAAAAGGAATATAATCAGAAATTACAAGCATAGCTTAATCATGATGACAAGAAAACCCATCAAACATCAATAAATGCACAAATTATAATCGTTGAACACAAGGTGAGATTTTAAAAAAACAAACAAACAAAAGGAAGCACGTAAAACAAAAAAAAAGAGATAGAGAAAGCAAATGCAGTGCATAGTCCTCTAAGTTCATGCTAAAATTGATTCTCTATCTCACATACCTGACAGGTGTGAATGATAAAATAGATATTGTAAGGAAGTAAAAGTTAGCCACCCGCCTGAACTGTCAGTGTAAACAAAAAAAGTGTCAGGAAAATACTAGTGACAAGATGGGAGAGGTAACAACCAAGGATCAATAAGTTCATGCTAGACCACGCATGACTGTTACAAACATGCCTACTCAAATCAAAGCCATGAATTAAATCATACCACAACAATTGAATTCAGTTTTTTTCACAAAAAATCTTAAGAGTATACTTTGATTAAAGAAAGACAAGTGAGTAGTGACATGAAGCTAATTACCGTGGGCGTAAAAACTAGTTTAGCTAAAGTCTGTTCCTTTTATTATAGTAATATCAAATGCATTTCAATATATTGCATCTCTACAAAAGAAACATTTTATGTGAAATGTATTTCAAAACTAAAGTTGAAACTCAAAAAATTTCAAGGTCTCTTTCCCAATTACACCCCTGCTGTCTGAAAAGGAGAAAGAAAGATAAAAGAACAGATGAGGGAAACAAGTAGAGACGGGGCTTCAAATCTGGCGTCCCAATTTATCATCCCACTCTTGGTGGCAACTATTTGATTGGTTAGACATCACATAACCTTATAGGTGATGCACCCTTCAACCAATCACAAGCTTGCCACCTAGATTAGGACGAGATATTAGGACAAAAAAAGATTGGATCTCTATCCTTTTCCTTAAACATAATTTCCTGCTACAATGTCTAAACCATAACCCACTTGATTTACTGACAAGAGACGAATGATGCGAAACCTTGATAAATTAAAACCAATGAAAATAAGTATATGGAATGCTTCAGAAGTAAATGCAAAGCATTGTCTTCATAGGTCATGCTAAATCTAGAGAGTAGAGCATATATATACAAAAACGCCATCTTAACCCTCATAGATACCACCATAGGCGGGAGGCAATGCAACTTGTTAAAAAATTTCTTGATATGAAACATAATATATGGATACATATATATGTGCAGACACACATAAATATACCAGTGCATTTTCACTTTAAAAATATATATACTTATGCGCAGATAAGAGAGTGAGTGAGAGAGATATATAACCATAAGTTCCTTGGGCATTACATGTTTCCAGGAACTTGTAAGCGAAAGTTTCCGGATATACTAAACATTGCCCAACATATACACTTTTGATTAATATTTAAACAGGTTTGTTCTCTTCACGCGTTTCCAACACCTTGACCCTTGAACATTTCAAAAGCTTAGGACCAACCTATGAAGCACGGATACTCGAAAATGGCCGCCGTGGTACCGGGTACATTTGAGACGTATTGGAATAAAAATTTAGTATTTTTCATTCCGATACACTGCAGATCGCAATTAATACGCAACAGAAACGGCTAGGTTAAAAACAAATACAAAGTGGACACTTGTTTTGGAATGGCCTAAAACGGAATAATGAACTCTTTTAAAGACGGAGGGAAGAACAAATTTTGATATGTCATCCCTTATTTCCCCACATTTTTTTTTAAAAAAAAGACCAACTGATGCAGGACCAATGGCAAAAGCTGGAAGGATTCAAAGATCTTTTCCAAGCTTAGCCATGAAGGATGATCATCCCAGTCTGACTTTCTTTCCAATTTTAGTCCAATAGAGGAGCCAGAATTGAAAGAGGAAGGTGAAAAGGAAGCATATCACATGCCTATCATCAACTCTTGCAAGCGAAAAAGGAAAGCAGCTTGATTCAACTGGTGACCTTGGAATTTGCACAAAAATTTTGGCCATAGCAGCTGTAGAGTCCATCTCTATTTAGGCCCAAGTCAAATTCCAGCGCATTATATATATATATATATATATATATATATACATGCATACATACATACATATATACACACACGTACACAACTGTATGTATATAATACTTGTGTGTTGCTGCCCCAGCACCGTATCACACTCATATCCATATATGTATCCATGCTTCATAGGCCCAGCAGTCAGAATCAGTCCAGTAGCCAACCAAAACTAATCGATCCAGTAAAACAAAAACTGGGACATGCAGAGCTGGGTAAGAAACGGAGCCCTTCGCAGACTCAACTTCGAAGAACAAAACATATTTTAATAGCAATACGGATCTTATACTCCTCAAGGTAAGAAGATTGAAAAAGATTTACCTGTTCAAACAACCCCTTTGGTAAAAAGGTAACAATGTTGTACTTTGTTGTTGATATGGAATTCCCCTGAAACAATTCATTTCACACCAATTAAAACCAACTATTGCAAATTACATGGTACAACTTAGAAATATGTAGTACTCAAAAACATGACATCATCTAAAAATAATATACAAACTTCCTCACACGAATAATCAACAAAAGACTTTCGGCTCTCAAGTATGTATCTTGAATGTATAGGGTACTTGATCTTTTCCAACTACATATGTTACCATCTACTCTTAATATTGATGCCACCTGGCTCTGACAAGATGTGCTCTCAATGTGAGCACCACCACCTGGCTTCCTGCAAGTTTGACCTAATGATGCTTGATGTTTACCAAATATTCTAGACTCATACATCAAATGAGAAACTCAAAACAGATAATGTTAGACAATAGGCATGGGCTTTATCATGGCTGAACTGATCTTGGTTCAAGCCTGTAATCCTAATACACTGCATAATCACTTGCTAGCATTTTTATTTTTATTTTTTGATAAGTAATAAGAGTATATATAAATATATAGAGGGCGTCAAAATAGGTGACGCGTCCTATTTACAAATAAAGTATACATCCATGACCTCCTACACCTTCTACATAACTGTTATCCACAAGCTCTACAAAGGGGCTTAACCCATGTAGACCAAATCGTGGCACCAAAAATACAAAAGCTGGATTGTTTGCTCTTTAAATCTCTCACAGCTTCTCTCTGTATTCTCAAACGCCCTGGAATTTCACTCTCTCCAAATAGCCCAGTAAATTGCTGCTGGCGCAGCCATCCAAAAACTACATGGTTTCCTCTTTCGTTTGTAGAAAGACCAGCTCATCAACATCTCTTGGGCAGAGAGAGGGTTCACCCAAGCCACCTGGAAAAAAGTTAAGAGCATAATCCCAGATTTCCTAGACCATTGAACAGTGTAAAAGTAGGTGATTTACACTGTCTTCCTCCCTTTTACACATGAAGTACCTATTTACATAGATCATCCTTCTCCTCCTCAAATTGGCTTATGTAAGAATGGCTTCATTACCCCAAGGGTGGGAGAGATGTCAAGGGCACTCAGGCAAAAACCTTGAGCTCCTCGGTTCCAATCCCCATACCAACAAGGGGTTACACTTGCCTATCAAAAAATAATAATAATAATAATGGCTTCATTTGCAGCTTCCCACATTAAGAATCCCACCCTAGATGGAGCTTTAGTCTTCCAAACACTACCCCAAGGAAAAGTTCTGCCCGTCGACAGCCTTTGGTAGAAGAACTTAACAGAGAATTTCCTACTCTTTTATACTGCCCATACCACAGAATCTTCATCATTCCTTTTCACCTTCTGATTAACAGCAGCTCAAAAAATTGCCCAAGTATATCTACTTCCCAATCTTGCGCATTCCTTCTAAAGGAGGGAATCCACACAACTAAACTGATGGTCTCTTCCTTATAAACTGCTATGCAACTCTTTCTCGCCACACCACTTATCACTCCAAAATCTAACCGAGTCCCCCTTTCTGATTTCAAAAGAAATAAACCTCCTCAGCACATCCCACTGTTTCCTAATGACTTTCCATTCCAACACCATAAGAAAGAAGACTTGACCTCACTTGGGATCCACCTGTGATTGTCATCCCCAAATTTACCAACCACTACCTTCTTCCATAGAGACTCTTTCTCACACAAGTATCGCCAAAGCCATTTCCCCATAAGAGCAGTATTAAAAAAAAAAACCTTGAGATTCCCCAAGCCCTCCATTTCTCATATTAGAACATACTGTCACCCACTTGATCAAATGATATTTTTCTCTTCCGATTGAAATTCCCACAAAATCTATTTCCAATTTTTCTAGTCTTTTTGCCACCACAACCGGCAAACGAAAGATAGACATAAAATACTTTTTCCACCTTGCCAATCTACGTTCAAATCCCTCGATAACTGGATTCCAAATATCCTTGTTGGTGGTGGGAGCCCCTAGTGGAAGGCCTTAATAAGAATTCGGAAGAGTACCCACCTTACAACCGAAAAAATTTGCTAGCTCATCAATATCATCCACAAGACCCACTACATACATCTTGCTCTTATTTGTTAACTTTCAACCCTGAAGCCCCTTGAAAGAATAATAGCGCCAAACGGAGAAACCCTAATTGATCACAATCAGGCTCGCAAAACACCAAAGTGTCATCGACGAACAAAAGGTGGGATATCGGGATCACCGTGCCTCCTGCTCTCCCCACACTAAACCCACGGAGCATCCCTCTAGAAACTGTAACCTCCAAGATTCAACTCAAAGCTTCCATTACAATAATAAAAAGAAATGGCGAGAGCGGATCCCCTAGCCATAATCCACGCGAACTACCAAAAAACCCAGTCGGCTCCCCATTGACCATAACCTAGAATTTAACCGAGGATATACAAAAAAGGATCCACTCCCTCCAATGATCTCCAAACCCCATTCTGAGCATCAAATAATTCAAGAACCCCCGGCTAACATGATCGTAGGCCTTCTCAATGTCCAGCTTCTACGAATTCTCAAGTCAACAACCTCGTTAGCTATGAACACCACATAAGTCCCCCTACAAAGGCATTTTCAAGTCATTTGCTGGCATTTTCACTAGCTGGCACTTTCAAGCCCGTAATCCTAATACACCACATAATCACTTGCTGGCATTTTCAAGTCACTGTAAGACTTGTTATCTGGTGTATCAGATAGCATCATAAAGACCCAGTTACATTTGCATATAGCAAGTTACTTTGTAGCAAAATCAGAACATAGAGTATAAAAATATCCCTTGGACTTCCATTTTGTGAAAACTCTTGGTATTATCTTCGGAGCTGAATGGGAGAAGTCTCAAGATGGCATACAGTTGTTAGGCATTGATTTTAAGGCCAATGTCGGAATAATATGTTGGAATTAACATGGTGCTAATACATGTAAAATTAATAAGGACAAGTGCATCCGGAGTGTACACGATAGGCATATACCTGTTAAGTTGAGACGCAAGTTTTATCCGACAACTATTACACCTAGGCTACTTTGTGAACAGAATGTTGGACAATTTATAAAGAAAATTTTAACAAAATGAGTGCAAAATGAGAATGTTAAGATGGATATGCGGTAAAACTAAGAAAGATAGAATTGACAATCAACAAATCCGTGCAAGGGTAAAAGTTGTCCCAACAACAAATAAAATGAAGGGCGAATTACCCAAATCATCCCCTACTTTACACCTTTTTCCAGCTTCGTCCTTGAAAAAAAATAGAACCTTATTGGTCCTTGTACAAAAAGTTTTGACGGGGATGGTCCTTCCGTCCACTTTCGTTATTTTTTTCCGTTAGGTCAACGCACATGTGTCACACGCGGCATTGACTCGGGGTAAAATGATCATTTTATCCACAGTATAGGACCAGACAGATTAATCAAATCTGAATTTTGGGCTTAGGGAAGGGGGTGTACTTACAAATTGCAATTCATCCCTTCATCTTCTCCAAAAAAATATCTGCAAAAACGCAAGAGAAAATATTTCTTTTGAAGATCTGCAGAAAAAAATTCCAGCCACCATCGCCGGTCAATCCTTCCGGTCAACAACCCATGAACGTCGGCCCAAACTTGAAGATTTGCTCTAGATCCGCCGCCACCCGCCACCCATTCCACCACCAATAACCAGTTTAACATTCAAATGACACATAGATCTGCTCCATCTTCTCTCTCTCTCTCTCTCATTGCAATTCATCACTTCATCTTCTCCAGTCTTCTTTTTCCCGTATCAAGGCTATGGAGGCTAGAACAAAGGATGAATGATCAGTTCCTACTTTCTTTCGAAACCTAGATTAATTAGATCTGGATGTAACTTTTCGAAACACAGATTAATTAAAGCTGCATCACAGGCTCCCTCACGTCCGCCGTCTCTCCCTCCATCTCCGCCACCACCTGAAAATTCAGACTTCTTCCCCTACGACCCCCACCAACAGGCAGCCTCACTTTTGCTCTCTCCTAAACCACAATTCCCAATTTTCCCATTAGCTGGACCCCAAGATCTAGACGTGAACGTCAACTCTGTCGACGGCCACGACAGCCCGGCGCCATTCCCCCCACCTTCAACGTCACCCCCATAACAACTTTCACTAACACCATTGTCATCACCAGTACGATTTAGATGATTCAAGTTCTAAAGGTGCACAACCACGAGCTTCCTCGGGGTATTTTTGTATTTTCAAAAGAAAATAATAAATGGTCAATTTTACCCTAGGTCAATATGGCATGAGACACGTGTGTGTTGACCTAACGAAAAAAATTAACAAAATTGGACGGAAGGACCAATTGCATCACAAGCTTTAGAAGAACGATTTTTCAAATTTTAGGACGAATTTGGAAAAAAAGGGTAAAGTACGGGGATGATTTGGGTAATTCGCCCTAAAATGAAATAAAATAGCTTAAATGGTTTGGACATAGAGAAGTTAGACAGCCTAGTACGATCGTTAGGCAGTATGATAGTATCAATCAACAACAAGGCAACCAAGCTAAAGGTCGAGCAAGACCAAAATAAACATGGACACCAGAGTAATAAAGAAATATATGAACGAGGACAGTCATTTCAATCTTCTCATTGATTAAGTTTGGTTCAAAATAATTTATGGGAACGATTCAACGCGATGGTAAAAGTGGAAGTGTCTGGTGGATATAAGGGGGGTGGGGTAAGGGGAATGGAAAGTCTAGACACTAGATTACCTAAGAATTAGTTAAATAAAGTAGCACATATAGATTCAAATAGGGGTGGAATCGGGACGGGACCCATCCCGATACCCTCATCTCGATATAATTCTGGATTTCAATTTCCTTCCCGATCCCGTTCCCGATAAGTGTCGAGACCCGAACGACAATTTGGGAGATAAAAATCTCGTAATCCCGACTATACTATTTGTGAACAATATCTTCTGACACTAAAATATTTTTAAAATGTCTTCATTATGATTAAGATTTGAGATTGTATATAAGTATACTTGAATATTTACTTAATGTAGAAACGTGATAGACAAAAAAAACCACAACATTGTGAAATAAATTTAACAAACACCATTAAGTAATTTTAGCAAACACAAAATAGACATTGTTTGAAAGATAGTCTCTTGGCTTGACAAATCATATCCACCAACAATCCTCCAAAGTTGTGGAATTTTCACTTGATTCACTTGAAGACTCAACACTCAACAACAGTACACACTACACACTCACAATATTTAAAATAAATAAATAAATTTAGTCGGGTCTCCTCCGTCCTCCATTTTATAAGGGCTAGGCTGGTTGTCCCCTTTAAGTTTTTTCTTTTTCCTCGTTTTTTAATAATATCTCGCAGAGTGCAGTCCTTATTTCCTTTTAAAAAAATTAGTCGAGACGGGTCGGGAATCCCGACGGGATTGATAATTATCCCGAATACCGTCCCGAAATTAGTCGGGATCGAACAGGTCGAGAAAAACGGGACTTTTGCCGGCATGAGATTCAAAGGCTTTATTTCCGCAATTATAAGCCTGCAAATAGATTCTCATACTGGTATAGTGGTATGAAGCCACATATGCACTCAGATGTAGCTCCGCAACTACATTTTACTTGGGCAATAGTGGAGTACACCACTATAAAATGGAATAAGCGAAGCCTAAAACCAGCAATCTGCAAACTGCAAACAGATGGCCGTAATTATGAATATGACCCTAAAAGATAAGAAATGTGCACCACTGGAGAAACTAGTAAGAGCTCAGTTCCTAACTTTGTCTAGTTTAGAATGTCAGCTCTAACCCCCACAACCCAGCCAGAAACATGTGTAATACAAAAGATCAACGGTACCATACGATCAGAGAGCAGTGAATATTTACCATAGCATTAAAGGATTTTTCCCTTGTTTGGTAACATACTATCCTATTTTCAGCCCTAAAAGGTCAATGGCCTCAAATACACTACAAACCTGCTTTTCTATGTCCCTTTCTCCTTTCACTTTTTCGCAATGAACTTATTTCAACCATTTCCGTCCCCTAATACTTGACTTTAAGCGTCTTTCAAAATCAATTCAGTGAATCATTTGCTTTATCTCTACATCATAATCTCCCTTAACACCAAAAAACTCCAAAGAGACAACCAACTTATTTTGGGGCCCTGTTTAATAGCCCATGTTGAACAAAGGCAAGGCCGGCCAACTATGAATCAACTCAAATTCTATCAAATATAGCATTGACTAACCTCTAAACCTAAATCTCCTTTAACATTATCAAAACCTCGAGAACCACAAACTGCCCTAAGGTCCCTATCTATAACCAATTTAGACCAACTCAACTCTAAATCAACTCAAATACGATCAAGTAGAACATTGCTAACCTCTAAAGTCTAAACCAAAATCTCCAATAAGGAAATAACATAATCAAAACCTTGTAAACCACAACAGCCCTAAGGTCCCAATCAACTCAAATTCGATAGAGTAAACACTAAACATTGACTTACCTCTAAAACCAAATCCCCATTACATTATCAAACCCTCAAAACCACAAATAGCCCTAAGGTCCCTATCTGTTATCCAATTTAGACCAACTCAAGCATAAATCAACTCAAATTTATAAGAGTAAAACATTGACTAACTCAAAACCAAAATCTCCTTTAACATTATCAAAACCTCGGATTTGCAAACAGCCTAAGGTTCATATCTCTAATCTAATTTAGTAAATGAACAACTAATCTCTACACGACATCCATTTAAAATTGAAATCTAGCTAGCCAAAAAATTGAAAAAAGATAAATTATAGTAAACCAATTCAAAATTGCCTATAAATGCAATTTCCAGAGAATAACCTCTTTCAATCATCCATTACATTTAACATCCATTTACGCATGCATGTGCGCGTGAGAGAGATGAAGAAAGGAGATGAAACCTTGAATTTGGCGAGGAGGTTGGCTTCGCGATCATTACAAAACACGGTACGGTGACCGGGGGCTTGAGGCTGTACGCGACCAAGTTGAATAGTACGAGACGACGATACATGCTCAACCGCCGGCATACCACCGCCAGAGGTACTACCAGCTCCGCCGTCGCCGCCTAACCTTGATCTAGATCCCCTCCATCCGGCCATCTTCTCTACAAATTCGTCCGATCGTGATAAACAATCGAACTAATCAAACCGAATACTAAAATAAAATGTAGAGAAAATTAATGATTTGGAAAGAAAATATCTTTCTAATTGTCAATGTAATTCAACTGAAGAACGGATTTTTTTTTTTTTCTTTTTTCAATGTAAGCCGAAACGGAGGGACTCGTTCCTTCGCCCCTGTTCTTTTACGAAGGCTTCAAACCATTTTTAAACCGCGTGAAAAAAATTGGCTTTAAGATTTTGCCTCGATTTGAGCCGAGCGTGTAGGTTAATATGAAGGAAGGTGTTATCCACGCGGTTCAAGGCGCGTTCGGGGTTTGAAGGTATTGTAATGGAAGAAGATAAGTTGATCGCCAATGACGACTCGTTTGAGGTTGCTTGACAGAGAACGGCGTCGTAGCCGGATGGATATTCCAGGTAGTTTTCAACGCTAAAATGCGCTGAACCGCGTTTGACGCAGAGGTGGCGGTTGACGACTGCGAGGCTGGATTTTTGCCTCCGAAGTTTTAGGATTGGTGGAGTATTGTGGTTACGGTAGTTTATATTGTTGACAAGCATACTTTTTTCTTTTTTTGCCTTTTTTTATAATGATAAATTTTATTATTAAAAGATTTAGAGAAACACCGAAATTAAATGTCCGTTGGAAAAAATTGTTCTAAAATTAATACACCAACGTTTCAAAAAATGTATACTAACAAATTAAACTTTTTAAAATTATAGTTTTATCTAAAACTAGTAAACACAGTAACCAACAATGATGCACGAAATTTATTTGGATAGAAAAATTATATTCCCTTCCTTCCTATACTAGTATTTGTGTTCGTGCCTATGGTATGGCGTGAGGAGTGGAGAATATCAGTATTGGAGGGTGTTAATATTCAAAGAAATAAATATATATGTTAATAATGTTTCAAAAAAAATCTAAAATTTTTCTGGGTATAATGACATACAGGTACTCTAACCCAAAGTGTTTATGAATATGTTAAGTAAAGGAAAACTCAAACTTACAAAATAACAAATTAAATATGAACACATCTCGGTAATCAATTAAAGCAATATGATCATCCAACAGTGAAAAAAAATTAAAAATTACTTGTGATTTTTTTTTAAGTAAACAGGGGCGGTATCATACTATATTTTATTAATAGAAAAAGGAGTATTAGTAATCTAAATGTTATATATTTTCAGTAATTATTAGCAAAGGTTAATACATATTTTTATTATTTAATGAAAACCGTATAAAACACAATTTAAAATCTGTTAGTCGAAGTTGATGCATAGATTTTGTAAATAATTTAAGTAGAAATTGAAATGCAAAAAATGCTAATTAAATAAAATAATCACAAAAAATAATGTATTATATTTTCATCAAATATTAGGAAAGGTTAACACATTTTTTATTATTTAATGAAAACCGTCTAAAACATAATTTAAAATATGTTAGTGGAAGTTGCTGCATAGATTTTGTAAATAATTTAAGTAGAAATTGAAATGCAAAAAATGCTAATTAAATAAAATAATTACAAAAAAATAATGTATTATATTTTCATCAAATATTAGGAAAGGTTAATACATTTTTTATTACCGTCTAAAACACAATTTAAAATCTATTAGTAGAAGTTGCTGCATAGATTTTGTAAATAATTTAAGTAGAAATTGAAATGCAAAAAAAATTATAATTAAATAAAATAATTACAAAAAAATAATGTATTATATTGTCATCAAATATTAGGAAAGGTTAATACATTTTTGACTACCGTCTAAAACACAATTTAAAATCTTTTAGTGGAAGTTGCTGCATAGATTTTGTAATTAATTTCATCTTATTTAACTCAACACACAAGAAAAAATAATTGATTGTATTATAAATATTAGTGTAATGTGTGATTTTCTTTAATTCCCTTGTGCATGTATAATTAAAGTATATAGAAAAAATAAGGGTTAAATGGTAAAAATATTTTCCGAAAATAACAATTTAAAAAAAAAGACAATTATTTTGAAACGAAGAAAAAATAAATAAGAACAATTATTCAAGAACAGAGTGGAAGGAGTACTAATTGTTTAATGGGTTCAATGTATACAAATTAAACAAATAATTACAACATAAAGACTAAAAAAATAATTTATTCAATACATAAGTACAACTTTTCATCTTAAGTGACTTTGATGGTCTTTGGCAATAAAATCATCTATATCTTCTTCAATATCTCAATAATATGTTGTTTTCTTTATTAGAAGCGCTTTCTTCTATCCTTAACTATTATTGAGTTGAGTCATCATTTCATTTGTTTCCATAGACTTTAAATAATTTATTATTCCACTCACATGACAAGACTTAAGACCGAGTTATTTGTTTATACTTCAGAATTTTGATTACAACCTGATGTAAATATGTAAACTATCTATATTGCAATACACATTTCAAAATATGTGTGTAATTGGTAAAGATTAATTAGAGGTTAAGATTTATTTTTTACCAAATTCCTACGATTTATATTTACTCTCAATTTCCAAGCGTGTGAAAGGCTGTTAGAGTGCGTTCAACTCCTTCCGCTTGCATCCTCTAATTTGGTTACTGCAAATCCTTAGTCTATTTGGAGTGGGTTCAATAGATCTACAAAACCCAAAACTCACCCTTCGATTTATCAATCTTTTCTCTCCCTTCCGTCCTGCTTATTTTTATTTATGTTTGTAAAATGTTTGGACCCAGATGTGTTCTCCTGCTTTCTTTTCTTTTTGTATTCTTTCTGGCACACAGGTTTTTGATTATGCACAAAGAAAGAAAAACTCTCTTCTATGATTTCCAGCCATTTTTTTTGTAAGTTTTGCTCAGATAGTCCACTTTTTGTTGTCATTTTCGTTGATGGGGGAAGCGAATCGAATAGCTCTTATGATTCTATGTATTTTAGTCCGGCCTTTTCTGGGCAAAGAGAAGAACTTGATTTAGGTAGAATTGCAATGAAAAAGATCACTTTCATCCTCCAATTATTCCGCTTCTTCCACTGACTGCTTCTTCCTCCTTTTCCTCCTTAGTCTACTCCGAAACCCACCCTCCGATTTCTCAATCTTTTCTCTCCCTGTCAAGCTCCGTATAGCGTTCGGCACTTCGGCTATCTCTCTTCGAACCCCATCAATCTTTGTAAGATATCTCTATATCTCTGAATCAGATTTGCTTAAAGACCGTTTTCGAGTTTTCTGTTTGAAAATTTTTTGTATTTGAAAAACCCAATTTTTGTCATGCTTATTTTTCTTTCTGTTTGTAAAATTTTTGGACCCAGTTATGTTCTTCTGCTTTATTTTCTTTCTGTATTCTTTCTAGCACAAAGGTTTTTGATTATGCACAAAGAAAGAAAGACTCTCTTCTACGATTTTTAGCCATTTTTTTTGTAAGTTCTGCTGAGATAGTCCACTTTTTGTTGTAATTTTCGTTGGTGGGGGAAGCGAAGCGAATAGCTCTTCTGATTCATATATTTTAGTCGGGCCTTTTCTGGGCAAATAGAAGAACTTGATTGTGGTAGAATTGCAATGAAAGAGATCAAATCCAAATCAAAGGAAGAATAAAAGGAAGATGGAAAAGATAGAACCTACCCCTTATTTTTATCTTATTTCTAAGGAAGATAGAGTGAAAAAAGATAAGAAGATGTCTCATCCCTTTCATAGAATTGTAAAGAATGGTAGATGAACTCAAAGGGTAATCCTTATAGGAAGTGAGATATGGTATGGAACCTATAGGAATAATTGCTCGAAAAGTCTTACTTACGAGAAGGATGCTTGGTATTGAGGTTAGAACTTAGAAGGAAAGGTGGCCTGGGAAGAAGTTAAAAATGAGGGGAAGATGGGTGGGAAGCATTCAGTCACCCAATTTTTATTTGGGTAATGCTAGGACCACTCTAATAGCACTCAATTTTGGGTACCAAATGATGTGGCATATTATGTGTCATATTATTAACATAATTTTTTAACTTATAGTGGAGCCCATAAAATGCCAAATAAGATGACACATCGAAACCACATCATTCGCCGCACTTCATTAAGCCTAAGATTACTCTTTTATTTATCTTTTCGGGACCCAAGTTGTGTTCTTCTGTTTTCTTTTATTTTTGTATTTTTTTCTTTTATATCTTTCTTTTTGTATTCTTTTCTTTTCTATCTTGATAGGACAGTGAATAGGTTGACACATAGGCTTTGATTTGTTTTCCCAATCACACATTTCACTCTTCGTTCCCTCTTCATCACCTTTTCCAACTTCAATGCATCTTTGGTGAAAGTTTCTTCATCTTTTATAATATAATAGTAATAACCACATCAATTGATTAATGTTTTGGTAGTACAAAAAATGTTTTTTGTTATTTAGAAAAAAAAAACTCAATTTCTCATAAAATTATTATCTTGGTTCACCTACCACACAAATTTTTTAAAAAACAGTATAATGTGTAATTTTATTTAAAATTTATGTACATGTTACTTATAATTAAAGTATGAAAAAAAAGTAAACGTAAAATGGTGAATGTATTATCCTAAAATAGTAAGTTACGAAAATTTTCATTTGAAAATAGTTTATTTGTCTCGAAAAAGTTATACATTTCAAAAATCTAAAAATGTTTTGTTTCGTTTGCTAAAAGTTTGAATATTTCATAATTGGTTTTCCTTTGAAATTAATAAATTATAATCAATTATTTTTTCAATATTTTGTTTCTTTCCATCCGATATCCAATGAATTTTTTCCAGAAATATTTCAATCGGAATATTTGATTTTGATTGATTTACTTTAAATTTACCTTTTAAGTCTTATACATGATGTTACAAACGTAGTATGATTGTTAAGGATCAATTTAAATTTCATTATAAAAATATATGGTTAATGATCATGGCAATCTTAAGATATCTTACCACTAGGAATTTAAAGTCAAATTGATTTGAGTGGATTAACAAATTAATAGGCCTCCTGTAAGACCGTCTTACGGATTTTAACCAAGTGTTTTCCTTAACCAAATTTTAATAATCCGATTTCAAATTGTTCAATAAATGAAAACATTCTTCCACGGATCTGATTATACAAATCATTTTTGATAATATAACAAAATATCACAACTCTAAATAAATTCACATTGATTATTAAAAATATCCTAAATTTTGTAAGAAATATATTAAATTTCATTATCAAAATATATGGTTAATGATCATGGCAATCTTAAGATATCTTACCAACAGGAATTTAAGGTCAAATTGATTTGAGGGGATTAACAAATTAGTAGGCCTCTTGTAAGATCGTCTTATGTATTTCAATCAAGTGTTTTCCTTAACCAAATTTTAATAATCCGATTTCAAATTGTTCAATAAATGAAAACATTATTCCACAAATCTGATTATACAAATCATTTTTGATAATATAACAAAATATCAAAACTCTAAATAAATTCGCATTGATTATTAAAAATATCCTAAATTTTGTAAGAAATATATCATGTTGATTTTAAATATTAATATATATGTTTTCAAATAATCGTCCTCTTTGATCTAGCATACCGTTTAATAAAGAGTAATTAACGGTATTAAAAATACCGATGTAATGTGTGACTTTTTTTAATGCAATTGAATATGTGGTTATAATCAAAATAGATAGAAAATGTAAGAGTAAAGTGGTAAAAATGTTTTTATAAAAAAAAGTTTTGAAAAATGACAATTATCTTAAAACGGATTAAAAAGGAAACGAAGACAATTATTTGAAAACAGATAGAGCAGTATTCATGTTAAGGAGAAACTTTAGGAGGCTTGTTTGAATCTAGAAATTCAATTGTCATCAAATTGTAAATATGGTTTCAAATTCGTTAATAGGAAAATTTTAGTAATACTCTTTTAATTATTTCCTTGATAAGGATTGGAGAAAGATGATTGACAAAAAGCTGGTAAGTAAGCATGGTAAGATAATAACAATTTCTAGTTGAATATAAAAATTATTGATTTCTAAGAAATCATAACCAAATAAAGTCTGTTTGAAGCCACAATATCCCCTATTTTTTATTTTATCTTTTATCTACAAATTTACGATCCATTTATTTATCTATTTAGTTATTTGATTAAGAGTATATCACAAAAGTGTACTGATTTCATATTTAGAGTTTCCTTTGAAAATTGCAATTTAGGTCAGCGGTATCGATCCGTGTTAAAAGAAATAATTCTTGGTAGATTTTTTCCGAGTGTTTTGTGTGTAAATTAGTGTAACTTTATTTATTTACTTGACCAAGATGGGTAGTTAAAATCTATACATGTATAAAAAAAGAGGTGCGATATTAGGAAAGTTCCCGTCAAAATGCACCTTCCAAAAATGACAACACTTCTACATTACATATGTGTCATTAATGCAGTGGGAAATGAAATGAATTTGTAATCAAAATTAATGAGATAAATAAATCTGAAAACTTTTGACATTCTGTCTTTGACTTGAGACAATTGACAACTATATATACCAAACTATTTCAACCTCATTCACATTCGGCAATATAAAAAATAGTTATGATTTTTTTAAACTATATTGAAATTTCAATGAGCTAATAAATAATTATTTATTTCAATTGTTGAATTTAATAATCGCTTATTAATTGAATGATAAATGAATAAATTATCAAAACAATTACATGAATTTTCTTTGAGATTAATTTCTGGTTGTGAAAATTACGTGTTTTTTTATCATTAAAAAATAAAGTCACTATAAATTTATTACAATTTTGTTTGTTGAACATCATTACTAAAAACAATTAAGGATAACATACCAATATAGAAGAAATATATATAAAATGTCTCCCTCTCTCATTTTGCTTAGAGACACCAGCCAAACCAAGGGTAAGCCTAGATAACTCAACGTTTTTTCATGCAAAATATATATTTTACAATGAGGGGGTATCTTTCCAACATGTAATACTAGCCCACTATTCGATCACAGACTCATCGAGTACTTGGTCATGGCCCGGCCCATGCACAACAAGTTAATATTCTCCTAATCAATAAATAGCTTAAGCATATGCAATGTCTAGGATTAAAGATGTAGGGAATAAATTACGATAATTTAATAAACTTCATGTTCAAGTGTATGTGCTAAATGGAGTACAATTTAATGATCTTCAAACTAACACATATTTCTACGCTTATCCTCCACACACGGGGCTACGCGCCTCCTATATTTTGATATCAAGATCGATCCAATCTCACGCCGCCGAGGGTTGGGGGACATCCCCCACCACCAAATCGGTGTTATGTTTTGCGTGATACCTACATACGCCTCAGATATCGCGACCCTAACGACGATTTCATCACCAAATCGAGATTTCACTCATTGATCGAATCGGTCAACGAACAAACATACACGGATTTCAACGACTTTCAAGTCTCCTTTGCCTCAGATGATCGAGATTTTGCCACATCGTTTGGTTCCATTCTTTGGGAAACTCAACATCCCACTTTTTCAAGTCTTACGGTGCAAATTTCTCAATAACCACCAATTGCAATGGCTAGTAAGAACAACAAACACCGCCGCAGTAAAGCAACAACCTGGCCGAAGCCGCTTGGCCGTGACCTTCCCCGAAAGCACCCAAGGGGTTTAGACAGACCCGTAAGAAGATAAATGCGTGGCAAGCAACGGGAAGGATGTGCCTTATGTGGAAGAAGCGGCCGTCTCAACATGCTAGCGTAACGCGGGGCGGCCAGCGTGATGCTAGGGAAATCATCAATGAAGCCTCGGTGCCGAGAGGATCTCGGGACACAATTGAATCGCCAAAATGAGAATGGCCATAGCAATCACGTGAATCCGCCCGCCAAGTCGAGCGAGCCGCCGCTTCTCCAAGTCCAAGCGACTACTATAGCAAGATATACAAGCTCAATCAACAACTTTCGGGCCATGCCCTGCCTGCCGGGTCGATTTAGAATTGCCAACTACTCAATGTCCCCGCGGTTGTTGGTGATGGCCACGCCTCATAATGCCCGCGCAAGCGCCTTGATAACTGCTATCCGTATACCGTCGAAAAGGTTGAAGAGGTAAAGCGAGCAGATGACGAGGGAAAGCGATATAGCGCCCAAATTTTTCACACAAACGCAACCGCGGACAAAATTACTATGCCCGCAGTGAAAGTCACAGTCACCGCAGAGCTCGTGAACACGCCGAGAAAGAGGCATACCGGGTTAAGCGTAGACAGCGAGTAGACAAGGAGATGGAAGCTTCTTGCGCCAACCTTCGCCCGGCCTCACATGAGCATCGGTCAAATCATGCCCGCTTCATCGTATCAACCTAGATGCCGAAAGAGCTTGTTCGAGCGCATGGAAGCTATGAAATGCGACATGGCAAAAGCAGATAGCTAACGGCTATGGCGTATGGCAAGCTATGGTGTCATCAAGCCGCTGGAAGGAAGCCCTTTCATCCACGAAATCGAGAATGCACCACCAAGAAGGCATCATATTCCCACAATTTGAGAAATACTTCGGAAGACGCGGGCAAGTGATCGGCTCGAGATCATTCGAGGCACGATTCGGATGGTGACAGATATTGGAGGCCCTAAAAATGCGAGCATTCAAGGGGGCCCTTCAGGGGAAAGCGCAAGCATGGCTTGGAAGGGTTCCCCGTGGATCTATCGACAGTTGGGAAGTGCTAAGGGAGAAATTCCTAGAAGAATTTGGCACTGCGGGGCCAACGCCTAAAAACCGATTCGATCTCGCTAAAGTCAAGCAAGGCGAGCATGAGTCTTATGGAAGCTATTTGAAGAGGTTCGAGGAGATGCTCGACCAGTGACCGCGACCGTGACCGAAATTACTTTACGTTATCTAAACAACATGAGAAGCAGGCCACCGAAAACGATGCTAGCCATGAACCCTGAGCCTCCAAGGCCGAGCAAGCAAGTTCCCACCTATTCTCGCTCGACCGAGACCGCTCGAACGGACAAAAATAAAAACAAAGGACAAGGCTCAGGCCACGCCACCGACCAGACCAGAGGGCAAAGAACTGCTCAAGCAGAGACAGAGGAGATCATCTACTCCCGGCAAAGGTTGTATGCAGAGGCTCGGTTACCCCGCTAAACACAACACGAGAGGACATCATGCTCCAAGTCGGAGACGCTCTGCCAGTTCCCTATCCTCTTGACCACGAGCTCGCCCACACAAGGGACCCGAACAAGTACTGCGACTACCATCATGGTACCGGCACACTTCTACGGAGGAATGCGTAGTGTTGAAACGCGAAATACTGATCAACGGGCAAATTAAACCACTTTAAGAAAAACCAAGGCGACGGAACAATGCACGGATAATGACAGACAAGATAGACCTCCAGAGGAAGAGGCGTGCCCCTCGATTCGAGGAGTGGTCAACATGATCCAGAAGAGCTTCCATCCAACACTCAACTTGGGAAGCACATATACTCACTCTCCGTAGCAAGAACTCTCCACAAATGCAAGTGGGAGCTCAACATCTTTTTGCAGTAGTGACTAGCAAGCACGCCACTGCTTCCGAGCAACCGCTGTCATCTCCCGTCGTAAGCGAATGGCAAGTCCACGAGTCCTCGCTCGATGCGCGTAGATATCATGTACTATTCCTCGCTTCAAAGAGTTGGAGTTAGCAGAGATGCCCCTGCTAAAGCCTTACCTTGGAAAATTTGGAAGGGTTCACCAACCATCAAGTGGGCGTAAAGGGACCATCGAAATGGAAGGTTTTCATAGGAGATGGGCCTGACAAACCCGAGATGATCACTTTCTGGTGATCGACCTCAAATCGGCATCTGGCGCACCGCCATGGCCAAATTTCGATGGTCACTTCAATACCGCACCGTAAGGCAAAATTTATACGTAAGATGGTGTAGGTATATTGAATAGCAAACCTCGGGCAATGTGGGAGTATGTCCGAGACTCCAAAAAGAAAAAGCAAAAGCCGATCGTGGACATTCCCGAACGTACAACCTCGTAAAAAGAGATGCCCGAGCAGGCCCCGCCCATAAATCGCATAGAGATCGGGCAGAAAACCGTAAGTAGAAGACCAATGAAACAGATACGTGCCCTGCACGCCCCCATCCCCACCATTCTGCATAAGGCTAAACGCCCAAAGTCACAACATATTGAGATGGATACCGAAGCGCGGATGAACCCGATATCCAACCCGAAGGCGAGCCGAAGAAATAATCATCAATCCCTCCTACCCCGAGCGTAAAATCAAAATCGGAAGGCCATGCCTCCCGAGGCTCGAAAGGCCGATTGACCGAAAAATAGTCCGATGTATTTGCCTGGACTGTCAAAGACATGCAAGGGATCAATGAGGACGTTGCACGCCATGACTTGAATGTTGACCCAACATTCCGTCCAATTCAAAGCGAAAGTCCAAGGCAATACTCCCTGAGAAAAGTGCAATGATCCCAGTGGAAAAGCTTCAAGGCGATATCATCGAGGAAATACAATACCCGACTGCTATCAAACGAGTAATGGTCGAAGGCCAATGACAAGTGGCGGATGTGCGTTGACTTCACAAGCCTCAATAAAGCCTCGCCTGAAAGATCTGCCTCGCCCGCATAGACATGCTCGTGGACTCCATCGCCGCCGAATGCTCAGGACGCATACTCGTGGTACCACCGAGTCGTCGATGAATGAGCTAGACAAAGCAAAAAAATTTTCGGCAATGAGGACACGCTACAAGATGATGCCATTCGGTTAAAAATGTCAACCTATCGCATGGTTGACAAGGTCTTCGGTTCACAACTCGGGAGGAACATGGAAGCATATATAGATGACATGGTCATCAAAACCAAAGGCGCCGAAAGCCACACTCTTGACTTGGCGAAAACATTTGCCAATTCACATGAAGACATAACATGAAGTCAATCCGCAAATGTGCTTTTGGGGTTCGAAAGCAGAAAGTTCCTGGGTTTATGGTCAACTAGCGGTATAGAAGCAAACCCAGAAAAAGATCCGAGCCCCGGCCGACATGGAGCAACCCTACCGCATTAAGCACATAAAACGACCGAATGGAAGAGTCATCGCCTCGGCCGCTTATCTCCCGACGAGAAGTGTCTCCCATTCTTCAAAATCTCCGCTGCAACAAAGGCTTCGAATAGAATACCGATCAGGCCAAAGCCCTAGAGTAGCTCGTGGAATATCTCGGCAAGCCACCCTCCTTAGCCCTGCCCGTACAGCTAACTCAGTATGTATCTAGCGGCCACGTACACTGTGCTATGGCCGCTGTTTTGGTTAGGGAAGAATTAGACATTCAAAAACCCGTGTACTATGTATCTAAAGCCCTCAGTCCTGTTGAGGGTCGTTATTTTAATGCAGAAAAATTAGCCTATTCGCTTGTTGTAGCTGCCCGAAAGTTAAGGGCTTATTTTTCTGCACATGTAATCATAGTATACACGGATGCACCACTTCGCAAGATCCTTCACAAGCCCGATTCATCAGTGCATCGCTCAACCGGGAAATAGAGCTCACCGAACTCCACATAGACTACCCGCCAGTGAGCAATCAAGGCTCGTGCACTAGCCGATTTTCTCGGTAGAAACAAGCTTCACTCAAAGAAGAAGTGTTGAAACTCACGGCAAATGAGCCCGAAAAGCCACGACCGCCTATTGTTGGGACTTATATGTTGATGGAGCAGCAAAGCCGGGAGCGAGTCGGGCATCCTTCTCATAGCTCCCGACTGTGTTAATTCGAGCTAGCATTACGATTCAAGTTCCCCGCCTCCAAGAATGTGGCCGAATACGGCAAGAATTGCCGGGCCTCGAACTAGCAAATGGACATGGGAATAGATATGATCACAAGTTGTACTGATTCACAACCGGTTGTAAACCAAGTCCGGGGAATACATGGTGCATCACCCTCACTAGTCAAATATCGAGCTTGTCAAAGGAATTTTGAAAAATTTCAAATTTCGGGAGATAATCAGAATTGACCGAGCAGACAACATGCGAGCAGATTATTTGTCTAAGATCGCTGAGGAAAACCTACCACTATTGAATCCTTCAGTAATGATCGAACACCTAGATACTCCGGCTATCGATAGACCAAGTGGTAATGGATATTGAGCCGACGTAAGTTGGATTGACGACACATGGACTACATCGAGCAAGGGATCCCGCCTGCAGACAAGGTCAAGGCCACCACAGTCAGTCGCCCGGCATTCTAGTAGGGGAATTCGATAAGCGATCTAAGGTCGCCAATGCCAATCCTGCATGCCCCTGAATTGATCAAGGTGTCCCTGGCACACGGCGAGAGTGCGGCGCTATCCAAGCACCCGCGCCTCTAGCAAAGGGTACCGCGCTGCCATGATAACCCTCGAAGGGACGCAGAGAAATATGTTCGTGAATGTGACAAGTGCCAAAGGTACGCGGACATACCGAGACTTCCATCCACCATGCAAACCCCGCCAGAAGTAGCTGCCCTTCAACATGGGGGATTGACCTAATCGGCCCGCTTCCACTAGCACAAGGCAACATATAAGTATGCAGTAGTCACCATTGACTACTTTACAAAGTGGATAGAAGCAAAGCCTCTAGCCAAGATCACAGAGGCAAATGTCATCAAATTCGTCCATGATCAAGTGTGGTGTAGGTTTGGCCTTCCTCGAGCAATCATATCCGATCATGGCACCCAGCTTCTGATAAGTTTATCGCATGTACTCGCCCGGGCCAAGCATTGGCAATCATCCGTAGCCTACCCTCAAGGGAACGGACAGGCCAAAGCCGGAAACAAGCAGCTCTTGCACGCACTCAAGAGAAACTTAGAAGGGCGAGCAGGAAAATAGGCCGAGGAACCGCCATCGCAAGATTATGGGCAATAACTATCAGACGCGTCCAACAGGAAACCCCATTCGCCCTTACTTACGGATCAGAGGCAATGATTCCAGTTGAAATGGCTCTACCTAGCTATCGGGTATCTCATTACAAATAACGTAACAACCAACTTGCGCGGGCAATAGATCTTGAGCTCTTAAAAGAAAGAAGACTGGATGCTCGACTCAGAATGGTCAACTACAAACAGCGAGCAAAAGCCCATCATGACAAGAAAGTCCGGGGCAGAGCCTTCATGGTTGGCGACTGGGTGCTCAGAAAGATAGAGGTAACCGGCCAACGAGCAGAATGGGGAAAGCTATCACCTAACTGGGAAGGACCTTTCCAGGTTACCGGCATAATTAGAGAAGGCACTTACACGCCCCACTGGAAGGAAAAGACTTAAAGCATCCCTGGCTCGCTAATCACTTGAAAAAGTACTATCCTTAGATTCGACCTTCAGAACATGTACGGGCAAGACCCTCAGCCCTGTTGAGGGTCACGAATATTATTCAATAAAGGCAAATTTTCTACGGCCACAATGATTGTTTACATTATATTCGGAGGAGCTGCTTGCTTACAAAGTAACCAGGGCCAAGCCCAGTCAACCCTCAAAATACCCGAGTACTAGTGAACTTAATTTCTCAGGTGAGATGTGGCCCCGCCCTGCTCACGCATTTGATGCCCGCCACGCCGCGGTAGGGGCCTTGCCCATCTGGATAACGGCTAAGCTACCTCGGCTTCCTATAGTGACCGAGCAACACTGCTTAGTCATATATCCTTACACCCAGTTGATATACTACGACCGATTCGGGTTACCCACACCGAACAATGGCCATGCCCGGTTGTTAGTCACCGAGCTGGGCCATGCCCGCTAGGCAATCATCTGAAGCTCGCCCAAGGCGATAGGGGCCCTGCCCACCGAAAGCCTTGACTTACGCCATGCACTCAGAGTGAGAGACTAGCTATATACCCGAAGAAAGCACTGACGGACACCAGGCAAACAGGCCAAACTCCTGTTCGTAAGCCATTAACCTAAGACATACGATATATTCACTTTATTTTCTCTGGGTTAATCTTTTTGCACGATTACTTTATCAATTTTTATTGCCCGATATATTTTTGGGGGACTGCCCCGCATACAATCGTATTGGCACTAATTAAATGCAGGAAAAACACAAGCAAATATTATCGGGCAGAAAAATAAAATACACACAGGGATATACATCGAGCAAAACGGCGATAAATGGGAAGTTTGTTACAGAGCAATTGATCACAGAAACCAAGTATTTCCAAAAGGGTACAAATTTTGTTACAAAGGGCCCATCGGCCAAACAAGATGAGAAGTTCTTCAAATTACGTCAGGAGTTGTTCGAGTTACAGTAGCTGCTTCCTCGGTAGCGGGGGCCTGTATTTCCACTTGAAGCTGGGTTGCCGCCTCAGTAAGTCGCCCCTCCTTCTCGGCCTTAGAGCATCGATCGAGCTACAACGCGCCCGGCAGTGGGGGGGATCCTGTGGCGCCAAGCCATCATCAGCATCATCACGGGCCAAAGCATCCAGCTCGCCTTGAGTGTAAGGCACCAGATGGTGCAACCTCCGGGCTTCAGGGCAATAGGGGTCGAGCAGCGCCCACTCCGCCATCGTGCCCATGTTCACCGCTCCTGTGCCCGCTAGCATTCGTAAGATGTGGTTGGTGCCCACTGCATAATAGGGAAAAATCGCTTTGCAAACTTGAGAGGCAAACGCTGGGGAAGCTTCGAAATCTTTTACGGCCTGTTTTTGGGCCGCCACTAGCTGTTCGGGGAAAGAGGCCATGGCCTCAGCATCTTTCGTTGCCCGATCCTTCAATGCTTTCGGCTTCGGCACAGGCCAGGTTCGTTGCTTTCGACCAAGGCTTTTTCGCCACAGGACTTCTTGTTGAGCCACGAGGGCAGATTTCTCCTCGGACAGAGACTTCACGTCCTCTTCTAGCTTCTTGACCGCGGCCAAACTATCCTTCCAGGACTTATCAAGAGCGGCCACTTGCTCGCCTTTATTTTTTACCAGCCCCGCTAACTCGTCCTTCTCGGACTCCACTTTCCGGCGCACATCAATCTCCTCGGTATAGCGGTTGTATATATTAGTACAGGACGAGGCAATCTGCAGCGATAAACAGGGGCAAAATCAGAATAACTCAGCAAAAATAAACAGTTGAAGAAAAGCACCAAAGACATACCTCGCTAAAGCTAAGCCCAATGTGTCCGAGCAGAACGTGCCCGGCTGTATCCCGGTCATTGGTAACGTCCTCTTGAAGAAGCCGCTTCATTATCCCTTTCCCCACCAACCCAGCAGGGCTGCCCCGAGCAGAAAGATCTATGTGCCCGATGTTAGGGCCGTCGGACGATCTGATCCTTATTGCTGAGGCGGGCGGGCAGTTGAGGCATTTCAAATCCAGGTAATAGCCAAGATTTTGACAAATCATGAGCAACACCTTTCCTGAACTTCAGGTTCTGTTGGCGGGATGATCGGTCGGTGGCGGAGAGGATGTCTCTTCCTCTTGCCCGCCAGCAGCCTTTGGCGGCCTTGATGATGGCCACATCAACGGCATCGACAGTTACCTGAGGAAGAGGGGGAAGTGGTGCCTCCGATGTCTTCTTCGTCACTGGAACTTTTTTGGCCGCAGAACTATAGGGGACAGTTGGAATGGCTTGGGGTGGTTTGCTCGCCAAAGCAGCCACCCTTCGGCTCTCTTCTTCTTCCAGCTTCTGGAGTTGTCTCAGGGTCATCATCGCTGCAAAGAAGAGAATCAGTACAATGTCCATAATCAAAATGGTTATCCGAGCAAACAATTAAAGAAAAAGGAAAGCGGGTAAAGTGTTAATCGACCAGGAGCAAGGGTATAGGGGGGCGTGCAGTCGTGCCCGAGTCTTTGGCATTCATGGCAATCCGCCCGGAAGTTCTGCCCGTGATAATCACCCCAATATTCATGAACCATTTCCTCGTCAAAAGTGCACAAAGGCTCAACACCGGGAACGGCTGCCCGGAGTACCCCAGCCAAACGAAGATTCTTGGGGTTGCAGCACAACTCCCTCCAGTCGAAGAGACTCTCCTGGCTAACCCGTCTCTCTCCATCCATGACACACCCAAGTGCATCTCGAATAGCGGCCAGGCGACCAGTGTCCCCGGTTTGGAAGCTACCACGGGGAAGCTTTGGAACGTGGATGCTCGCCTGGCTCATGGGCATTATTGGCCACCCCGTCCGTGATTCAACCATAAGGCCTCTGCTGTCCCAAGCATCAACTTTGCCGGGAACATCAGAAAGAACTCTAAAGGAAGCGGAATTTGACCGGCCCATTAGGCCATAAGCATCAACGGTCAGGATGAATAAGCGCCGAAATATCTTGAGAGTTGGCTCTATCCGCAGCAGCCGGCATACCACAATATATGCCATTAAGGCCCGGACGGTGTTTAACATTAGATCTCCTGGCATCGGGCAGAAGGTCCTCAGCAAAGCTTCGAGGAAAGGGTCGAGCGAGGCAAAGCCCCACTCGGAAATCGCAAGCGGTTGCCATCACGCTCTCAGAAATTCACCATCAGCAAGGCACGCCTTTTCTACCCGATAATCCTCAGCCTTTATTCCCAAGGAGGTAAACCAGGCGGTGAGTTTGGACGGGGTATTCAAAGAGGCCCAGTGAGCTGCATAGTGTGTCTCGTCGGCATCAGACATCCAGGTCGGGATGGGGGCAGAAGTAGTAGCCTCGTTTTGGGCAGCCCGCCATCTTCTCCTCGCTATTGGAATGTTATCAGAATCTTCCCCGGCCGAATCACAAGCCTCGTTAACAGGTAAAGTCTCCCGGCCCAGCCGGAGCAACACGTCCTCGTCGGCCGTTCTTCTTCACGTTTTCTTCTTGCTTTCGGCCAGCTATGTGGCCCCGCCCCGCCGATAATTAGCGGCCTTGCTCTACCTCCCCCTCGGATAAACTCGAAGTGGATAGAGTAATTACGGGCACATGGGCCTCTGGATCCATGGGCACGTGAGGTCGCGCAGCTACAACCTCACCGGCCACAGATGCGTCTCCCTCTTCGAACACAACGTCGGGGAGGGGATTTCTCCTTGCTTCGTGGTCGTTTGCCGCGTAGTGAACTCTTCGATCGTTTTAATCTCCGTCGGACATCTACAGAGATCGAGGAAAAAACATGGTCAGATCCTGCCCGTTATGAGGAACAGTCACTAAAAAGAAAAAAAAAAGGGAGAAAAACCCTAGCTCTAGGTAAATCCAAGGGGCCCTGCCCGCCTAGCAAGCAGAGCACAATGAAGGACTCTCCTCGATCTCAACCTAGGGGGCTTCCTAAAACCCTATCGAACCTACCCAGAAAATTCAGAAAAGGAGGAGGAAAGGGCTTCATTCCAAAATAAAAGAAATGAACACAAAATAAACAGGAAATACGAGGGAAAAGAGACTTACTGTTGAGTAATTGGGGAAATCTGCTTCACGGAGTAAAAAACTGCAAATGGCAATGACGGCACCGGCGGCAACCGCGTATCCAGGAAACCGGCAGCCGGGATTCTGCAGAGCTTCTCTCTTTTCTCTGTCTCTCTCTCTAAAAATCTCAGGGCAAGTAAAGTTCAAATGAGTTAAGATTTCTGGCTTAAATAGACAAGGAATCCTGGGGTTTTTGGGGGACCGCGCTGGGAGATGAATAGACAAGTACGCCGCCGTCAAGCCCACGCACACGCATTAAATGCGCCGTCCCGAAAAGAGCGCCCCGTCTTTTCGGTCACTTCTTTGGCGGCTCAATGCGCGCCCCGTCCTATCCTTTTACAGATCCCCTCAGCAAAAAACTTCCTTGATACGCTTCACTTGGCAACTGCTCGAAGTCCTGGAACCATCCACAACAAAGCTCAGCCCGAACTATGAGCAATCTCACACCATACTGTACGCTTCCCGCCTCGAGCATAAATACTCGCCAGGCAAGGAGCTAGGGGCCACTGATATGCCCGGCCCAAATCTGGTCACGGGCACAGCACGTGCTATCTTCATGTGTCGGTCACGAGCACAAGCATTATAAGGCCCACAGGCCCAGCGCACATGAGTAGAGCAATATCTAGCAGCGAGCATGATACTCCCGATCCAACCTGGTCGGGCACAGGCCCTGCCTGTCCGACCAGGGGCCTTGCCCGGGTAAATGTATCCGCTCCCATGCATCATCTATTATACAGGCGGGCAGGGCCCTTGCCCATCGAGTCCGAATCGAGCAGAAGACACCAGTAGCTTGCCCGCCAAGACACGACCAAAAGTTACCATATGCAGGCAGGACACTTGCCTTATCTATTCCTGATATCACGCGGCCAGCTGCATACCACCATGAAATCTAGAGTTTCATTCCTTGTTGAACAAGATGACTAAAGAAACCAAATCCTTCCCGGATTCAACCACACAAGGGCCAATAAATACTCCTCCACCAGACATCATAAAGGTACACGCTTTCAGACACTCTGAATCTTCCTTGAGTTCTGGTTTTCTGTCTTGCAAACGATACTTACTCTCACGCCGGAGGGGTTTCGCGAGGCCTTGCCTTGCACTTCCACTCAGGTTTTCTTTGCTCTTAGCCAGGTTCAAGGAAGCAGATTCAAGCCCAGATATCCTACCCACAGAACAGACGGCCCAAGCTGAGGATTTTGCCACATCAACAATAATTTTGGGGATGAAATAAGTGGGGTAATATTGTTTTCCTTTTAGAACTGCTTGAAAAAGAAAATGAAGACTATTTTTTAGGAAAAGAGAGACTAGTTAGTTTGATTGGAGTATTATCTTGGGGAAAATACCGAAAAATCCTACTAAAAAATTCTCATGTTCGAAAAGTTTCAAAAATAATCATTCTATCTAAAATATCCCAAAGTTAGACTTTTAATACAAAAGAGTCCAAAATTTAACGCTTCTACTAACGTTCTTAGGATAAAGCTTTCATTTTGGATGAAATCTTATTTTCTTTTTAATGATTGTAATGGTGATAAGATTGTATTGTATATAATAATAATAGTACTGATAATAATAATATAATAATATAATGTAATAATAATTATTATTATTTTAAACTCCTTCCATTTCTAAATTATTGTTCTAATTCGTTTGAGTCAAATTGGATATTTTAAATTGAAAACTTAACATTTTTTAAAAATTCATAAAACACGTAATTTGTTGGACAATACTTATTATTAAAAATAATACCAAAGCACTCTTTAAAAAACATGTTAAAAAATAATTATTCTATTCATAAAATATACTTTTAATCTTTTCATTTTAAAAATTCAAAATATTTAACTCTTTTATACCTTTATGACATTGTTGTAGTAATAGTAGTAGTAGTAATTGAAATAATAATAATAATAATAATAATAATAATAATAATAATAATAATAATAATAATAATAATAATAATAATAATAATAAGAATAACAATAATAATAATAATAATAATAATAATAACAATAATAACAATAATAACAACAATAATAATAACAATAATAATAACAATAATAATAACAATAATAACAATAATAATAACAATAACAATAATAACAATAATAATAACAATAACAATAATAACAATAACAATAATAACAATAATAACAATAACAATAATAACAATAACAATAACAACAACAACAACAATAATAATAATAATAATAATAATAACAATAATAATAACAATAATAATAATAATAACAATAATAATAACAATAATAATAATAATAATAATAATAATAATAATAATAATAATAATAATAATAATAATAATAATAATAATAACAACAATAATAATAACAATAATAATAATAACAATAATAATAATAATAATAATAATAATAATAATAATAATAATAATAATAATAATAATAATAATAATAATAATAATAATAATAATAATAATAATAATAATAATAATAATAATAATAATAATAATAATAATAATAATAATAATAATAATAATAATAATTGAAATTCCTAAAATCCATCTCAATCTCCGATCAAAAGAGACAAAACCCAACTAGAGAGAAAAACCTAGATTATATTTTTTAAACCCCAATTTTTTTGGGAAAAATTCTGGTCGATCCATTTTTTAAAGTTTCTAACCCCAAAAGTCCACAGTTTTTTTTTCAACCGCAAAATACCACCTTTTCAAAATATTGTTTCAAAAATGTCATCGTCTTCTTCAACAGCTCCGGCAACACACTTTGGATTTGAAAATCACGATTGTGCGCAACGAAACTATAATAGATCTGTGTTGGGTTGAAGAATTTTTCAGTTGAGACAAAAGCGGAGAAGGGGGAGGAAGAAGAATGCTTACGACGAAAGAGATTGAAGAAGAAGGTAGAGGACGTAAACTGCTGGTTCATTATGCTTTTGTACCACGATTCATAAATTTCATTGCATTATTTTTGCACCGCTGTTCAAAAGTTTAATTTCCTAGTTTAGTTTCGCACCACGATTCATAAATTTCATTGTATTAATTTTTACACCGCGATTTAAAGTTTAATTTGTTAGTCACTTTTTGTACCGTGATTCGTAAAATTTTTAATTGTACCGCGGTGCAAAAATAATGAACTTCCTAACGTGCATACAGTTCATTAAGGATATCGTAATCATTTTACCACTAAAAATATCTTTTTCCGGTTAAAAATAAAAAAGATGTACTGTAGTGATTAAATACTTTAAAAAGTGGGCCGATCCGTACTTTTTTTTTGGAATAATTACAAGCCGGTACATCTTTTAAAACATGTTTTCAAATAAATCCACCTATTTTTTAGATATGTCTTTTAGATACAATTTTAGAGGAAAAGTACATCAATGCCCTTTCCACCCCACCTTCCCAACAGTAGCCCTTTCGACACCTCCATGGCCCTCACTATCTTAGTCCTCCTCACTGCTCTCTTCTTCATGAGCTTCTTCTCCTTCTACATCTGCCGCTACGCCGACGACGCCTCCACCACCACCGGTCGTTCTTCCACCAACAACGCCGTCCACCACTTGTCACGCCGCAATATTACTCCATTTAATTCCCAATTCGCCAAGGGCCTCGACCCCTCACTTATCCAACCATACGAACACCTTTTAATGAGGAAGCTCGATATCGTTTTATAGATTCAGATCTGAGATTTACAAGCTCCGCTCTTGACATTTCCTTTCTCTTAAAGAGTCATTCCAAAAGGAAGGAATTCGAGAATCGGGCTCGGAGAATCGGGTTTGTTGCAAAAGTGAAGAAGCTTTATAACGCACTAAAGCTTCGGGATGTATTTGCAGATTACGAAAACAAGAGTTATGAAAAGTTAATCAGCTCGATCGAAGCTCATGCAAGCAAAGCAGTACGAACAGTGTTGAAATCTTTCTTGGGGAAGATATACAAAAGGCAAAGTAGAAAATCCCAGGTTGGCATTTGGTATACATAAGGTTGGCATTATATGATTCATGTGAAAATGTAATTTCAGTTATGAAAGGTTGGCATTATATGATTCATGTGGAAATACAAGATTCTCTGGTACAGTAGTATAGTATGCGCATATAGCTCTTAATCAAGTCTTTCAAGTTTGGTAGCAAGATCAAATTTTGTTTTCACAATTTCTTCGTTAGTTTCCGTTAAGCAATAGTAGAGAGCACCTAACGGTCGGCAGAACTTTAACGGAGCATAACTTTCGCGTCCGGATGAATTACGGGACCCACAGCATATCAAATCGAAGCTCTCGACGAGCTCTACAAGATTCATGGGGTTTACCCCATGAACTATTCATTTTTAGCCCAAAAAACGCTGTTTAAGTACTGTTATGGGCCTTTGAAGTTTTCGAGCTTTTTCGTCTTTTTTGTTTAAGACTTTTCCTTTTAGGGTTTGGATTGTTAGGGCATATAAATACCCTATTAAACATTATTTGGGTAGTTTTTAATAAAATTTGAGTTTTTTTGCTTTTTGCTTGAACCCTAAGCCGTCATAGGCTTGTTCTAAGGAATTTCTCGTTGAAAGAGTTTCTATTTGATTGTTTTTCAAAATACTGTCAAATCCATCCTGATGCCAGGGCTTGGCATCAGAGTTTTTGGATTAATTTGGTACTGCATATCTTGTCAAATGCATCCCGATGCCGTGGCTTGGCATCAAAGTTTCGGATTGATTTTGTCTTCCAAAATCAAGTCAAATGCATCCTGATGCCAACAGTTGGCATCAGAGTTTCTGGATTGATTTTCTGTCAAATGCATCCTGATGCGGCAAAGACTTGGCATCAGAGTTTCTAGATTGATTTGGTCCTCCAAAATACTATCAAATGTATCCTGATGCCAGCACTTGGCATCAGAGTTTTTGGATTGATTTTTGTCTTCCAAAATCAAGTCAAATGCATCCTGATGCCAGGGCTTGGCATCAGAGGTTCTTGATTAATTTGGTCCTCCAAAATACTATCAAATGCATCCTGATGCCAGCACTTGGCATCAGAGTTTCTGGATTGATTTTGGTCATGCATAATGCTGTCAAATGCATCCTGATGCCAGGGCTTGGCATCAGAGTTTCTGGATTGATTTTCTGTCAAATGCATCCTGATGCCAATGATTGGCATCAGAGTTTCTGGATTGATTTGGTCCTGCATAATGCTGTCAAATGCATCCTGATGCCAGCACTTGGCATCAGAGTTTCTGGATTAATTTGGTCCTGCATAATACTGTCAAATGCATCCTGATGCCAGGGCTTGACATCAGAGTTTCTGGATTGATTTTCTGTCAAATGCATCCTGATGCCAGTGATTGGCATCAGAGTTTCTGGATTGATTTGGTCCTGCATAATGCTGTCAAATGCATCCTGATGCCAGCACTTGGCATCAGAGTTTCTGGATTAATTTGGTCCTGCATAATACTGTCAAATGCATCCTGATGCCAGGGCTTGACATCGAGTTTCGGATTGATTTTCGTCAAATGCATCCCGATGCGATGATTGGCATCGAGTTTACGATTGATTTGGTCTCGCATAATCTTTGTCAAATGCATCCCGATGTCGACTTGGCATCGAGTTTCTGGATTAATTTGGTCCTGCATAATACTGTCAAATGCATCCTGATGCCAGGGCTTGGCATCAGAGTTTCTGGATTAATTTGGTCCTCCAAAATACTATCAAATGCATCCTGATGCCAGAACTTGGCATCAGAGTTTCTGTATTGATTTTGGTCCTCCAAAATACTGTCAAATGCATCCTGATGCCAGCACTTGGCATCAGAGTTTCTGGATTGATTTTCTGTCAAATGCATCCTGATGCCAGGGCTTGGCATCAGAGTTTCTGGATTGATTTTGGTCCCAATTAATCTTTGTCAAATGCATCCTGATGCCAGAACTTGGCATCAGAGTTTCTGGATTGATTTGGTACTCCAAAATACTATCAAATGCATCCTGATGCCATCACTTGGCATCAGAGTTTCTGGATTGATTTGGTCCTCCAAAATACTATCAAATGTATCCTGATGCCAGCACTTGGCATCAGAGTTTCTGGATTGATTTTCTGTCAAATGCATCCTGATGCCAGGGCTTGGCATCAGAGTTTCTGGATTGATTTTGGTCCTGCATTAATGCTGTCAAATGCATCCTGATGCCAGCACTTGGCATCAGAGTTTCTGGATTGATTTGGTCCTGCATTAATGTTGTCAAATGCATCCTGATGCCAGCACTTGGCATCAGAGTTTCTGGATTGATTTGGTCCTGCATAATGCCGGATCAGTTTTGTCTTCATTAATGGCATTTTTGTCATTTGGCAAGCAATTTATAGTTAAATGAAATGTCCAAAAAATTGATGGTTCTATATGAAAACATGTTTTCAAAATTGTACCCACTTGAAATTCTCCCCTTTTTTTTTTTTTTTTCCTATTTTCTTTAAAGTGAAACCAGTTCAAGCAAGTTGGGCTAAGTAAGTTGGTTGTGAACAAAACTCACCCAGTATCAAAAATATTCACCCAATATAAAAAATGTTCTAACAGAAGAAGGCTTAAGGTAACTTGAAAAAAAATTATAAATGGTAACATCCTTACCCAGAAAGTTGCAGTAAATCCAGCAACACCAGCAGAAAGATGAATAACAAACCCACCGGCAAAATCGATTACGCCGAGCTTGGCCAACAGCTCCGCCTATCAATATCACGGTGATAGCGGCAAACACAAACTGAAATAACACCATCGTTGCATTCGGGAAGTAGCCGATGAATGCTTGTTGTAGGAGGAACTTTTGGTCCAATGCCACTTTAGGGCTACCCCAAAAATCGACAAGCTTGTCACCAAACGACATCCGAAAACCCCATCCTACCCAACATATGAGAACCGCTGCGAATGCGTATAGGGCCATGAACGCGGATTTTATGGCCCATTTCTTCTTGACCATGCCCCCATAGAGGATTACAAGGCCCGGAACGCTTTGTAACCCCACGAGCGTGGCAGCCATTAGTTGCCACGCATTGTCCCCTTTGTTCATCCACTCAGGGCTCGCCTCGTCGACTTGTAGGTTAGGTAGGAGTTCCATTGCCTAAAGTACGTAATTACAAGATGATTACTTGTAATCAATTGAGAAAATTAAGAGATTTTAAACTTGATTTTGGAGATTTTTCTTGAGTTTGTTAACTAGCTAGATAGATCGGTATGTTTATTGCGTTAAATGTCTTTTTAAAGTGCATATATAATGCTTTCCTCAGCCGGCTTTGTTAATTGATTAATGAATTTTATCACACACCTTTCGTTTCATATACGGAACAAGTATAATAAGCTGAAAAAAAAACCTATAGGTTTAATACATAATTTTTTTCAAAGTTTGGGGTATTTGCGTAAATAGAAAAAATATTTCTATATATTTGTATGGATATAATATGAATATGATTGACCTATACGAGACAAATATAGGTCATATTCAACATAAATATCCTTATATTTTCTTCATCCGAAACTTCTATACACTCTTAAAAGCTATAATTTCTATATTATAAATGCCTATTTATCCAAAAAAAAAAATTACTAGTGAATAGTTAAATGAACGAATAATTGAAAATATATATTGTCATACGTGTATTCAAGAAGTACCAGCACTAACAAATAATATAATTTTCATGTTAAATGATCAATTTATGAGAGATAAGTAGCATAAATTGAATCATTGAAGTAATGAATTTATATCAAAACGATGTATATACTATAGTTTTATATGTTAAGTACGATACGTTTAAAGTTTTTTACGTGTATTATATGATTCAACTAAAAAATACAAATATTTTTAATTAGGTTTATTTTGAGTACGGTGAACATAAATACATTTTTAATTATTCATATGTATGTATTTCATAAATGTATTAATCATAGGTGTATTTACTATCTATGATTAGGGGTGTGCAGGATTTTTGCAGAATCGGACCGAACCAAACCAATCAAAACTGGACCGGACCAATACTTTGGTTTGGTCCTGGATCTGAATTTTCATAAAATTTAACATTTGGGTTGGTCCCGGTTCTCGAACTAAAAAAACACAGAACCGGACCGAACCAACCCAATATGTTTTTTATTTATTTATTTTATTATATATATATATATATATATATATATATATATATATATATATATATTAATTCATAATACTTTCTTTGTTCTACTTTTTAATTGATACTCTTTTATTATTTTGTTTCCACCGGTTTGTTATGCTATGAGTTTATGAGTTCGACATTTTTAATTGTTGAATGTACTTTTATCGAAGGTTTTTTAATTTTTTAATGAAGTTTCAGTCTTAAAATTTTTCTTATGTATTTGTATTAAACAGTTAAAAAGTTAAAAAATCATAGTATTGGTCCGGTCCTGGTTCTCATACATCTTTGATTGGTTCTGGACCGAACCAATGTTTTGGTTCTCATATATATTGAGTTGGTTCCGGTTCTAAATTTTTTGAGAACCAAACTATTGGTCTGGTTCTGATTTTCTTTTTTTTTCCAAAAAACTGAATCGAACCGGATCAAGCTCACCCCTGCCTATGATGCTGGGGTTAAGTGAGATAGTAAAGACAATATTTGATTATTTGTCACATTCTATCCATTGTTCTGAAAATTGACAAGGGCGCGGCGCCACCCAAGCGCCTAAAAAATAGTAAATTGATGAAAAAATTGGCTAAGCAATCTAGGCGTCTTAGGTGGCCAATTGCTGATTTTGCATATTTCTTTTAATTCTTTTAAAATTTTAGTTGAAAATAATGTTATTTTGGATTTTAAAATAATAATAATAATAAATGTCAATTTAAAATTTTATTCATAGATTTGTTAACGAATCTATGAATAATTAAGCTATCGACTATTTTTGTAATTTTTTAAACCTTAGAATGATATTAAATTGTTGATTTTACTTTTAAAATTTGATATTATAATGTAATTATTGTTTTTGAATTATTAGGTGATATTTACTATTAATATATTTCAAAAATTAATGCTTAATAATTAGGTTAAAATAATTTTTTTTATTAAGAACCAGATATTATGTCTTATTTCTAGGCCTCGTTTAAGCGCTGGTCTAGCGCCTAACGTCTGCCAAGCTATTTTTGTAACATCGATTCTATCTCGTATAGGGCAAAGGGCAAACAATTTTTTTATTTTTATTCTTATTTGTTCATACTTTCGACTTAGGTACTTTATGAGTGATGCTTTGCGTTATTATTATTACCTCCTCGCTGTTATTCTATTTTGAAATGTTCAATTTAAAGAATTTATTGTCAAAAAATATATATATATATAATTTTCAAGTTTTATCTTTACCTTCCAGATGTGTTGTAAACATATTAGTTATGCTTATTATTATTATAATTATGATTAATTCCAATAAAATTAATATACTTCATTTATATCTCTTAATTATTAAACTTTTTAAACGTAGGATCTTTATGTGAAACGTGGAGATTTTTTTTTTTGTTTTTGAAAAGATAGAATTCCTTTATCCCAACTAACCCTCTAAATCTCCCCATGAGATTCGACCTCGTAAAGTTTGACTCTCTTCGGTTAGTTTAATTTTTTTTCTTTCAAAAATTATAAAACATTGGATTTATCCATAACGTCTTTGTAGACCCACAGGTTATACCTTAGAAAATCAACAGTAATACTCTTTTGTTCATAAATAAGTGTCTTGTTTTAACCTTTTAAAGTTAAATTAATATTTCTTCTACTTCCGTTCCTAAATAATCAACCATTTGACCTGATATATCGTTTAAAAAAATAAATATTGATGTAATGTGTAGTTTTCTTTAATATCTTTGTACAAGTAGATATAATTAAAATATGAAAAAAAAAGAGTAAAGTGGTAAACCTAAAAAGGAAAGTTTAGAAATAGAACAATTATTTTGAAACGCACAAAAACAAAAGTATGAAAATTATTTAGAAACGAAGGGAGTATTTTTTTAAAAATTAAAATTTGATGTGCATTTGTTTTTCAAAACTATAAAACATGTAATTCATAGTACACAAAACGTACCACAAAAAAAATTTGCAGGTAATTTATTGCTATTTATTTTGAGAGGAACTATGATAATTGATACTTTCTTCATCTCAGATAAATATTCCTAGTTGACAAAATACAAGTATTAAGAAACGTAATAAATTATTTAACTTTACGTTGATAGTATTAAATGAAATGGTATATTGAAAAGAATGATAGAAAACCTGTATACCAAAAGCCTTTAGAAATTAGTTGAGATATCTCGAAATAGAAAGTATAAACAAACATTAGTACTTAAGACATATCAAAAAAGAAAGTAGGAATATTTATCGAAGACGTGGAAGTATTCATTTAAAGAGCTTCGATGCACATTTAGTGTATACTTTTATTTCATATAACATTACTCTTTACAAAATATTGAGTAGGTTTCCTATAAGACAGTCTTACGGATCTTAATTCGTAAGACGGAGCTCCATTCTCTTACATCTCAACCCATCAACACAAGGTGAGTCGGATAAAGAGGACCCGTCTTACAAAAATGTCTGTAATTTCGTCTTACACAAGTATTTGCCAAAAATATTTCATCTGTTATAATATGTACTCCTTCCCTTTTCAAATTATCGTACTCTTTGAATGGGTACATCGTTTAAGAAAAAATAATTGACTATATTATATATATTGGTGAAATGTATAGTTTTCTTTAATATCCATTGAGCGTGTGGCCATAATTAAAGTAGGTTGAGAAAAATATGGGTAAACTGGTAAAAGTGTTTTCCTAAAAGGGAAAGTTTCGAGAGAGAACAATTATTTTAAAACGGACGAAAAAGGAAAAAAAAAGATGATAATTTGAAAACGGAGGGAGTAATATATATGTAAGTAGTAAATACTACCATAGTCTTAAAATAAAAGTCGTTTTAGCAATGTGTGCACATATTTAAAAAGAAGTAAAAAAGTTGATCGATCCTTATTTAAGATCATTTATTGTAGTTTAAGTTGCACTAATATTTTTATTTTTTCTCTCAACCACCATTTTTAATAATATTTAATTTGAGCATAGTAAATAAGCATAGTTTTGGTAAAATATTGAGAAATATTTCTTGAAATCCCGTAACGACAATTATTTTGTGACAATTTTTTTGTTGCTAAAATGACATTTATTTTGGGACGGAAGTGATAAGAACAAAAAACATACTATATTATAAAACAGCTAGGTTATTAACTAGGACTATTCATAAGTTGTGATTAAATTATCTTTAAAAAATTAACAGTTGAAATTCACCCTCGCATTCACATGTGTGAGTAGTTATCCATTTTTAACTCTGCAAGTCCAGTTGGCAACGAAATAAGGCTAAAGGGGGGGGTGAATAGTATTTTAAAAACTTTGAGGATTGTTTTGAAAACATTTAAAAGTTGTAGCGAAAAAGATAAGTTTTCAACAGCTGATGTAAAATCAGCTGCAGGTAGCAGCTTAAAACAGTTTAATTTGGTTTTCTTTTAATAACTTAAGTATATGTACTGAATTGAAGTACAATATATAATATCAACTATTTAAATAATTTTGGAATGTAACTGTTAAACATTTAAGTAGATAGAAGCTGCTCAAGTGTATGAACAGTAAAAATAACAGGTAGCAAAACATAGTATTTGAAGTGTTTCACAGTGTTAAAACTGCTACATCAACTACCAAGTTGGTCAAACTTGAATTTTGAAGTACACTAAATATATTGAAATTCTAAGTGATCACTAACAGATATGTATACAACAAAAACCAGTGTTTGAGGAGTATAATTAAGCAACAATCAAGTATTCTTTTATAATTAGGAAGAAGTAAGGAAGAATACAATGATTTCTTAAACAAGAACTAGAAATGAATAAGAAATGAAGGAATATATTGAGTATCCAGTCCTAGGTTGAAGCAAATCAAAGAAAGAATAGAATTTAAGTGATGAATGATAGCATCAACCTCTGTAAGAACTGGAACATTTCAGAAAGATTTGGTTGAATGGATATGAGAAATGTTTCGGTCCAGTTCTTGTCTTCAATCCTTGCATCAGCGTCTTTAAATAGAAGTCTTGACTTTGGAGTCATTGGAGACCAATGTTAAATTTTGAATCTCATCAAAGAAATGATGACCAGATCTTTTCAATTGAATGCACCGAGATCTTTGAAGAGGTTGAGAGACGGAAGGTATCACCTAGTATAAGAATATACATTCATAAAGAGAGTGGTTATATATCTTCTTGTATAAAATCAGGAGAGTAGATATATCTAGCATGATATATTAAAGAGGTTGGTTGACTAGTTGATATATTAAGTTGCAGAGCATTTAAGGTGATGACAAAAAGTCTTCTATTGAACACTGTGGGAAAAAGGTAAGTTTACTTTATAAAATAAAGAAACAAGGAAAGAGAAAAACTCCCTTTAAGTGACACGTGTAAAGTTGATCTTGAATTCAAGGCTTATGCCATTTTTTCCACTTTTACTCTAAAGTAAAAGTCCTGACATTAGTTGCTACAGTAACCATCAGCACCTTGTCGCAGCTACAATTAATAACTTCAACAACTATAATATCTTCAGCTGCTATAGTACCTTTAGTTGCTACAATGATATCACCTTCCTGCTTTCAGCAACTTTTAGCTTCCCGCCTTCAGCTTTCAGCTTCCTTCTTGCTTTCAGCAACTTTCAGCTTCCTGTTTTTAGCTTCTTGCTGCCTTGCCACAGCTACAATAACTTCAACAACTACAATATCTTCAGCTGCTATAGTACCTTTAGTTGCTACACTGACATCACCTTCCTGCTTTCAGCAATTTTCAGCTTCCCGCCTTCAGCTTTCAGCTTCCTGCTTTCTAACTTTCAGCTACCTGCTTGCAGCTATTGAATAGTCCAAATAAAGTTGTCTTCTAATGTCTAGCACGTAGTCTACTAACAAATAAGTTTATATGCAATCTATTAAGATTTAAGTAATGTGTACAAACAAATCCAATATAAAAAGGAATATACACATAATAGTTTTAAATAATTAATCAGGTTAATATTCCCAACAATATCCTCCTATTTGCTTGTGGCCATTACTACTATACATGAAGACTAATATTTTAAATATACTTTGAAAAAATATAGTTTATATATCAGCAGAGTAAAATATACTTGCAGCCTTAGTATAGTTTCCTAATACTGAGTATTAAAACACTAGAAAGTTAAAGAAAAATACACAGTAAAAGGTATAATTTAAATAACATACGATATAAGTATAATCAAATGTTAGTATGTTATTTAAACTAAGTGTTTAAATTCCATACATGATGATATGGATAAAAAACATGTCCATGAAATTTAAGAAATGATCTCTATATATTTAAACTAAATGTTTAAGCAGGTAAAGTTTTGTTAAAAAAAAAAATGCAGCAATCAATATGGATATAACATTATATTATGAGGTATAGCTTTATCCTTGATTGTGGCTCCTCCCTAATCTTTGACTCCTTTATCTATGTAAGAGAATTCATTTTCCATCTTCATTCTCCTCCTGAATCTGATCATTTCTCTTCTCCTTAATCTCAGCATTCATCATTCTCTTCCTTTGATATCTGAATCTTTCATGTAACCATTATTCTCCTCCTTAATGGACACAAGCCCAATCACAAGATTCTCATTCATTATTCTCTTGCTAAGAGTAGAATTTTGGTTGACATTTTAACAAAGAACATTCAGTAGTTTAAGCAAACGATAAGAAAGACACTTAATCAACTTGTCAATTGAAACACATATATAAAGTGTTATTAATAAGTGACAATCTTCTTTTGAAGCAAAGAGTTAAACTGCGATTGATGATAAGATAGATATGACATGAAATCAAATTTTCAGAGTATTTACCATCAATTTGAATCTAAGTTATTATCAAGAAAAAGTTACCATGAGTGAATAGATTGAATAATTGAGTTTATCATGGTATAAGAGATTAAAATACTTGAGATAAACTAGATAAGAGCTTAACATCCAAATATCAGTTTTTATGAAGTTTTAAGGAGATGAATATAACAATATTGATTAAGATAAAATGTGTTATGAAGCATGTAATCAATCTTGATATGATGAGTTATTTTGAGTAAAGAGACGAATGTCATTAGATTCAGTAATGAGTGAATTCAGGAATATGTTTTTCATTCAAATCTTTAGATAGAGAGATGTGAAAACATTTTGATAAGAATTAAAGATGATGTATGGTATAGAACTATTCATTTTAAAATCTGAAAATGTCTCCTTAAATTCAAGGAATTTAAAAAGATTTTGTATGAGCATATTCATTCATGGGGATAGTTAGTAAAACATTTTACCAAATTTATAAATCCAATAAATCCCCATGTGTAGTAAATCAGTTTGAAATTTCCCAAGAATGCCAAAAAAAAATCATTTTATAATAAGTAGAGGACATACATGGGTTCTTTATGTCTGATAGAAGGCTTACCTTGTCCATTATTGATTGAATATATATAATCAAGACAAGAATGATGGGCTGGTCTTACAAAGGTTTGAGAGGTTTTTCAGTTGTAATCATCATTTTTCCATTGATTTCCCAAATCTCCTCATGACTGAATGTTTTTTTGACTTACGTATAGCTTGGTGAAGCATCAGTCGGTGGGGTGGCTGATGATGTATCATACTGATCTTCCTTTTGAAAACAATTTTCCTTTAAAAACTATAGTGGGTTATATATGGTAGATGTTGATAGATGATTTTGTTATAGATCCCACTATTGTCTTCAGTTTTTCTTCTTTTCGGCATCTTCAGTTAATGGACACCTGATAGATCTAACAGATTTGGTTCTGTGTAGACAATCTACTGATTATCTTACTCAATTTCAGCTGAAACTCTTAACCGAAGGTTTTGAAAGCTGGGTCTTTTGACTAAAAAAGTGACCATCTTAAATCTTTGAGCTAACTTGATTTGATTAGATTCTCTGAGATAATACATGTGGAGTATTCTCAATCTCAAAGAACACGAGTTAAGATTGATATAGATACATAATTCTTAATATATCATGTATGCTGAATATTGATACATCTTATATCTTTATCAGTATAGTCTAAGGTCAATAGGAATAGTCAATATAGATTAGCTAGTTAGGCACTTACTAGAGTGAGTGTTTCCTTAATCATTTAGAAATAATATATCAAATGTTTTGTTATTAAAAACAAATATCATTCAACAAAACATTTCAAGATATACAAGATGCATAATCTTAACATCAGTTTGTTATTTCAAATAAGTTTGTTTAAGAACCAATTTTATATCAGACTAATTTAAAAAGTTTATAAATAAATGATTTAGCTGATGTTAGCTTTTGAAAATACTTTGGAAAATAATTTGAGAAAATATGATCAGTAGATACAAATTTAGACAGAAGATGAAGATCCATCAATTTTATAACATATATATATATATAGGTATTCAATTTACACAAACAAATTATAACGGTGTAGAGCATGTGTAACTGATTAACAATGCATGTATTTATGTATGATTAGAATTTTGTTAGAACACGAATCTTGATAAAATTCATACCTGAATTTGGTTGAGTTGGGTCAAGAGCCATTTTTGAATAGAGTTACTTTCCTTGGCTCACTTGAGGATAGTTTCACATTAGCAAGGTGAAGTTTTTCAACATCAGTAGCTTCAAAAAACTATTGCTCTTCTACTTAGATCTTCTGCTTTCTTAGGTGAAGGGGCAGATTCAGTAGATTGAGTTGGCTCAGAAGGAGAGTCTTTGATCAGAACTATTAGATGTAGATGATGAGGAATGAAGAAAATCAGTAGCAACTTTACTCTCTAGAGATGGGATTAGCTGACATCCTAACAGCATAACCATTTGTAATAATTCCATTTTGTTCAACAAAAGCTTCAGTAATTAGTCATTCAACTCAATGATTCAGTAGTTGCAGAATCAGTTCAACTTCAGTTGAAAGACTATCAGTTGGTGAACTGTGCCAGCGTCTGTATCTGCTCTGCTGAAGTTTTTCTGGATCAAGTGCAAGCAGGTTAGTCTTTTGGTTGATCTCAACATCAGTTTCAGCAAATGGTTATTTTGCAGGAATGTGATTCAACAGCTGGTGGTTTAGCAGATAGGCCATCAGCAGGTGGTCATTCAGCAGTTGGTTCTCCAGATAGTAGTTCAGCAGCTTGAATTCAGCAAGAATGTTAGCTGCTGATCTTCATCGGTTTACACTCTGTAGCTCGACTGTTTAACACACCAGCTGGTGGATTAAATGAACATTGAATTTTGTGCAATGATCAGTAGGTGTGATTAGCAGGTGTATGAGCTGATAGATTGATTCAACAAATAACAACTACTGACATTTTTTTCAAATTGAAGTTTTACTGATACTGAGGCCTTTTGGTTTGTTGGAGGCATTAATTGATATCAGCTGGTAGCTAGTAGCAGCTGATAATTCTGTCAGCAGGAAGGTATAAGGCTTCTGCTGATGTACTGATGCATCTGCTGATGATGAAAATTGATTTATATATCTTATTTAATAGTCATCCATCAGTAGGTGTAGCGGCCGATGAGAAATTGGCATCTGCTGAATGTCAGCTACTGCCAGAAGCTGATAGTATTAAACTTGTACATGTATGTGTTAGAATCACAAACAAATATATTTATGAAGGAACAAGCATGCCTAATTCACATTTCAAAAATTTGATTGTATCAAATTTTAAGGCTTTGAGACGAAATCGAAGTTTAGGAGTGTTAGATGTAACTTTTGACCAAAAAGGTGATAGTAGAAATTAAAAGTTTGAGATATTTCATCGGTAGGGGCGTAACTTTTAAGTTGGAAAAAAACCTATAGGTTTAATACATAATTTTTTTGAAAGTTTGGGGTATTTGCGTAAATAAAAATAATATTTCTATCTGTTTGTATGTATATAATCTGAATATGATTGACCTATACGACACAAATATATGTCATATTCAATATAAATATCAGTATATTTCCCACATCTGAAACTTCTATACACCCTTAAAAGCTATAATTTCTATATTATAAATGCCTGTTTAACAAAAAACAATTACTAGTGAATAGTTAAATGAACGAATAATTGAACATATATACTGTCGTACGTGTATTCAAAAAGTAAGAGCACTAACAAATAATATTGTGTAGACCCCATAATTATAATTTTCATGTTAAATAATCAATTTACGAAAGATAAGTAACATAATTTTTATTTAAAAGTAATAATTTTATTTTCAATAATAAATATATAATCTTAAAACATAAAAATATTAAAAATATAATTATGTCAACATAATATTGATGCAATAATATAGATTTTATTAAACAAAATTGAATATAAATTAAAATCATAACAAACGTAATTAAAAGTACATAATATTACTAGGAAATATTTAATCGAAACAACTTAATCTTTATTGTTATCGTCGTCGAAGCGTTCCCAAATATGCTCAATCAAGTCGTATCGAATTTGAGGTGATAAGAAGAATTTTAGGTAGTTAAATGAGAAAGAATTTGAGGTAAAATGTATGATTGAATGTAATGAAAAAATTGTGTTAAAAATGTATTTATAAGAGAAATCATAAAATAAAAAAAAAATATATTCAAAAAGTAGCGTTGTGCAACGGTTGTATAAAAAAAATACAAAACGATAACAAGAAAGAAAAAAGGACAAAAAAAAAACTAAAAAATTCAATCGGTTGATGGAGACCAATCGGTTCATACTTTCAACCTATTACTCCTATCTTTTTATCCACACCAACCTTTTTCCAAAAGCTTTTTTATTTTTTCATCAATCTTTTCATCAAACCCACTACAGATGCCCTAACTGCTCTATAGACTAGAATTATTGGCAAATCATTAAATACAAGGGTGAATCAAACTCAAATCAAATTTGATTTGATTGATTTAAGTATCACATTTAAGAGTATGAACAACAACTACATCAAATCAAACATCAAATCGAACACATGTAATTAAAAATCAATAAATTAATATATTTGATACTTATTTGATTCAAAATTGAAAATCCTTCCAAAAGTGGCACAAACTCCAACACTTTTAAATACCTCATCATCTTTATCTTGAAAATCAGTTTGGTGTCCAAATGAAAAAAAAAAACAAGTCTCTATTTATAAATAAAAATATATTTTTTTTTATGAAAAAATTTAAAAATAAAATTATTTTTTGAATTGCTAAAATGCCAAAAAGAGGATAAAAATTAAAATATATATATATATATGATTTGGTTTTGATTTGTATCATATATTGATACAAATCAAAAGCAAATCAAATTAGATTTAGATTTGTTTTTTTTATCTTTTGTTCTAAGCTAAGAATCCTCTATGATTTGGGAAAGATGCACCGTTATCTAGGGGTGAGCTTGAGTCGAGTTGGTCGGTTGTAGAAAAAATAGAAAACCGAAATCGGACAATAGTCTGGTTCTCAAAAAATTTAGAACCGGAACCAACCCAATATATATGAGAACCAAAATATTGATTTGGTCCAGAACTAATCAAAGATGTATGAGAACCAGGACTGGACCAATACTATGATTTTTTACTTTTTATCTGTTTAATACAAATACATAATAAAAATTTTAAGACTGAAACTTCATAAAAAAATTAAAAAATCTTTGATAAAAGTACAATCAACAATTAAAAATGTCGAACTCATAAACTCATAGCATAACAAATCGGTGGAAACAAAATAATAAAAGAGTATCAATTAAAAAGTAGAACAAATAAAGTATTAGGAATTAATATATATATATATATATATATATATATATATATATATATATATATATATATATATATATATATATATATATATATATATATATAGATATACTAAAATAAATAAATAAATAACATATTGAGTTGGTTCGGTCCGGTTCTGTGTTTTTTTAGTTTGAGAACCAGGACCAACCCAAATGTCAAATTTTATGAAAATTCAGATCCAGGACTAAACCAAAGTATTGGTCCGGTCCAATTTTGATTGATTTGGTCCGGTTCTATTGGTTCGGTCCGGTTCCAAAAAAATACTGCACACCCCTACCGTTATCCATGCTCCAATACTCAAATCAAACCAAATCATGAATCACTTTTTGATTTTATCCTCTTTTTGATATTTTTTGGTGTTAAAAAATATTTTTTTATTTTTTATAAAAAAGTACATTTTTATCTATAAATAAAAACTTAGTTACCTCATTTGGGCTCTGAAAGCAATTTTAAAAATAAAGATGATGAAATAGGTAAAAATGTTGGAGTTTGTGCCATATTTAGAATGATGTTATTGGTTTTGAATAAAATAAATATCAAATAAATTACTTTATTAATTTTTAATGAGATGTGTTATATTTGTGGTTGGATTTGATCAAACGGTTGTCCATGTGCTTAGGATCAGGGCCGGCCCTGGGGGGTGGCAAGAGGGGCTACCGCCATGGGCCTCCAATTTTTAGGGCCCCAAATGTTTGGGTACTACCTTATATTTAGTATATATATTATAATGTCAAAAACATTAACAATTGATTGGTTTCACCCAGTGGTTAAGAAGCACATGATTTAAGGTAGAGATTATAGGTTCGAATCCTAGGTTGTCAATTATTTTAGTCTGTGAATTGTATATACTTGGTAGATTTTGGGTTAAATTCTTGTTATAAAGGGCCCCCCCTTTTTTTTTTTGCCATGGGCCTCTCGAAACCCAGGGCCGGCCCTGCTTAGGATCCCACTAGTAATGTGTTACTCTATCACCATCATGCATGGAGTAGAAGACATGCATGGTTAAGGCTAGTATTTGGATAGTTCCAACCTTCCAAGTTATGGTATCAGCCAACTCTTTGCTTTTCATTATAATTCAAATATGCTATGGCCGGTCTTTGGCTTTATGAACATTTTGATTTGTGACAATATTAAGGTGTTGTTTGCTCTATTGTTTTTTTCAAGTGATTCCTAAAAATTACTCCCTCGTACCTCAAATTATTGTCCTGTTTTTTTTTTCATCCGTCCTAAAATAATTGTCTTCTTTGAAATTTTTTTAGGACAACATTTTTACCATTTTACCATTTATTTTTCATTCTATTTTAATTATGAGTCACATACACATGAGCTTTAAAGTAAACTACACATCAAACTAATATTAATAATCTAGTCAAATGTGTTTTCTTAAACCATGCGCTAAGTCCACCAAAATGATAATTTAGGGACGGATGGAGTCGGTTTTTTTAAAGATTGTTTCAAATTATTCTCTCCCTCTTTTTAAAAAAGTTAGTCTTTTAAACGAGTAACATACGCAATACAATATCAAATCATTTGATACCCATGAAATAGTGATCGTCTTGACACTGCTTACGCGGGTACGTGATGGTATGTGTAGGTGGGATATCAGATTTGTTTGAGTGTTGATGTAACAGTAATGCCCCTACCCATTGGGTAGGTGTGGTAATATTTGTGTGCGATTTATAAGGTGATTATACATTATTATTGGGCACTAGCATCATCCATGGATTTTTTTGTCAACTTGTGGTAAGCCTGGTGATCTAAGTGATGTGTGCTAGGTGGACCAATATGTAGGTTACACGTAGCGAACTCAGCTTTTGAGATCTGGTCGTTACAAACAGTATCAGAGCGGGTCCCTGTCAGAAATGTATGAATAAAGTGTCGTGCGGGCCAAAATGCTACACTGCAGGAGGTTGGCGCCACCTCTTGATCTATATATGAGCCACCTCTTAAATCATGCGTTGCTTGGGGTAAGGTTCGGCCTTGACGAGGATATCAAGGATTTAAGTGGAGAAGATTGTAATACCTCCGATTCCACATGGGATAAATGTGAGACTGAAATATGTTTTATATGGTTGCCATACACTACTACTAGGCATCAACATCATCCATAGAATTTTGAGTCAGATTGCGGTAGGCCTGGTGACATATAATGTCCTATAACAATCACAACATATAATTTATAAAAGAATTGGACAAAAAAACGTTACTTTCCGTTAGAGTTTTAGGTAACTGGACTTAACAAGTGTTAAATATACAAACAAATCAAAACACAACAAAACAAATAACAAGGGCCCTGACTGAAAAGCACAGTTGGCCGTAAAACAACATGCAGCCGCTCCCCACACCAAGGAGCCGTTCTATGCCCTCCTTCGTCTTTAAGCATGCCAAACGTTTCTGTTTGCTCAGTTGCCTCGTGCTTCTTTGCACTGTCTTCATCCTAGGCCTCCACCTGGCTCGTCATGAACTAAAATGTCAAGACGCTGTCGTTTAATCGACCATATTTCCCCTATAAATAGAGGCCTCGGGCTCTCTCATTTCACAGTACTTTTAGTCCCAAAGGGCACAATACTAGGCTCGAAGGGGGGGGGGTTGAATAGCCTAGTTACACTTTCAAACTTTTCGTGAGAGTTCCTAAAACAAGTACTAATAACATATTGAAAAGGTTGAAGTAACAGAAGACTTGTAAGGAGGACCGACTAAGTTTGCTAGTGAAGCATTACCTATAGACTTGGCTATTCACTAAAGTTTGATGCTCAAAGGAATAAGTTCAATAGCAGATAACAATATAAAATAGTAAGGGAACACAGAGAATACATGTATTTTGAGATGGTTCGTACTATAAAAAAGAGTACTACGTCCACCACCAAAGCAGTCAACTTTGGATTTGAAAGTGCACTATGTTTTCCACTAGTTCTATTACAAAAATCTCTAATGGATCATGTACAAAATATTTGACTTGTGTTAGGGGTGGGGAAAGTGAATATCTGGAAAACAGAATATTCACGGTGTAGAAGAATAATAAATGAATACAACACGAAGAAGTAAATGAGTAGTAGTTAATGTGCATATCTTCTTGTTGTTGTTGAGGACTTCGTTGATCAGTTTATAATCTCTTGAATGCATTGGAAAAGATGACTTGATGTTGTTGAATAAATTCAGAGGATTGGTTTCTTCAGTCATCAATGACAATATTTATATCGGAGCATTCATGAGACCATTGGAGAAGACGAAGTAAGCAACAACTCTATTAGGTTAAATGCATTAAATGTAAGGAGCTGCTTTGTTGACTTCATCTTCAACTGGGACTGATCGAGGTATGAAGAAGAGTAGGGAACTGGAATTAGCAAGTGGGCGACAAACAGAGTTGCAGACCTGCAGTAGTTGGTACAGTCTGTTTGTGTCAAACTATATACCTGATCTGTCATGTTCAGGAGGCGAAAGTCTTCATTTCTTCGGAAAAGCTGGGAAGATGTGTTCCTTGAATTTAGGAGTCAATCAATTGACAAATCAATTCAAAATGATATAAGGAATATTTGAATTAATAATCCTCAAGATATTTGTTGAGCTGGATATCCTGCAACACGTCATACTGCTGTTTCGAAGGCAGACAAGGTCTGCTGGTGAAGGCTGTTGGTGAAGCCTTTGCCGAAGTCTTCTGGCGAGGACTGCCGAAACCTGTGAAGTCTAAAAACTATTCTAAAAGCAAAGTTTTATACACAGTTGTCACGCTAACTGGTACGCAATCCATTTAGTCACTAAGTATAGAATATATAGTAATGAATGAGCAAATGCAAATTAAGATACAGTGAGAAACAACACACACCACAATTACATCTCGCAATCACACTCCACATTCACATACACGCCTTCTAAAGCCTCCTCTACCGAAGAAGCCAAATAATAAGAAGAAAGTCTCCTCGTTCTGCCATCCCGCAGCGAGCCCTCCAAAATCCAAAGATCCAGTCTTCGCCACCCCGACAAGCCGATCACACACCACAATACACCACAACACACCATAACACACAACAAGAAGAAAGACTTCCTTTCTCGGAATGACAAAGGAAGCACAACCAAAATCTTCGAGCGCTTAGTGGGCTAAGCCTATGCGTATATACCAGGTCAGACATTCACGCTACAAGAGGTAAGTACAAATTTAATTGTCTCGTCCTGTTAATATAAATGTAGAATATTATAATATGCATGCAACGTAAATAATAATAATAATAATATTATCAAGCATGTTATAAATATATAATGTACATAATATATGTATGCATGCTATATAATAATAATAATAATAATAATAATAATAATAATAATAATAATAATAATAATAATAATAATAATAATAATAATAATAATAATAAAAATAATAATAATATGCATATAAATGTATATATAGGCATAAACACACATAGTCGCTACTATGCCCAAATAACATTAAACAGAAAGTAATGTTATTTTCAATATATATATATATATAATATAATATAATTTCCGGACTATACACATTTAAAAGCATGTTAATTTATTTAAACCCCAAAAACGAGACCGAAAGGGCGAGTTGGGTGCTTAACCCCCTCCCAACTCGTAACTAGCCTCCGAGCCTACACAATTTCTAGTAAAATTGGTTTTTCTTTGTTTAACCTTAAAATAGAGGTGACGACTCTATACATACACATTTAGAGTCCACAACGAGACCAGACATATTCCACGAGCTCGGATGTTTCTTAAGACACGTCGTCGTTTTCACAGCGGACGATGGGAGTTTCGAAACGGGGTTCTCACACTCGGGTCATTACAAATTGTTCTCACACTCGCGTCATTTCAAAGTGTTCTCACATTTGGCTATGATACCATTTGTAGCGATCCGAGCCCAAAATCCCACACTGCTACGTGTTGCCTACAACCTGGCCCACTAAATACGTAGCACCTTAGATCACCAAGCTAGCGTACCATTAATTTACAAGATGGTCCCATATATGTATTATCTTTCAGATTTTCAATTAAATTTTTTTAGGCACTCCACGAGGGTTAATGTCTTAGTATTAGGCCCGGTAATTGGGAGGGTTGAATTGGGGTTGAGTTGAGTTAGAATGGGTAATGGGATGTAAATGGTTGAAACCCGTTAGAACCTAAATATCAAACAGGTTGGGTCGTGTTGAAACAGGTAACTGGTTAAAGCGGGTCGACCCGTCTCAACCTGACTTTTCCCAAAAAAAAAAAAATTTATAGCATGATAAGTCACGGGTCGAAATGGGTAACGGCCGTTTGAACCCATCCCGACCCAACCCGTTAATATTAGTGGGTCGAAACGAGTTACCAGTTTCAACCCATAAATATTAACGGGTTGGGTAATTAGTAGATTGGATTGGGTTGGGTTGGTGAATGAGTAATGAGTTGTAATTGTCACACCTACTTAGTATCCTTTAGGCTGACATGATGCCTTTAACTGACCAAAGAATGGGACAGTCGAGATGTTCAAGCTGACAACCACCTTCGTGTTAATGGTTTAGCTATGTTCGGTATAAAACAAATTACCATATCAGACGCAGGTCATCGTTTCTTAAAATCCCAAATCGAGTTGAACTGTTCAAAAGACTTAAATCGAACTAAACCAAACTAAGAATATTTAGCTTGATTTTACGGTTCAATCTTGTGTGGTTTGGTCTCATGGTAAAATCCGTAAAGTGAATAGAATTTATATGCTCAAATAGAAGTGTAGAACGAAGGGTATAATCTATCTATATCTATATAATGGTAAGTATAGATTTATCCCTCCAAAATCTCCTATCTTCTCCATATTTTCTCTGGTTGTATTTCTCTTTCTCTCTCTCGTCTCCTCCCTATTTTCTCTCTCATCACCACCATCTCCTCTCTTTTAATTATGTTTAAACATTTTTTTCTCTTTAAACATAAAAAATAGTAACTAAAACAAAAATAATAGTTTCGGAGTCAAGAAAAAAAAAGAGGTTAGTAAAATAATTTTTTTTGGAACAAGCCACTATAAAAATAAAAGTTACAGAATCAACAAAACAAAAATAATTTAATGCGGAGGTTAGTAAAATAAAATAATTTACGGAACAAAAGTTTAAAACTAATTCTTAAAAACATATATGTAAAATTGATCATGCAATTTTTGTGGTGATCTTGTCTTGTTGTCCACATATGAAACATGAATGGTAAGGTCTTTGTTCGGTGGTCCTTGTCACGGCTTCCAGCTACCTGCAAGAGATAAACAGTGAACGCCGTTAAGGAGTCGGGGTAGTCCGAATGGAACCCTCCGGCGTGAGAATCAGATTTCTGGTGGGAATGAGTAATAAATACGCCGTAATAATAAATGGTCCGATAAGGGGTTGTGATAAGAGAGTTTTGATATCTCAAATTGTACCTACCTCTACAGTTAATGAATGTCTTCTATTTATACCTGATTCTCCTGATGATGTGACAGCTGCTTATTGTGGAACAGGTTGCGGCAGATATTAAATGCACTGGTGGCTTTGTCAGAAATAAGTGGGCCGACCGCTGTCAGGGGGTTGGTGGTTGCGTGTAGCGGTTTTACCGGGTCTGGGGAAGCTTCTTTGTCAGACATGGTGATCATTGATCTAACGCCGAGGTCGAGCGGTCTGAGGGTAGTGGGCTATTGCCGCCGAGGTCGGTGCTTGGAAGCCACTCTAGTTCTGAGGCCGGGGTGTTGAAGCCACGGGTTTTGCTTGCCACTTGTCTCCAGCGAGCTCGCGTCATCTCGGTGGTATATGCTCGGCGGCTTTGCTGAATCTGCTAGTGGTTTTCATAGTGGGGCCCGTAGTTGTGCCGAGGATGATTTCCTCGGTTTCATCCTTTTAGTGGCCCCTTACTTTTTGGCCGCTCGCTGCCGTAAGGCCAAGAAGTATTCTCTTGAGTCTTTGGTGGTGAGAGCTTGCTACCGAGGTTGATTCCAGGATTTAAGCCGAGGGCTAAGAAAGTTTATGGGGGCGTTTTTGGGTGTCTGTCCAATCAGGACAGTTTGTCTTTTCGGGCTGTCATGGCATTAAATGCAAGTTTTGGCGGCTTTTCGAATTTCAAAATGTCTTTAATGCCGCCCTTTTTTCCCGAATCCAGAGAAATCCAGGGCATACGATGTCGTTTCGGGTTTTATTAAGAAAAAACACGCGGGTTGACCCGGTGGGCAAAGGAGCCCCATCTTGATGCGACGTCGTTGCAGGGGGATACAAAAGCCTTTTTCTCCTTTTTTCACTTTTCACTCTCACTGTTTATTCTACCGAGTTCTGGGCGATTTCCGGCTATACTTCCCATCGAATCCTGTTTTGCCTGCATCCGTAAGTTTGCTTTTCCTTTCCACTTTCCACTTTTAGCTTTTTTCTGGTGGCTTTTATTGTCACCAATTTGTATTCTCCGGTTTGCTACTCTGTCCGGGGTGTCGTTTTTCTTCTGTTTGCTTAATTTTCCGGCTTCTTTTTGGCTTTTTCAGGCGTGTTTCTGCTTATCTTGTTGATTTCTCCGGCGCTCTTTCCAGCTTCATCTTTTGGTACGGTTTTTTCTTTCCTTTTCTTGTTTTCGAGTATGTCTCGTAGAATCCTGTTTCCCGTTTTTTTTTTCTTCTTCTAGCAGCTCTTCCATGGAGCTGATAGATTACTGGAATAGGGTAATTCGTATACCCGTGTCAGTTAGGAGTCCCCTTCTTCCCCTTCCTAGTAACGTGGCTGAGGATTCGGCTTTGGCCGAGGATATTACGGGTGTGTCCCCTCGGGCCGAGGATCTTTCTCGTGCCCTAGTACCCTATCAAGGTGTGAACAACCCTCTTACTGAGGTTCCTTCCGAGGTTTCGGCCAATCCTGACGCCGAGGACCCTAATTTAGCCAAGTCTTGGGGTGATGAACTAAGTGATGACGAGGCCGAGTCTGCCCCTCGTGGCCCCGTCTGGAGAGGTATCAAGGTGGGCGTTTGTTTGGCCGAGGAGAGAGTGGTAGACACCACTGTTCATGTGGAGACGACCGTGGGCCCTCTGAGCTCGAACACCTCCTCATCGTGCTCGATTTCCTTAGTCGACTCTGATGACGAGGGCCCGTTCCTTGAGTCAATTTTTGGGAAGTCTTTGCGCGGGGGTCCTATGTACAGGCAATGCCAAGGTAGGTGGGTAGCGGTTACTCCTCGACAAGCGAGGTTTCTCCTTGCGAGCTTTGGAGTGAAGGTTAGCTTGCACTGCAAGTTCGATGATGAAGTATTTTCTGCTCCGGACTATCCATCTAACACCCCTATGAGGGTGTTTTTGAGCCGAGACCGTATTGCGTTAAGTCTGATTGCTCAAATTTTCACCAGGGAGAGAGTCCTGCACTTCCGTCAGATCGAAAGAAGCCTGCAACGTCGGCAACTTGGTAGAATGGCGAGTGGAGCTGAGGCCTCTGTTTCTGGGCGAGCTGGAAATGATGGCGAGAAGGTGCCTCACTACTTGAGGCCCTTCGAGAATAAGATAGGCTTGTCGAATGTAGAAGAATGGTCTCGGGCGTACGACTCCAATTTTTTCCGAGGTTTGGTTCCTGATCTGAGATTGGGTATTTCCGAGCTGCGCAGTCTTCGTAGCTACGTGGGCTTCTACTCTAGTCTTTTCGAGTCATCGGGGCTGCGTCTGCCTCTTGAACCCTTTATCTGCGAGTTTATGACCCAGAAAAGCTCTGTCCCTTTGGACCTCTCGCCCAACCTTACCCGAGTACTGGTCAGCTTCATTATCTGTACCCGGTCGAAGGGGTTCGAGCCGACACTTTTGCTCTTCTGTTATTACTACAAAGTCAGTATCTCCATGAATCGGCTGACTGTCTTAAGGCATCCCTATGGATTTCTCCTGCTGGCCAGCTTCGGCAACAAAGATCATCGGTGGTCGGAAAAGGTCCTCCTGGTGGAGTCTAGCCGAGGGTGGAATTTCGAGGCTCCTGAGGGAAAACCCCATGGTCTTTTGAAGACAAAGAATTTGGGTGCTACCGATGAGGCCGTGAAGAGCGCCATTGAGGCCCCCTTGTTGAATGATGAAGGGGTGCAGGTTCGGTCTTATAACTGGAAGGCCATAGTTGGGGATGAGGGCCTGTTGTCCAAGTTCCGGGTCTCAGCGGTCAGTGTCGAGGGGGTGGAGAGGGTTTACTCGGACTTTGAGTATGTGAGCCGAGAGGGGTGGGCCCTTCACCAGGGATGGGTGTTTGACTCCGAGTGCAAGGGTATAGACGGGTCCAAGTGCTCGACACCAGGTTAATACTGTTACTTCTGCTTTGCTTATTTTTCAGTCATTTTTGTTGTACTTGTCTCTTGATTTCTGATGCGAGCTTTCTGATTTGCAGATATGGTTTTGACTCGGGATGCCATTTTGGCCTGGAAGAAGGTCAAGGAGGAGCGGAGGCGGGCGAGGCGGGGCTTCTTCTTCTGCAAAAGCTGGCGATGGAAGTCTTTGAGTTGCTACCTATGGTCGGCGTTCTGGAAGATCCTACGAAGGTGGCCCCCGCTTTCACTGCCCCGGCTCCCAAGGCGAAGGGCAATTAGCCCGTCTCTGACGTCCCGAGGCCCAAGAGGCAGAGGCTGGGAACTACTCAAGGTTAGCTTCATGATTCGACTCTGTAGAGCTTCAATCGACCTCGGCCCGGCCCCTACTCCCTGGAAGCGAGGAGGTGGCCAATAATGACTATATTATCGGTCACATTTGTAAGACGATCAACAACTTTCCTGCCTCCTTTGCCGGCTATGGGCAGAGATTGATGGGCCAGAGTGTACCGGTCAAGTCCGTGGAGACCATGTTCCCTGCTAGGGAGTTTCAATTGAACGATCTGTGCGTGATGGCCATGAGCGTGGTAGGTGGATCTTGTTCTTTTATTCTTTACTTCTTGATTTGGTTTGTTTGCTCATTCTGTTTTTGCTCCTGCAGCTCGGCATCGGTCTCGCGACTTACAACGCCTAATTTGGGTAAGGTTCCAGAGTCAGAGAGGCTGGAGGCGGGCTTTGTTGAAGCGAAGGGGAGATCTCATCTTCGTAGCCGAAAGATAACGTCCACGGAGGGCAGCTGTGAAGAAGCCGAAGATCGAGCTCTCCCAACTCTAAGGCTGAAAAGATCAGCTGGTGGCGAGGAGAAGGTGTTGTAGGATAGGGTCGACGAGAAGGATCGAAAGGTGGCCGAGCTCGAGGCCAAGTTGAAGGATACGGCGGGTGAAAACGGCTGAGGGTCGAGTTGGTGCATGGCTTTGATGAGGAGGAGGTTTTGGAGAAGTATCAGGGCTTCTTTGGCTTACGGAGGAGGCCACGATTACATGGAGCCAGTAGAGTTCAAACTTTGCAGGCGCGGTAGCGGTTGGTGTGCCAATGCCGGAGGTGGTGAGGATGTCGGGTCTTGCCTCCCACGGTTCGGATGCAGATATTACTGCTTTGGCTCCCGAGTGGCTCCCTCCCTTTGCCGAGGTGAGCAATCTTTTTGCCCTGATGGCTCGTGAAAAAGTTTGGGTGAAGGAAAGCTACCACCATTTCGCGGTGCTGAGGGACGTTTCTCCTCTCCAGGTCGAATACGTCGGCGATCGATTGATGGTGGAGCTCGAGGGCCAGAAAACCAGCTGGGAAGAGTTGTCCAAGCATCAATATGACTCTGAGCAGGTGGCGGCTTGCGAAGAAGAAGCCCGCGAGAGGGAAGAGAGGGTAGAGTAGGTTTATAAATAATGAAAACAATGTTTTCTAATGGTATTATGTTTTCTGTAATATTACTTGTGGTGTGATTTTGTAAGTATTTTTCTGTGTTTCCTGTTTCTGTCTGTATTTCCTGTTATTACTTTTTTAAGGCATTAGAGCTTGACCTCTCCTCGACTAGGCGAGGAGGTTTTGAAGGCATTAGAGCATGGCCTCTCCTCGACTAGGCGAGGAGATTTTTGACAAAAGACTGATCGATCTTAGATGCATGGTTTAAAGAGGCAAGTTCTTATCGATGGTTTTCTTTATAATAGAAATAGCAGATCACTGATAATACATTTTCAAGTGGTCTAAATGCCAGGGGTTTTTTAGTAGGGTTCCATCTGGTTTTGCAAGCCTGTAGGTTCCAGCCCGAATGGTGTCTGTGATTTGGAATGGTCCTTCGCAGTTGAGAGAAAGCTTGTTTCCAATCACCTCGATTTTCCTTAGTACTAGGTCGCCGACCAAGAATGTGCAAGGATTCAATCTTTTGTCGTGATGGACCTTGGCTAGCTTCTTATAATTGATGGCTTTTAACCTGGCTTCGAGCCTTCTTTCCTCCAGGTAATCGAGGTCGAACATCCTTGACTCGATGTTCGCTTCTTCGTTGAAATGGATAACTCTTGTAGTGGGGAGAGCCATTTCTACTGGGGCCATGGTCTCGGTACCGTAGGTCAAAGAGAAAGGTGTTTCCTATGTTGAACCTCGGCGAGATGTTCTGATAGCCCATAAGATGGCAGGAAGCTCCTCGAGCCAAGCGCCCTTCTTTTCATCTAGTCTTCTTTTTAAGGCATGAAGAATTTGCTTGTTACCGGCCTCTGCTTGGCCGTTTCCTTGAGGGTGTGCTACCGAAGACTTCCAGTGGCGTATTCCCCTTTCTTCGCAGCTCACCGTGAATCTGTTGGAGAACTGCGTGCCATGATCCGACACGATGGCCCTCGGCAACCCATATCGGCACCAGATGCTGTCTCGAACGAAGTCGATGGCTCTTTGTTCGGTGATGCTCGCTAGGGGCCTGGCTTTGATCCACTTCGTGAAGTAGTCCACTGTAACTATCACAAATTTGTTTTTGCCTTTGGCTAGAGGGAATGGCCCTATCAGATCGAGTCCCCACATTTCAAATGGCCATGCTGCGATTACCGGAGTTTGAGACGCCGAAGGTAGTCTTGGGATGTTCGTAAATTTTTGACATTTGTCACATTTTCGGGCATATATCTCGGCATCTTTCCTCAATGTGGGCCAGTAGTATCCATGGAAAATGATCCTGTCAGCCAACGTTCGAGCCCCTGGATGGCTTCCACATACCTCTCCGTGTACCTCGGCCAGTAGTCATTGTGTGATTTCAGGCCGGACACACCTTAGGAGAGGCTTGGTGAAAGATCGTATGTATAGTACATCCCCGACTATGGTGTATCTGGTCGACCTTCTTGCCATTGCCCATCCTTGCTCTTTGTCTTTGGGTAGTATCCCCGGGTCGATGTACTTTTTGATGTCGTCAATCCAACACTTCGTGGCCTGCTCTAGCATCATTATTTTTTCTTTATCAATGGACGGGGTATCGAGGATTTCGATCCATGTTTCTGGAGGGAGCTCGCCGAGCTTGCTGGTGGCCATTTTGGAGAGGTGGTCAGCCTTTGTGTTTTCAGCCCTTCTTATTTGCTCCAGTTCCCAATATTTGAATTGGGCGAGGACGCCCAGGGCCAGCTCTTTGTACTTGTCTAGTGTTGGGTGGTTGACCCCATATTCCCCCAAAATCTGCTTCACGACGAGCTGGGAGTCGCTGAAGATTAAGATTTGAGCTGCTCCCATTTCGACAGCCAGTTCGACACCTGCTATCAGCACTTCATACTCGACAACGTTATTTGGTGTTGGGAAGTTGTTCGCTAGTGGAGTGTCCCTGATCTGGTGCGTCGCTTTTCCCTTCTACCGAGGTGAAGGAAGTTTCGGCTATGAAATCTGCCAAGACTTGAGCTCTAATGGATTTTCTAGGGAGGTAGATGATTGCATACTCTGTCAATTCAACGGCCCATCTCATCATCCTTCCAGCGACGTCAGGTCTATGCAGGATCCTTCGCAAGGGCAAGTCGGTATACACCCCGATCGCATGGGCTTTGAAGTATGGTTTCAACTTTCTCACCGTTATCATTAACGCGAATATCACTTTCTCATGGGCGCGATTATTAGGCTCTCTCGCCACGAACCTCTGATCACCCTCGTTTATAACCCGCTGTATAGCTCTTTTGAGATGTATGCATTCTTTCGTGACGTGGCCGATCTCATTGTGGAAATTGCATATTTTCCTTAGGTTTTGGGTATCGAGGGGTGTCTTTATGGGGAAGGGGGGTCGTGTCTTGTTCTCCGTCAAGAAGACATCCATGATGTACTCCCTTGATGCATTGAGAGGGGTGAAGTCCTCTAGCTCGTTGTCTCGCCTTGGGCCCCTGATTTCACCAGTGAATTTTGTGCCTCTTTCCTCCTCTCTCCTCTTTGCTGGGTGGACCTCGTCTTGCCGAGCCCTTCGCGAGAGCAACCACTGTTGGGCCTGCTTCTTTAGGGTTCCCGCGAACACTAGGCACCAAATGTCGTCGAGCCTGGTCGCGATGATCATTTTCAACTCGAACCCTGACACATGATCCAGGGCTGTCGTGGTACCAGTGTAATCTTCAAAGTACATAATCTTTACTTTGGAGGGCACCACTACTTCCCTGATCTGCTTTATGAAAGGCCCTCCTATTTTCTTGATGGTCGTGTTCATTCCAGTGCTCTGTCGAGCTTCTAGCTTTTCCATCCATGCTCTTATCTCGGCATCCGTCATTGGTCTGTCGCCCTGTGCCGAGCTTACGGCTTGCGTGGGGATGCCGTTGGCCCCCCTGTCCGCCTGAGGTACCTCGACCTCTTCTTCGACTGCGTTTCTTATTGGGGATCTAAGGCGAGCTTATTTTGCGAGTTGGTGGGACGGATGTCGGGATCTGGAGAGACCTTTGTTGGTCAAAGACTGAGCACAGGGTTGAGACTCTTCTTCCTCGCTGTGAGCCGGATGGTTTTCTGTATCGGGGGGGGGGGAACCTTAGGCGAGAGTGAATGCTCGTCCTAGATCCCTCGCCGGCAACTCTTTTGCCGAGCCTTGACTTTACGTTGGTGGTAAATTTCACCCTTTTGGGTTTTGCGGTTCCCACCCTTTGCCTGATTGAGTTAGAGCGAGCTGGGGTACTATGCACGTTGATCACGGGCTCGGGTTCTGGGACCCGGGCTACTTGCCATAGTTCGTGCATCCGGCCTCGGCCTTACTCTTGGTGTCGAGGCTCTGATGGTGTACTCCCAATATGCGTATTCTTGGTCTATTTGTTCCTGAGCCGTAGGCTTCTTCGTTTTTGCTTGAGGTCGTTCCTCCTCGTGGGCTCTTGAAGACTCGATTTCAGTGAAGCGACCGTCTTGGGGGTCAACGTCTGTCTCTCTGTTCTTGTCGCTAGAGAGTCGTTTTGTCATTGCGAGTCTTCTTTGGGCTCTCGCTGACACTTCGGATACCGAAGCGCCAGAGTCCTGTCTCGTTGAGAGAGCAGGGCCCCTCGCGCCTCTTCCCTCGTTGTGCTCGGCGGGCTCTTTTTCAGGGTGGTTAGATGTGGCGGGGGTGACATTCTTGGAGGCTTGCTTCTTCGATTTCACCATTCCTTCTCGTTCGTAGACACGACGTGACTGAGAGAATTAGTTGTTTCCCGGCAATGGAACCAAACTGATCACACAATGTTTGTGGTGATCTTGTCTTGTTGTCCACGTATGAAACATGAATGGTAAGGTCTTTGTTCGTTGGTCCTTGTCACGGCTTCCAGCTACCTGCAAGAGATAAACAGTGAACGTCGTTAAGGAGTCGGGGTAGTCCGACTGGAACCCTCCGGCGTGAGAATCAGATTTCTGGTGGGAATGAGTAATAAATACACCGTAATAATAAATGGTCCGATAAGGGGTTTTGATATCTCAAATTGTACCTGCCGCTACAGTTAATGAATGTCTCCTATTTATACCTGATTCTCCTGATGACGTGGCGGCTGCTTATAGGGGAACAAGTTGCGGCGGATATTAAATGCACTGGTGGCTTTGTCAGAAATAAGTGGGCTGACCGCTGTCAGGGGGTTGGTGGTTGCGTGTAGCGGTTTTACCGGGTCTGGGGAAGCTTCTTTGTAAGACCTGATTATCATTGATCTAACGCCGATGCCGAGCGGTCTGAGGGTAGTGGGCTATTGCCGCCGAGGCCGAGGGTACTAGAAGCCACTCTAGTTGCCGAGGCCGAGGGTGTTGGAAGCCATGGGTTTTGCTTGCCACTTGTCTCCAGCGAGCTCGCGTTATCTCGGTGGTATATGCTCGGCGGCTTTGCTGAATCTGCTAGTGGTTTTCATAGTGGGGCCCGTAATTGTGCCGATGATGATATTTGATGGAACAAAAATAATAGTTATAGAGTCAATAAAACACAAAAAATTAAATTGAGGTTAGAAAAATAATAAAAATAATTTACGGAACAAAAGTTTTCCATATAACTAATTCTTAAAAATAAAACAAAAATAATAATTACGAAGTCCATAAAACAAAAAATATAATGGAATTTAGGAAAATCAAAATAATTTAAGAAACAAAAATAATAGTTAACAGTAAAAATAATTTCGTTATTTTGATTTTAGTTTATTTCTTATCAGAAATTTCTTTATTCATAAAATATAAATAAAATTTAATAAAAGTAATCATTCAAAATGAAGAACTTATTTGAGTTCATATTCTATTTCCAGGGCAGAAAAAATTTAAGTTTGTTCGAAAACATTCATTCTACAGAGTTTTTGAATAGTATAAAGTGTTCGGGGTTATCAGACCATGAATTAACACTTAAAATTGGTGTTCCAGTAATGCTCTTGAGAAACATTGACCATGCTGCAGGGTTGAGTAATAGAATAAGACTAATCATCATAAATCATGGGGATCACATTGTTGAAACAAGTTTTTTGAAAGGAAGCAATGTTGGAGAAGATGTTTTTATCCCAAGATTGTCATTAACTTTATCCAATGTAAGACAATCTTTTATGTTCTAGAGAAGACAATTTCTATTACTTGTATTGTATGCAATGACAATTAACAAATGTTAAAGTCAATAATTGCAGATAGTTAGATAGGTCTCTTTTTGAAGAAACCAGTATTTAGCCATAGACAGTTATTTGTCGTAGTTTCTAGAATAACAAAATATTTTGGTTTGAAGATATTGGTATGCGGTGAAGATGAAAAACCAACTAATAAGACAATAAATGTTGTGTATAAGGAAATTTTTTAGAATTTATAATGATTAGTAATATACTTATGTATAATTGTTAATAAACCGATTTTTCTTATTTTATTCTTTAAATTTTTTTATCCTCTTTATTTTGTTTATGTACGATTTAGTTGACGTGCGTATAACGCACAGGTTAAAAAAACTATTTCTGTTAATGGTCAGGTCTAAATTAAATAAGGCTCGATGCTTTAGCTCCAAGGTCCGGCTTGGCTCTAGCTAGTCAAACGATCGAAAGCCACACTAAACCGCTTTATTTTTCAAAAACTCAAACTAAAACTAAATTAAACCACTCGATTTTGTGGCGTAGCAGCTCCATTTAACAACCCTACTAAACACAAAAAAATAATTCAATAAATACATAAAATAAAATAAAATAAAATTGGTATTTTCTCATTATTGTCGAGACCAGAAGTTATCTTAATGTTGAAGTGGCAAGGAATGTACTTTTTTGCCAATAGTAGGACATGGCAATCTTCAAAGTTGTGAATCCAGTCAACTCTTAATATGTTGACCAAAATTTTAGTACATTATACATGGGCCTACTCATATTAAATGCACAATCTTTAGCATATGAGCAATGGTTTCAATGTTATGGAAATTTTTTGTTATTTAAATTATTGTTTAATAAAGTTTTTGGGCTAATAATAAAAGTTGCTATTGATTCTTATTATTTTCAAGATTCTATGCACTAAGTTGTTGTAATAAAGTCTATTAACTAGTTAAATGTTGTTTAAGTTTGATATAGACTTCTCTTAATTTATTTAGACCAAATACAAATTTGTGTTTTTTTTAATTGTTTTAATTGGCATATTTTGGCAAAATGAAAATTTACCAAGTGTTGCTTATTAAGAGCACAAAATTATAATTTATCATAAACGATAACTAAAAAAGTGCTGTAAATCCAAAATAATACATGAATGCAGACTGCCGTCAAATACGTACCGTCCCAATGGCCAGACCGGTGCGTTAGCCGGTTTGAAATTTACAACTATGGTTATATGGTTACCTTTTTAACTAAGATGTTCTTTAATGAAACTATGAACAATGCTTTGATACCAATCGTAAGGTCTTTTTCAGCACAAATAATATGATCACAAGTTAATCAACTCCAAGTAAACGATAACACTTTGTAAGTAAATGTAGAATAATTATACAGTTATGATTGGTTTAATAGAGTTTTACACAAGATAGTTTAAATTGTGATCTCTCAAAATAAGTTATGATGTTATCTTGTGTGTGTAATTTAATAATGATTTATGATTGATTGCAACCAATATATAGATTAATGTTTGATTACAAATATATAGATTAATGTTTGATTAAAAATAAAATGAAACATGTAATCAAAAGTAAAGTTAATTAAAGTTAAACTTCTGATAAATGACTTAAATATATCAAATACTAAATTGATTACAAAGATGTATAATAAATGATGTAGATGACATGTGACTTTCAATATCATCTTCTTATACACTATATTGAATGAAAAAATAATTGAATATTGTAGATTGAGATTGAAGAATTTGTATAATTATCGAATGACAATCATCAATTCAAGCCATGCATCACTTCAAAAGTCTTGCTCTTAGTATTCTAACTCCCATGTACCTACACAGTAAATAAAATAGGATCGTTTGTTAATTCAATAAATTCAATCTACTTGTAAAACAAATGAATGGTTGAATATATGTATTAGCTATTATTAAATACCTTCCAAGCATCATCACAGTAGCTTGAGGATTAGTCCCTGGGGAGGAATCAAAAGTTGATCCATCAATGACTCGAAGTGCATCCACACCGAAGACTTTATAGTCATGATCAACCACTCTTCCAACTTGACAACCTCCATGATAATGCCATATGGTCTTCACTGTATCTCTACAAAATTGTTCTAGAGAGGTAGAAGTATTAGCATGTACGGGGAAGTTTTGAGGCAAGCGCGTAGTAATGTCGAGAATGTCTTGCCCCGAAAGGGAAGAAACTTTGTAATTTGAGAATGCCCTTGATTCAACTATGCGTAATATAGTTTCAACCCCTCGAACACATCTTTGCAAGTCTACAGGGTCTTTGAAGTAGTTGAATGTGACTGCAGGGTTGTCACTTGGATTTCGGTTCCGAAGCTCTAAATGGCCAAAGGATTGCGGGCCTATAAACTTCGTAAGTATGAATCCACCCATCTGAAATTATAAAATAAATTGATTAGATAGTGGCTTTATGTTCCTCTAAAGGAAAAAGAGTACTAGGGTTTCAAGTACTAAGTTTAATGGGTTAATATAGCTACCGAGGTCCTAATATAGTCTAGGAAACCATGGGTATTACTTGAAGTTTGAAATATATTTGTAATAAAAGTAACTAATGTGAACATACCCTAAAGGAATAGTTTCCGTAGGCACTAGGACTTGCAAATCCAAGGTTAAGGCCACTTCCGCCTTCTATGTAGTTTCCAGAGGGAGTAATTGCGGCAAGTACAATCGCGTCGATGTCAACGGGGATTGGAGAGGGTACAAATACATTGTTCATTGGGTTATCCTTCATGCCTTGACCAACTAAGGGTTTATCTAAAACAACTTTGATGTTATGGGACTGAAGATGCTCTTTTGGGCCCAAGCCACTTAACATCAAAAGTTGTGGGCTTCCTAAAGCTCCCGCCGAAAGTATAATTTCATTCTTGACGTCATCCTTCAAATATGCTATATGTCTGTGCCCTGATGCATCTCTGAAGACCACTCCATTGGCCACGGGTCTTGATTTTCCTGTTTGAGCGAACACAAACTTGTTAATACATGAATTGAAAATGGTCTGCAACCCATAAAGTGAAAATATATGTATACATATACATTCATCTATTGTTGTGAGTGTGTATGCATTTATAGGGAATGTAGACAAACCTTTTGTGTTAAATAGTATTCTGTGAACAGTTGCGCGAAGCAAAACAGTAATGCGTCTCGGGTTGGCATATTCTAGTAAATCCGCTGAAGTATGTCTATTCCCCCGTGCATCAACTATCGTGCCCCCAACCTTAGTCCCAGTTACATGATCATATGTAAACCCATTGTAAGGTGTCACCCCTGCCTCCACCATTCCACCCCTAAGTGCAGATTGCCAACCCCTAACTAGTGGCTGAAAAACAACCTTGTTTTCAACCCACCCGAACGACTCATTGACCAATTTGCCATCCCATCCAGCTTCTCTGACATAGCTCGTCTGGGCACGTGAGTAGAAGCCAGCATTGATGGAGGTGCCTCCACCTAGCACTCGTGGACGTACACTATTAACGCCGTCCTCTGACACGAATGGCTGTGAAGGGGATCCGGGAGAACCATCGGTCATGAGTTCAACCCATGGCTCAACTCTCGAGATATTGGGGTTACCGTAGGGAGAGCCACCACGTTCAAGGAGGAGAACCTTATATTTCTCGGAGAGAGTGGCGGCTAATGCACATCCGGAAGTGCCACCACCAACAATGATGTAGTCGTAGTAAGAAACTCTTGGAGCAGTGGTTGCGTGGCGCATGAAGCTGAAGTTAGGAGCTGTGACAAGGGAGAGGGGAAAGGAATAAGTATTATTAATACATTTTAGTGAGAAAACACCTAGTAAGCTAGCTAGGAGTAAGAAAAAAGATCAAACAAAACAAAATGAAAAACTGTACCATTTTCAGCCAAGGAGAAGCCATGAAAGAAGAGAACTGCAAGGAGAGCAGCATTAATTAATCTCCAACCCATCTTGAGATTACCACCACCTTTCTGATCACCTTCAAGAACTGTGTGTGTGTGTGTGTGTTAAGAGAAAGAGAGAGAGAGAGAGTGAAAGCAGATATATGAATTGAATAAGAGAATGTTTGATGCAAAAGAAGAGAACTCAATTCCACTTATATACATATTGAGGCAAAGAATCTGCTTTGTGGGGGGCGTGTGGAACATGTCAAATGTTCATTTTGACTTTGCCAATATATAACGACCAAGTCAACTCTCTAAACTTTCATTGTCTTTGCAAGGGAAGTTCATATATACATTGCTACAGTAATGGAAGTCAACGCTATTTAGTTCCATCAATTGGTATGAATTGGTACTCGTGTGTCTCGTGAGTCGTCACTATGATGGTGTCAATGAAAGCTACTAGTCTTTTTAGAGCTATCCAATTCATTGTTACATTAATTGGAACCTTTATATATATATATATATATATATATATATATATATATATATATATATATATATATATTGGTCCACTTTCCAAAATTTTAATTCGTTCCAATACCGTATTTTTTTCAAACCGAAAAAGAATACTTTTATGGGTAAAAAGACTACGATACACTTTATGAGCATGAAACATGCTACGAAAATGGATCACAGTGTATTGATTATTGAACCGCAATGTATCAATTTTATTGCATTGATTTTTACATCACGATGTATTAATGTTTGAACCATGATTCATCTGTTTAATTAGGTGTATCAATTATTGAACTACGATGCTTTAATTTTATTGCATTACTTTTGTATTGCAATTCATCAGTTTAGTTGTTTAGTCTATTTATAACATGATTCATCAGTTTAATTAGGTGCATTGATTCAAATATTGATGTATCGCGGTTTAAGCATTGCCCCCCCAAAAATGTACTCTTTCGGTTTGAATAAAAAGACATAAGACTTGAGCGATTGAAACTTTTGAAAAGTGAACCAATCCATAATTTTTTAATTGTTCAAGTTCAAAAACATAAGTGTAAAACGATAGACTGTTTGAATATAAAATTAGTTTAGTGCAACTTTTTAATATTTTGTCAAAAGGATTTATGAGTTGGACTAATAGGCCATGTAACTTAATTTGTTCTCTCTCTCTCTCTCTCTCTATATATATATATATATATATATATATATATATATATATATATATATATATATATATATGTTTGTAAGTCAGTTAATGTATCGGATTTTGGTCCAAATTCAATGTAAAATTTCAGATATGAATTTGTTTAATGATTCAATAACCCGAATCTCTGATAATTTTATTTACTTAGCAGATCGGTCGTGGATTCACCTATATCTGATCCATTAAAAATTTGATTCGATCGAAAAATAACATATTTATTAGGCAAAAATTTGTGTAGGAAGAAATTTGGTAAGACGAGACTCTATTTAGAAATTACCGAGGGAGAAGTTTGTTTCCTTTTTTTTTTTCTATATTAATTTAATATCATTAGTTGATAATTTAAGAATTTTATAAAAAAGTATGTACACAGACTCGATAGATAGTTTTGTCTAACATTTACCACTTCAACATTTTTGTATTTTGGAATTCAAGCGCTGACCATTCATACCCTTTCCAAAGTCAAAGAGTCTTAATATTTGATTTGGTCATCAGCTTGAAAACTGAAGACCTGCCCATATGAATTGCCAAAGTCAGTAGTTGACATCCATAACAGTACCCCCACCCCAAATCTGTATCTTAGCCTCGATGTGTATATAAGTGAAGTTGAGTTTCTTTCATTTGCATTAAACATTCTTCATTTATATTTCTTCCCCCTCACTGTCTATCTCTATTCACAAACAAACACATACAGAGTTCTTGAACGTGAAAGGTGGTGGGTAATCTCGAGATGGGTTCTACAGCCTGGTGGAGATTGATTAATGCTGCTCTCCTTGCAATTCTCTTCTTTCATGGCTTCTCCTTGGCCGAAAATGGTACGGTTTTAAATTTCTTTGATATTTCTTCTTACCCTTAGCTGGTGTTGTCTCTCTAAAATGTGATTCTTATTCTTTTGCTACCTCCCTTGTCACAGCTCCTAACTTCAGCTTTATGCACCACGCAACCAGTGCTCCAAGAGTTTCATACTACGACTACATCATTGTTGGTGGCGGCACTTCCGGATGTGCATTAGCCGCCACTCTCTCCGAGAAATATAAGGTTCTCCTCCTTGAACGTGGTGGCTCTCCCTACGGTAACCCCAATATCTCGAGAGTTGAGCCTTGGGTTGAACTGATGACCGACGGTTCTCCTGGATCCCCTTCACAGCCATTCGTGTCAGAGGACGGCGTTAATAGTGTACGTCCACGGGTGCTTGGTGGAGGCACATCCATCAATGCTGGCTTTTACTCGCGTGCGCAGACGAGCTACGTCAGAGAGGCTGGATGGGATGGAAAATTGGTCAATGAGTCGTTTCGGTGGGTTGAAAACAAGGTTGTTTTTCAGCCACTAGTTAGGGGTTGGCAATCTGCACTTAGGGGTGGAATGGTGGAAGCAGGGGTAAGGCCTTATAATGGGTTTACATATGATCATGTAACTGGGACTAAGGTTGGGGGCACCATAGTTGATGCACAAGGGAATAGACATACTTCTGCTGATTTACTAGAGTATGCAAACTCTAGACGGATTACTGTTTTGCTTCGCGCAACGGTTCACAGAATACTATTTAAGACAAAAGGTTTGTATGCCTTCCTTTGAAATGCGTATGCAATCACTTGCTCATAGAAATGTATTATTGTGTATATATACATATATTTTCACTTTTAGGAACTATATATCATTTTAAATTCAAGCATTAACAAGCTTTGTCTTCACTCTAACAGGAAAATCAAGACCCGTGGCTAATGGAGTGGTCTTCACAGATGCGTTGGGGCATAGGCATAGAGCATATTTGAAGGATGGATTCAAGAATGAAATTATACTTTCTGCAGGAGCTTTGGGTAGCCCCCAACTTTTGATGTTAAGTGGCTTGGGCCCGAAAGATCACCTTGAGTCACATAACATCAAAGTTGTTTTAGATAAACCCTTAGTTGGTCAAGGCATGAAGGATAATCCAATGAATAATGTCTTTGTACCCTCTCCGATCCCTGTTGACATCGATGCAATCGTACTTGCTGCTATCACTCCCTCTGGAAACTACATTGAAGGCGGAAGTGGCCTTAACCTTGGATTTGCAAGTCCTAGTTCCTATGGAAACTTTTCTTTCAGGGTAAGTAAATATTACTTTCTTATCAAACACTTCAAAGTTTTAGTAAATCACAAATTTTTAACAACCTTTGCTGCTGCTTTAGCACATTAAACTTAGTATGCTTAACATCTATCGTTGCTTGTGCTTTGGTGAAATTCATAGCTACTAACAAATTGATTACTTTATAATTTCAGATGGGTGGATTTATACTTACGAAGTTCATGGGTCCGCAATCCTTTGGTCATCTTGAGCTTCGAAACCGAAACCCAAGTGACAACCCCGCAGTCACATTCAACTATTTCAAAGATCCTGTAGACCTGCAACGATGTGTTCGTGGAGTTGAAACCATATTGCGCATAGTCGAATCAAACGCATTCTCGAAGTACAAAGTTTCTTCCCTTTCTGGGCAAGACATTCTCGACATTACCACACGTTTGCCTCAAAACTTTCCAGTACATGCTAATACTTCTACCTCTCTCGAACAATTTTGTAAAGATACAGTGAAGACTATATGGCACTATCATGGAGGTTGCCAGGTTGGAAGAGTGGTTGATCATGATTATAAGGTCTACGGTGTGGGTGCGCTTCGAGTCATTGATGGATCAACTTTTGATTCCTCGCCAGGAACTAATCCTCAAGCTACTGTGATGATGCTCGGAAGGTACATGGGAGTTAGAATACTAAGGGAAAGACTTCAGAAGTGATGGCTAGAATTGATGATTCTCATTCAATAATTATGCAAATTCTTCTCTCTTAATAATCTATAAATATTCAATTGATTTTTTCCTAGTGAAAGTTCTTGAGAAGATATTGGCGAAAGTCCCATAACGTGAGATATGTCAAGTGCTACAGGTTTAGCTCAATAGATTAAGTGACATTGAATTTATTCACATAATTGTAATTAATTTATCATTTAATATAACTGTGGAATTTATCAGATTTTTACCTTTACCTTTATTTTTAATACAATTTCCATGTTTTGAAATTTTATTTTGGGGGTGGGGGTCTTGTTAAGATTCTTTCAGTCAGCTAGAAAACTTTAAACATTTTTTCACATCTTAAAACTTCTTTTCATGTCAAAAACCCCCATCATGAATAGTAAGAACTAAGTGTACTTCTATTAGGAGTACAAAAACTAGGAAAAATTGCGGGCCTATTTACTTTAAAATTTTTAATTTGTTTCAATACCGTATTATTTTTTTCAACCGAAAAATGATATTTTTGGAGGCGAAACGACTGCGACATCCTTAATGAGCCTAAGACGTGCTACAAAAATGCGCCGCGATTCAAAAATTTATGCATCGCGATTCAGAAAAAATGATGTATTGAGATTCAAATATTTTTGAAAATGCACCACGATTCAAAAATTCATGTACCGCAATTCAAAAATTTAAGTTCAGATCCAAGGTTGACAGGTTGTTTCCTATTGTCTTGTTCACACATAAATGCAAAAAAAATAAAAATAATAACAAACCAAAGTAAGTGGGAAGACCAAATAATGGAACAACATGTAAGAAAGAAACTTAGGGAGAAAGTTAAAAACTTCATTGTCTTTCCCCTTGAATTCTTAATCTTTGTATTTTTTTGTATCGCGATTCAAATAATTGATGTATCGTGATTCAAAAATTGATGCATCGCGATTAAAAATTAAAAAAAAATGATGTATCGCGATAGTTAAACCAAACCCAACACATTAACGAACTGGTTTTTGATCCCTATTTTAAATGCTTTTCAAGATGGAAACCACCCCTTATTATTTTACTCTCTCTCTCTCTCTCTCTCTCTCTCTCTCTCTCTTTCTCCTTACTTTCTCGATCTCCAGCTTCCACAGCTGCTCACTGCATCCATCTTCTTCAGACACCCAAAAACTTCACCAACTTTCTATAAAATTTACCCCCTGTGCAAATTATGCACCTAATCTCTCAAATGGTTCATCTTTTACAGTTAATCACAATATATCTCAATAAAGAGCCAACCATGAAGCAATTACACAAATAAGCAAGTACATATTAAAAACGAGATGAAGAAATGTCGACCCACCAAACGCCCCTTACTCCCCCAAATCACTCAAACACCCGAGATCCTTCCCACGATCCCTCAATCACATCTTCAAAGAGCAGAGACTTCAATTTTGTTCATCCTGGTGGGTATTCTAATCGGCTCAACTTTCTTCGTAATCCAACCCTCTCTATCAAGAATTGTTAGAAATATAGGTCCAATCCTTGTTAGCTTATTTGGGCCCAATTACTTTGTTAGTAGGTTAGTAGCCCATTTGCATTAGTTTTTAGATATAAATAAATGTAATAGTTCTTTTAGGAAATCAATTCAATTCAATCAATAACAAAATTTAGTTTTTCTATTTCTCTCTCTTTCTTTGCCTGTGTACGAGAGCTTCATCTTCCATCACCTCCGACCACCACCGTCAATGGTGGTGGTCCGGCAACCAACCAAGCTTCTTCAACTACCCATCATTCACCAATCTTGACATGGTATCAGAGCAAAGATCCATTATATCAGATTTTCCATCGTCATCTTCGCCGCCCAACAAGCCCAGCAACAACAACGATTTCAAGATTAGGTTCCAGACCTTCGACCCATTCCATAATCCATATCTCAATTTCATCAAGGTTCGACAACCCATCCATTGTATTACTTGTATTACCAATATCAAGAACCCCAACAATACCAATCTTCCCCAATTCACAGAACCCCAATTTCCCAAACAGTTCACTTTCCTACCCAGATGCCAAACAATTGCAGATTAGAAACCCAAGAAAATTAATCAATCATTCCCGAAAAACGAGATTCTCAACACAAATCTTGATATCAGTACATTACTAATTCGTCGTCGTCGTCAACAATTCCTTACCTTCGATTGATGAGGCCTTACAGTGGCAACCGAATTCAGAACGTAAACAAAACAGAAGCAGAAGCACTACATCAATGGACGTCGGGGCGAGAGTCAATCGCTCTAGCGCCATATAAACTGTGTTGTGGCGGCAGACTTATGGAGGCACGTGACTTAACGGCGGCGAGGACGGGAACAGGGCTCCGAGACTGCCGCGATGGACGTGGTAGGAGATTCTGGTTCTCATACAAGGTAAGAGGGTCGCGGAGAACCGGGTTCGTCGGGGTCGGACCGCCGGTCTCAGTTTCGGGTCGGCTCAGGTGGAGCCGAAGTGGGCTTCGGTCTCTTCTTACTGTAAACAACACGGTGTCAACAGGGGGCCGGTTCAGTCCCGGAAAAGATGGAGCAATCTTGCCGGATTGTGCGATGGCGTTTTTGTATCTGCTGTGCTCGGTTAGTATTAGGACTAGCTTGCAGAAGTTTTTGGGGTTTTCTCCGTCTCCTGGGGCGGCCTCCATTGGGAGAAACAAACTGGTTTTGAAATCAAGGCACACAACACAAAAGCCAAGTAACAGCAACAATTTCAACAAAAGCCAGTTTCCCAAAGTGGGCAGAAATAGAGGCACAGGCCTTTCAGGCCCAAAATGGCATTTTAGACATCAACAAATTCAGGCCCAAAGTGGCACATCAGCAATATTCAGGCCCAAAGTGGCACATCAACAAATTCAGGCCCAAAGTGGCACATCAGCAATATTCAGGCCCAAAGTGGCACATCAACAAATTCAGGCCCAAAGTGGCACATCAGCAAGATTCAGGCCCAAAGTGGCACATCAACAATACTCAGGCCCATAGTGGCACATCAACCCTAATCTGGCCCATAAAGGCCCATTTGCCGTAAAGGCCCATATGCCGTATAGGCTCATTTGTTTGCACTTCTCCAACTCGATCATTTCACAATAGTTGCATGTTCGAGTTGAGGGGGCGTGTTAGAAATATAGGCCCAATCCTTGTTAGCTTATTTGGGTACAATTACTTTGTTAGTAGGTTAGTAGCCCATTTGCATTAGTTTTTAGATATAAATAAATGTAATAGTTCTTTTAGGAAATCAATTCAATTCAATCAATAACAAAATTTAGTTTTTCTATTTCTCTCTCTTTCTTTGCCTGTGTACGAGAGCTTCATCTTCCATCACCTCCGGCCACCACCGTCAATGGTGGTGGTCCAGCAACCAACCAAGCTTCTTCAACTACCCATCATTCACCAATCTTGACAAGAATCAATCCGCCAACCACCTAGTTTAGCTCTGAAAATTTTGATAGTTGATATTTGTTGGTAACTGTTATTGGGTCATCTCACCCAAAAAGCTAGCTTAGGGCTCAAAGGGTGAGGCATTCCCTCGCACTTATTAAGTGATGTTTTGTGCTATTAGGTCTCTTCATCCCAAAAACTAGCCGGAAGGTGATACTCAAACAAAACAAACAAACCTGTTCAATTGAACTGTCGGTCAAGAAAGTCCTTTTATTGTTTAGCTTGGTGCAACCCCTTTTGTAAATCAAATCTCTGACACTCTTTAGATTTGGGTATCTTGAGAAAGAAAAAAAAAAGAGAGGCAATCTTAGGGGAAAGAATGCCTTTAAAGACTTCAAATTTCATAATCATCATACCAAAACACTTACCCGATTGTCACATAAGGCTCAACCTTATGGAGCCTATATATATTTCCTCTCTTGACCTTCACAAATACACCACAGAATATATGGATGGAGAGAAGAAGACTACTTAGAACACAGTGCATAGACACTACTCTTACCATAATGAGAATAATTTGACATTCTCGACGAGGTTGGTAGTAGACAAGCATATATACTGTTAGCAATTGGGCTTGTGGCCCAATCATTTACTTCCGCTCACATGAAATAATATATTTATATTATTACACGATTCAAAAATTCATGTACAAAATTTTAAGTTTAGATCCAAGGTTGACAGGTTGTATCCTATTGTCTTGTTCACACATAAATGTCAGAAAAAAAAAAGAATAACAAATCAAAGTAAGTAGGAAGACCAAATAATGGAACAACATGTAAGAAAGAAACTTAGGGAGAAAGTTAAAAACTTCACTGTCTTTCCCCTTGAATTCTTAATCTCTGTATATTTTTGTATCGCGATTCAAAAAATGATGTATCTCGATTCAAAAATTTATGTATCACGATTCAAAAATTGATGCATCGGGATTAAAATTTTTTTAAAAAAATGATGTATCGCGATAGCTAAACCCAACCCAACACATTAACGAACTGGTTTTTTATCCCTGTTTTAAATGCTTTTCAAGATGGAAACCACCCCTCATTATTTTACTCTCTCTCTCTCTCTCTCTCTCTCTCTCTCTCTCTCTCTCCTTACTTTCTCTCCAGCTTCCATCCATCTTCTTCAGACACCCAAAAACTTCACCAACTTTCTATAAAATTTACCCCCTGTGCAAATTACACACCTAATCTCTCAAATGATTCATCTTTTACAGTTAATCACAATATATCTCAATAAAGAGCCAACAATGAAGCAATTACACAAACAAGCAAGTACATATTACAAACGAGATGAAGAAATGTCGACCCACCAAACGCCCCTTACTCCCCCAAATCACTCAAACACCCGAGATCCTTCCCATGATCCCTCAATTACATCTTCAAAGAGCAGAGACTTCTGTTCATCCTGGTGGGTATTCTAATCGGCTTAACTTTCTTCGTAATCCAACCCTCTCTTTGAAGAATCAATCCGCCAACCACCTAGTTTAGCTCTGAAAATTTTGATGGTTGATCCTTGTTGGTAACTGTGTTGTATGCAATTAGGGTTCTATTATGCATTTACAATTTTTTTTACTTACAGTATTATAGGAACATTTATTTCAAAAATGGTCTTTTTGGTGGTTTTAAAAAAAGAAGGGTGGATTGGAGGGTTACAAATTTTACAAAAGGGACCGGCCAGAATTTTACCCATAAAACTACCACAAGTTTGTACAATTATTATGGTGCTAACGAAAGCTATTACGCTTTAGTTCAAGTCCTTTTAGAGCAGTCCAAAATGAACTTCATTGTTACGCACTTTGATGGGGTAAATTCAGGCCGGTCCCATTCTTAAATTTTCAAGGGTGATAACCTGACCGATACCTTTTGGTGTAATTATAACCTCTCCAATTCCCTTTCTTTTTATTCAACCGATAAAGTATACTTTTGGGGATAAAAAGACGAATATACCATTAATAAAAATGAACCATGCGTACTATTTCTCTTTCTCTCTCTTCTTTGAATGCGGTCCCCCACCACGCATACTTCTCTTTCTCTCTCTTCTTTGAAAGCCATTTACTACCCCTTGCACAGTTGCAACCCATTCCCACGAGTCCAGATCTCCTGTACCACTTGTGTGTACCACTGGTGTATCACTTTTCATCCCCACCATTGCATCACAATTAGTGCATCTCAACCAATGGTTGAGATGAAAAATGGTACACCAGTGGTATAGGAGATCTGGACTCCATTCCCACACATTAACATTTCTTCTTCCCTAAGCCATCCAAGGAGTCATTTTTGCATTGCTCCATGTTATTAATATATGACGTCTGCTAACCTTTTTGTTATTTTTTAACCATTGCCAGTGCAAGTGAATTTCACGCTTCTACGATTGAGTAAGGTAGTGTTTGGTAACATTTCTATTTCTTTTTTTTGTTTCACATATTTCTGTTTTACTTTGTTTCTATTTTTTTTTTATTTTGGACAAGAAACAAAAACAAGTTTGATAGCTGTTTTTATTTCTATTACGAAAAAGAAACAAAAGCTAATCATTTTGTACAAATATTTTTATTTCATTTCACAAAGTTATATTATTTTTCAAAAAAATTAACACATTACAACTTTGATAATATTATATTATATCCAATTCGAACGGGTAGAATAATAATTCACATGATTTCATCTACTATTAAAAAAATGTGGATAAGTAGCTTCCCATCCGTTGGGTTGGGTTGGAACGGGTGATGGGTCGAAACTCATTAGAACCCGAATATCAAACTGATTGAAATTGGCCGTGTTAAACGCGTGACGTGTTAAAACGGGACGGCTCGTCTTAATCTATATTTTCTCCCTAAATTTCATAATTTTATAGAGTAAAAGCTATCGAGTCAAAATGGGTAATGGATTAGACCCGCTTTAACCTACCCGTTAATATTTTTTGGTCAAAACAGGTTACATGTGCAATCCAAAAATATTAACGGGTTCGGTTTGGTCGGGTAATTTTTAGGTCAGGTCGGGTGGGTTAACGAGTCCAGGGTTGTAATTGTTAGGCCTAATACACATACACACACACACACACACACACACACACACACACACATATATATATATATATATATATATAAATTCAAAGGTTAGACCTCATTTAAGTTGACCGATCTTGACTCTTCTAAGTTTCGAAAAAGAATCATTTCTCTTAAAAAAGAAACGATTTTTTTTCATTTCTAAATTTTGGGGAATAATGTGAAACATTTCTAGTTTATTAGAAATAGAAATGATTGTCAAACGTAATTCTATTTCTATTTTTCACAAAAAATTAGAAATAGAAACAAAAAATATTAGAAACGAAATGATTACCAAACAAGCCCTAAGAAACTTATAACCTTCTCTTCTAATTAGGCCCTTCAAGGCACTTATCACTCTTCCAACATGACATTATTTACTTCGTAGCAACATCGGAAAAGGAGAGGGAGACCATGAACTGAGACTATTCTTCACCGGAAACACACAAACACAGTACCACAATCATCATTTCTTGAAAGAGATTTTGTTCGATGCAAACATCGGAGCCTACGACACAAAAAATACGGGCATTGCAAAAAGGTACGATGCAAAAAATACTGGCATCGTATAAAATACGTGCAACGCAAAAAGGTATGACACAAGGATGTGGACCTCGCAATACCAAAATTAGGCATCAGTAATTAATTTTACGCATCGATAGTGTATCTTGCTTTTTAATGATCGAAAACATTTTGTTAATTTAAGAAACGAGTATAGTATATGTATACCTTTAAGGGTTGTCAACTTGTTCGCGATCTTTATTGCAATAGGTACTAGACAATTGGTGAAGGCACTGTCAAAATGAAAACCCTTAGATTCTTCCCGTAAATATAAGTAATAAACGCAGGTGAAATTTGGCCTCCATTTCAGAATACACTACTAGAAAGCGCGCCTTCAGCAACAGAATTATCAGCGACGGAATTTTCCGTCGCTGGAATTAAATTGAAATTAAATTCTGAAAATATTTAGCGACGGAAAATTCCGTCGCTAAAGGTGACCTTTAGCGACGGAATTTTCCGTCGCTGGAATTAAATTAAAATTAAATTCTGAAATATTTAGCAACGGAAAATTCTGTCGCTAAAGGTGACTTTTAGCGACAGAATTTTCCATTGCTGGAATTAAATTAAAATTAAATTCTGAAATATTTAGCAACGGAAAATTCCGTCGCTAAAAGTCACCTTTAGCGACAGAAAATTCCGTCGCTAAATATTTTCAGAATTTAATTTCAATTTAATTCTAGCGACTGAAAATTCCATCGCTAAAGGTCACCTTTAGCGATGGAATTTTCCGTTGCTGGAATCAATATTTGTTTTGAAATATTTGTTTTTGTAAATAAATAATGTTTTGAAATATTTTTTTTGTAAAATCCCTTTGTAAATTTAAAATAAATAATGTTTTGAAATATTTGTGTTTTTGTAAAATCCCTTTGTAATGTTAATTTAATAATATATAGGAAATATTATAATCATTTTAAGGAATGATACTTTATTATTAAGTTAATGTTTGAAATGTTAATTTAATAATATAATATCAATAATTAAAATGATTAGCATCAATATAATTACAAAAATTAAAATATTCACATTACAACTTAACTTAACTTAACTTAACTTAGCGTAACTTAACTTAACGTAATGTAACTTAAATTAACGTAACTTAACTTAACGTAACGCAACTTAACTTAACTTTATTTAACTTAACGTAACGTAATGTAACGTAACGTAACGTAACGTACGTAATGTAAGTTAACTTAACGTAACGTAACTTAACGTAACGTAACGTAACTTAACGTAACGTAACGCAACTTAACGTTACGTAACGCAACTTAACGTTACGTAACGCAACTTAACGTTACGTAACGCAACTTAACGTTACGTAATGTAACTTAACGTAATGTACTGTAACGTAATGCAACTTAATGTAACGTAACTTGGCAGAATGATATAATGGAGTACGATGAACCATTATTACATGAAAACACGCTACACCTATTGGCGAAATGATAAAATGGAGTACGATGAACCATTATAACATGAAAACACGCTACGCCTATTGGCGAAATGGTATAATAGAGTACGATGGACCATTATAACATGAAAACACGATACGCCTATTGGCGAAATGGTATAATGGAGTACGATGGACCATTATAACATGAAAACACGATACGCCTATTGGCGAAATGGTATAATGGAGTACGATGGACCATTATAACATGAAAACACGCTACGCTTATTGGCGAAATGGTATAATGGAGTACGATGGACCATTATAACATGACAACACACTACGCCTATTGGCGAAATGTTATAACTTAACGTAACGTAACTTAACATAACGTAACGTAATGTATCGTAACGTAACTTAACGTAATGTAACGTAACATAGCGTAACTTAACGTAACGTAACATAACGTAACTTAACGTAACGTAACTTAACGTAACTTAACTTAACTTAACTTAACTTTACTTAACTTAACGTAACTTAAATTAACTTAACGTAACGTAACGTAACATAACGTAGCGTAACTTAACTTAACGTAACCTAACTTAACGTAACGTAATGTAACTTAACTTAACTTAACTTAACGTAACGTAACTTAACTTAACTTAACTTAACGTAACGTAACGTAACGTAACGTAATGTAACTAAACGTAACATAATGTAACGTAACTTAACGTAATGTAACTTAACGTAACGTAACTTAACGTAGCTTAACTTAACGTAATGTAACGTAATTTAACGTAACGTAACGTAATGTAACTTAACGTAACGTAATGTAACGTAACTTAACGTAATGTAACGTAACTTAACTTAACTTAACGTAACGTAATGTAACTTAATGCAACGTAACGTAACTTAACGTAATGTATCAATTCGTTTAGCGGGTTACCCTAATTGGAAAACACCTCAATTTGTTCACAACAATGCATCAATTTGTTTAGCGGGTTACCCTTATTTTAAATTATGAAAATATTTAGCGACTAAAAATTCCGTTGCTGGAATTAAATTGAAATTAAATTATGAAAATATTTAGCGACAGAATGTGCTAGAGACATGCAACACAGTACGACCACATGCAAATTCAAATTTACACTATTTATATAATTTTATTATTATTATTTTCTTAAATATATAAATTAATTTGTAATGTGAATATTTTAATTTTTGTAATTATATTGATGCTAATCATATTAATGAATGATATTATAATATTAAATTAATATTTCAAATATCAATTTAATAATAAAATATCATTCATTAAAATGATTATATATATATATATATATACACACACACACACACACAAAGGGTTTTTACAAAAAACAAATATTTCAAAACATTATTTATTTTAAATTTACAAAGGGATTTTACAAAAGCAAATATTTCAAAACAAATATTAATTCCAGCGACGGAAAATTCTGTCGCTAAAGGTGATGTTTCGAAATATTTGTTTTTGTAAAATCCATTTGTAAATTTAAAATAAATAATGTTTTTAAATATTTGTTTTTTGTAAAATCCCTTTGTGTGTGTGTGTGTATATATATATATATATATATAGGAAATATTATAATCATTTTAATGAATGATATTTTATTATTAAATTAATATTTGAAATGTTAATTTAATAATATAATATCAATAATTAAAATGATTAGCGTCAATATAATTACAAAAATTAAAATATTCACATTACAACTTAACTTAACGTAATGTAACTTAAATTAACGTAACTTAACTTAACGTAACATAAGTTAACTTAACGTAACGTAACTTAACGTAACGTAACGTGACGTAACGTAACTTAACGTAACGTAATGTAACTTAACGTAACGTAATGTAACGTAACTTAACGTAACGTAAGTTAACTTAACTTAACGTAATGAAAACACGCTACGCCTATTGGCGAAATGTTATAACTTAATGTAACGTAATGTATTGTAACGTAACTTAACGTAATGTATTGTAACGTAACTTAACGTAATGTATCGTAATGTAACTTAACGTAATGTAACGTAACATAACGTAACGTAAGTTAACATAACGTAACTTAATGTAACGTAAGTTAACGTAACTTAACGTAATGTAACGTAACGTAACGTAACGTAACTTAACTTAACGTAATGTAACGTAACGTAACTTAACTTACGTAACTTTACGTAACGTAAGTTAACTTAACTTAACGTAACGTAACTTAATGTAACGTAACTTAACATGACGTAACGTAACGTAACTTAACGTAACATAACGTAACCATTTGTCTCAACCTCGGGTTTGGCTGCAGTACAACCAGTGGTCTGCTCACTTCGGTCTACCAAAGGTTGGCTGTCATTAACAACTTTCTTCCCCCAAGAAGTACTTGACCCAGGCTGATCAATATCTTTCGCAGATTTAGTTCCTCCCCAACCAGTGGATCTAGAAAGTTCTTCCTTTGACCACCCATTTGATACTGGTTTTTCTGTACCAGCACCCACATTCTGCATTTTGTGTATCACCTGCTCCCAGCCACCACTTGACTTAACATTTTTCTCAGATCCCAAGATCAGTTCGGTCCACCTTGGTACCTTTATATCATTAGTATTTTTGAAAGTACCATAATTTGGGAATTAGATTAAGAAATACTATAGTTTGAGAATATTTAATTAAAGCTACAATATTTTCGTAAAAAACTCGGTATAGTAGTGTGGAAGTTATATAAAATATTCACTTAAAAATAATTTTGAATAATTTTTTTAATTTTTTACTTAAAAATAATTGTGGTAGTTAATCTTTTGATTTTTAAAATAAATTGGATTTGGTAATTTAATAATATTATATTATAAAATATAATAATATTTAACTAGTTTTACACCTGTGCGTAGAACGCGCTCACACTTTGTTTTTATTAAATTAAATTCAAGCAAAATAAAAACTATAAATTGAAAGTATAAATTTAGAAAATATTCAAATAAAATTGTTTTGTCTATTAAATAAAATAAATTCAAGTAAAACAAATATATTCAAATACACTTTTTTTGGAAACATGTTATTTCACTCTCCCGCTCTCCTCTCCCGCCCTCACAGGTTTTCCCCCAAATTCCCTCCACATATATAGGTTTTCCCAAAATTTCAAACACCATCTCTTTCTAAACTCACGGCACTCACTCCCTGTCCTCTCTCATCGCACGACCTCTCCCAAGCCGCCGCACCAGCATCACCCACAATCGACGAATCCCTTTATCTTCTTCCATCTGGCGTCCACCTCCCATCTCTCCCCTGTTAATACAGACCGGTGATTACCCTAATCTCAAACACTCCCTCCCTCTAATCTCAAACAATCCCTCTCTCTAAACGGCGCCCCTTCGCTCTCCTCCATCCTGCCATCTCCGACTGCATTCTCAAGCCCCTCTCGATCCACCGCTATACTGTCCGAGCTATCCGGCCAGCCTCTCTTCCCCGCCATCGTGAACTCAGAAATGACGCTCTCTCTCCAAAAGGTGATTTCGCTCTCTCGTTCGCACGACAACAACAAGACGGCCGGGAGGTCTCCTTTTCATGTCCGTCTCCAAGCCGCACCAAATCCAGTAAGATCCACTAATTTCCTCCCATGTTTTGTGAATTTAGGTTTTGTTTTGTTTCTTCTTGATTTCTCAGATTTCTCACCCTTTAAAACCCAAGCACAAGCACAATTTCCGATGTTCTCTCTCTTCTTCATGCCAAACCCAGCAGCCGCTTCTTCCCCGGCCAAGTCTTCTCCCTATCAAAACCCCAACCAGCCGACCTCTCCCGCCTGCCTCTTTCTCCCTGTCCCAGCTTGTTCTTCCCCAAAAATCGAAGACCCAATAATGGAAGCAGCTCCAACGAGTTCACTCGAAGTTAAAAATTTAGTATTCAACCCGCACTCAACTCCAAATTCAAATTCTCGGTGCTTGAATTTCAGAAATCTACTTTCGAGAATTCAAGTAAGATCTGCCAATTTGTTTTTGTTAGATTAACTGCTAATATTCTCTAAATTCATTGATTGAAAAAATTCAGTTATTCAAATTCCTTTATAATCTGGTATACTTGTGGTCAAATACGATGAATTGGTAGTTGTTAGTAAATGAGTATGGGTTATTCTTGAGTCCATTCATAGTGGTGTATGGATTTGTGCTTTGACTAAAAAAATATTGGTGATTGGCAATGCCAAGTTAATGGTAATTCCGTGGAAAATTGAATTTGTGGGTAGCAAATAATTGGGTTGGATTTTGAGACGAGTGTGATGATATTTGTGTGCTAAGTGCTGAATTTTCAGCTTGCCTTTTTGAGTTGTTAATGCTCAATTAGTTAAAACCATTGCCCAGTTCCAGAAAGATTATTCCATGTGTATTAGATTATTTGTTGAGCTATGAGCAATTGATGCTTGGCTTTCTTATTAGTCCATTTCAGTCATGATATTATTATTGATATAATCTGTTTAGTGTAATTTGTTGATGATTAATTGATACTCATGCAATATAATTTGAACTGGGGAAGTGGATTTTGGCTGTGAAATTAATTGATACTCATGCAAGTTGATGATTAATTGACTGTTTAGTGTAATATGATTAATTTATACTCATGCAAGTTCTTTTAATTCTGCATTTCCATTAAACCATTTTGAATCAGTGTGACTGGATCTAGTGGCATATATATTGATTTTTCATCTTCATCAGTAAGTGTAAAAACTTGGTCAATTCCCAACAATTTGCTTTTGTGCTTCTCACTTTGTCAAAGCCCCTTTAGTTTCATAATATAAACAATGTGTCTTAGGATTGTTTCTTAATTGTCCTTTTAGTGCTCCTAATTTATTTCGTTACCTCCTATATGACATTCTTAAATAGGTTTAGCTACTGATAGTAATTCGCTTTCTTATTCAATTTAGTTGTTCAAGTTATCGATTGATTGAGTTTTTTGCATTGCTGTATATCTGAATAAGTTGGCCTCTTAAAGACTCTGGAACCTCTATGCTCACTAGAGTCTAAATAGTAATTAGAGTTTGTTATTTGAACATGCAATTTGTAACTTACATTACATTAGAGAAAAAAAAATACAATTTTTTATTATAACTTTGTATTTTACAGGTTCATTCCAAAACAGACTATTTGAAATACATTGAATCAGGTGTGTTCTATGCTGATTTCAGTTTAATTTCATATTGTCTGCTATCTCAATTCATTCAATTTTGACTAACTCTTGTTAAAATGTGTCTTTTGTGTTTTTAATTTTTTTTAGATTAGTGAGCATCGATGGATAGAAGTTGGATAAATATTAAGAATAGAGCAGACTCTGTCTATGAGAAAGGCGTAGAAGATTTTGTCAAATGGGCCTCTGATAATAGACCTCATTCTTCCAAGATATTGTGCCCATGTAGGAAATGTCGCAAGTAACGATAATACATCACATAAGGTTAGTTGTTTTTAACTAATATTTTTGGGATGACCTGTTATTGAAGCAATTTTCAAGCAACATTCATTCCATTTCTTCTCTTTCCATTCCTCTGGTTTAATACTCATATTGGGGGTGGGGGAAATAGGGTTGGACCCTTTTTGTTATTATTATTAACTAATTGATTTTGGATAACTTGTATATGTTTAGGTTCATCAAGCAAAAAAAGCAAAGAAATGATGATTATGTCATAAATATATTCCTATGGTAAGCTTCTAAAGCTTCTTGTTTGATCCTATGAAAACAATGACTTACTTTTTCTTGTTAATTTTTAATCAAAATAGTAATTTTACTTGGACATGTTTTCTAGCTGATTGCCGTGAAGATGAAGTTTTTCTTGATCCTCATGTCGTAGGATTTTTTTAATTTTATTTTTAGGTTTTTTAATTAGATATGGTTTACATGGATTGGTACAAGTTTAAATTTCCAAGTTAACTCTAGAAACAAGTTTTTGATTGTTCATTTTTTATTTATGGGTAGATTTTGAAATATATTACATGAATTGATAATTATAATATTGTTTCTCTTTAATAAATGAGTCTTTAACAAATAATATTTTTTGTATGATGTTGATGGTTGTATTGAATCACAATAAAGTCAACTCGTTGAAAACGTAAATTTCTTTTTAATGAAATGTCAAAATTTACTAATATTTAACGATAAAAAACAATTCATTATAACAATTACTAATGAATATATTTGGTACTTTGTTGTAATAACATTTACAGTTTGATGTTTTTAAATTGATTTTATATTATTGTTTATTTTGTATCTTCAGTTTTGTAATAATTGTTATATTATCAGGTACAAATATTTATAATGATAGTATTTTTGGGTATTTTTTAAATTTTTTTTACATTATTAGCGATGGAAATTTCCGTTGCTGAAGTTAAAATTTAATTATTTTTTAAAAGCCTTTGATCGCTGAAATTAAAATTTAATTATTTTTTAAAAGCCTTTAGCGACAGAAATTGCCGTCGCTGATATTAACCTTAAGCGACGGAAATTGGTCCGTCGGACATCTGCGACGTGTGATCACCGACGACCCACCGACGGAAAAATTCCGTCGCTGAGGAGCCATTAGCGACGGAAGTCTGACTTTAGCGACGGAAAATTTCGTTGCTAAAGGTCATTTTTCTAGTAGTGATAAAGCAACCCACACAAATTTGAATAGGCCGCACTCTGTAGAGTACTCGAGTCGAGGCCTTATATTTGTAAAATTACTACACCCTCCGTTTATAAATTAATTTCATTCTCTGCTGACCTTCATAGGTTCTAGATTTGGTTGAGTCATCTTCTGGTTCTACTGCACAGTGGCTAAAAGGTCTATGTACCGATTAGTGTGACAAATGTCTTAGAATCAAGGGTGTAATAGGATAGTTTAGTGTTAGTTTCTCCAAGGCGCGGACCAGCAGACTTCAACAGCAGCCTTGAAAGGACGTCTCACCAGCAGACTTTGAAGTCTGCTCAGCTCAAATTTGAAACTTGGCCAAACACGTGGATTTAGGTCACATATTATTTGAACTAGATATTTTTAATATCAAGTCAAATAATATTCAAATTATCTTCATCAGATTTCCCTCCAAAGAAGTCAACTATGTCATTATCTGGCTTCAGACAAACTGCACAGACAACTGTCCAGTATGTCGTCTGAATCATGAATACCGAAGACATTACCTCTTTTGGCTAAGAAGACTTTCAAGTTGTAACGCCTACAAGCTGCAACCTTACTCTGTTTGGGAATGTTTGCCTCTGCATCACTACATCTCTGATGTCTGTCTTACTGCACTCATTCTACAAAGCGCCGAAATGCATTCAATGCATTGTAACGTTGGAATAAACCTCTCCACTCTCAGTCCAACGGTCATGAAGATCGCCCTTGGTATAAATTCGAGTCTTGAAGATCTGATCAATACACATCTCTTGTGCATTCAATACTCAAGCTTCATATTCAATACTCAAGCATTAAAGAGATCAAAGGACAAGAACTAACACTTCACCAAACTTCCTGAAAAATTAAGTTGAAATTATAATTGATTTTATTTCTTAATTTATTTGAAATTAAGTTGGGTTTGTAGTAAGGACTTAGTTGTTAAGATTTAGGATGGTGTTTATGCAAATGTAAGGAAATTTTACGAGAAATTCAATGGAAGCAAAGGCTGCAAAGTTCGAGTTGAAATTAAGCATCTTAACAACATCGCCACCCCACCCTTCTAAAGAAAAAAAAAACAAAATAAAAAAATAAAATGAAACATGTAATCAAAAGTAAAGTTAATGAAACTTAAACTTTTGATAATTACCTTAAATATGACAAAAAGTAAATTGATTACAAAGACATAAACACTTGTTTTCTTGTGTTAGACTTATAATAAATGATCTATTCGATGACATGTGACTTTCACTATCATCTTCCTATACATTTTATACGGTAAAAAATAATTGAATATCGTAGATTGAGAAAGAAGAATTTGCATAATTATCGAATGACAATAATCAATTCATGCCATCACTTTAAAAGTCTTGATCTTAGTATTCTAACTCCCATGTACCTGCACAATAAATGAAATAAGATCATTTGTTAATTCAATAATTTCAAACTGCTTGTAAAATAAATAAAGGGTTGAATATATGCATTAGTTATTATTAAATACCTTCCAAGCATCATCACAGTAGCTTGAGGATTAGTCCCTGGGGAGGAATCAAAAGTTGATCCATCAATGACTCGAAGTGCATCCACACCGAAGACTTTATAGTCATGATCAACCACTCTTCCAACTTGACAACCTCCATGATAATGCCATATGGTCTTCACTGTATCTCTACAAAATTGTTCTAGAGAGGTAGAAGCATTAGCATGTACGGGGAAGTTTTGAGGCAAGCGCGTAGTAATGTCGAGAATGTCTTGCCCCGAAAGGGAAGAAACTTTGTAATTTGAGAATGCCCTTGAGTCAACTATGCGTAAAATAGTTTCAACACCGCGAACACATCTTTGCAAGTCTACAGGGTCTTTGAAGTAGTTGAATGTTACTGCAGGGTTATCACTCGGATTTCGGTTCTGAAGCTCTAAATGGCCAAAGGATTGCGGGCCTATGAACTTCGTAAGTATGAATCCACCCATCTGAAATTATAAAATAAATTGATTAGTTTAATGGAAAAAGAGTATTAGGATTTCAAGTACAAAGTTTAATGGGCCAATATAGCTACCGAGGTTCTATTAGTCTAGGAAACCATGGGTTTTACTTGAAGTTTGAAATATATTTGTAATAAAAGTAACTAATTAATGTGAACATACCCTGAAGGAATAGTTTCCGTAGGCACTAGGACTTGCAAATCCAAGGTTAAGGCCACTTCCGCCTTCTATGTAGTTTCCAGAGGGAGTAATTGCGGCAAGTACAATCGCATCGATGTCAACGGGGATCGGAGAGGGTACAAATACATTGTTCATTGGGTTATCCTTCATCCCTTGACCAACTAAGGGTTTATCTAAAACAACTTTGATGTTGTGGGACTGAAGATGCTCTTTTGGGCCCAAGCCACTTAACATCAAAAGTTGTGGGCTTCCTAAAGCTCCTGCCGAAAGTATAATTTCATTCTTGAAGCCATCCTTCAAATATGCTATATGCCTGCGTCTCGATGCATCCACGAAGACCACTCCATTTGCCACGGGTCTTGATTTTCCTGTTAGAGCGAACACAAACTTGTTAATGCATGAATTCAAAATTGACTGCAACCTTTAAAGTGAAAATATATGTCTATATATACATTCATATATTTTTGCTAGTGCGTATGCATTTATAAGGAAGGCATACAAACCTTTTGTGTTAAATAGTATTTTGTGAACAGTTGCACGAAGCAAAACAGTAATGCGTCTCGGGTTTGCGTACTCTAGTAAATCCGCTGAAGTATGTCTATTCCCTCGTGCATCAACTATCGTGCCCCCAACCTTAGTCCCAGTTACATGATCATATGTAAACCCATTATAAGGCGTCACCCCTGCTTCCACCATTCCACCCCTAAGTGCAGATTGCCAACCCCTAACTAGTGGCTGAAAAACAACCTTGTTTTCAACCCACCTGAACGACTCATTGACCAATTTGCCATCCCATCCAGCTTCTCTGACATAGCTCGTCTGGGCACGTGAGTAGAAGCCAGCATTGATGGAGGTGCCTCCACCTAGCACTCGTGGACGTACACTATTAACGCCGTCCTCTGACACGAATGGCTGTGAAGGGGATCGGGAGAACCATCGGTCATGAGTTCAACCCAGGGCTCAACTCTCGAGATATTGGGGTTACCGTAGGGAGAGCCACCACGTTCAAGTAGGAGAACCTTATATTTCTCAGAGAGAGTGGCGGCTAATGCACATCCGGAAGTGCCACCACCAACAATGATGTAGTCGTAGTAAGAAACTCTTGGAGCAGTGGTTGCGTGGCGCATGAAGCTGAAGTTAGGAGCTGTGACAAGGGAGAGGGAAAAGGAATAAGTATTAACACATTTTAGTGAGAAAACACCTAGTAAGCTAGCTAGGAGTAAGAAAAAAGATCAAACAAAACAAAATGAAAAACTGTACCATTTTCAGCCAAGGAGAAGCCATGAAAGAAGAGAACTGCAAGGAGAGCAGCATTAATTAATCTCCAACCCATCTTGAGATTACCACCACCTTTCTGATCACCTTCAAGAACTGTGTGTGTGTGTGTGTGTTAAGAGAAAGAGAGAGAGAGAGAGTGAAAGCAGATATATGAATTGAATAAGAGAATGTTTGATGCAAAAGAAGAGAACTCAATTCCACTTATATACACATTGAGGCAAAGAATCTGGTTTGTGGGGGGCGTGTGGAACATGTCAAATGTTCATTTTGACTTTGCCAATATATAACGACCAAGTCAACTCTCTAAACTTTCATTGTCTTTGCAAAGGAAGTTCATATATACATTGCTACAGTAATGGAAGTCAACGCTATTTAGTTCCATCAATTGGTATGAATTGGTACTCGTGTGTCTCGTGAGTCGTCACTAAGATGGTGTCATTGAAAGCTACTAGTCTTTTTAGAGCTATCCAATTCATTGTTACATTAATTGGAACCTTTCTATAGATCGAAAAATTGCGGGTCAGTCTATTTTTCAAAATTTTAATTTTTTCAATATCGTATTTTTTTTCAAATCGAAAAAGAATATTTTTATGGATAAAAAGACTACGATACCCTTTATATGAGCATGAGACATATTACGAAAATGAATCGCAGTATATTGATTATTGAACCGCGATGTATCAATTTTATTGCATTAATTTTGAAATCGTAATACATTAATGTTTGAACCATGATTCATCTGTTTAATTAGGTGTATTAATTATTGAACAGCGATGCTTTAATTTTATTGCATTACTTTTGTACTGTAATTTATTAGTTTAATTGCTTAGTCTATTTTTACACCGTGATATATCAATGTTTACAACACGATTCATCAGTTTAATTAGGTGCATTGATTCAAACATTGATGTATCATGGTTTAAGCATTGTCCCCAAAAATGTCCTCTTTCGGTTTGAATAAAAAAAACACAAGACTTGAGCGATTGAAACTTTTGAAAAGTGAAGCGTCCCGTAGTTTTTTCATTGTTCAAGTTCAAAAACTTAAAGTGTAAAACGATAGACTGTTTGAATATAAAATTAGTTTAGTGCAACTTTTTAATATTTTGTCAAAAGGAATTATGAGTTGGTTTAACTTAACTTAATTTGTTCTCTCACTCTCTCTCTCTCTCTCTCTCTATATATATATATATATATATATATATATATATATATATATATATATATATATATATATATATATATATATATATATATATATATATATATATATATATGTCGTTAAGTCAGTAAATGTATAGGATTTTGGTCGAATTCAATGTAAAATTTCAGATATAAATTTATATAATGATTCAATAACCCAAATCTCCGATAATTTTATTTACTAAGCGGATCGATCGTGGATTCACCTATATCTGATCCATTAAAAATTTGATTCGATCGGAAAATAACATATTTATTAGGCAAAAACTTGTGTAGGACGAAATTTGGTAAGACGAGACTCCATTTAGAAATTACTGAAGGAGAAGCTTTTTTCCTTTTTTTTTTTTTCTATATTACTTTTTATAGTTATGCGATAGGGGAAAAAATGATTTAAGAATATTATAAAAAAGTATGTACACAGACTCAATAGATAGTTTTGTCTAACATTTATCACTTCAACATTTTTGTATTTTGGAATTCAAGCGCTGACTATTAATATTTGATTTGGTCATCAGCTTGAAAAATGAAGACCTGCCCATATGAATTGCCAAAGTCAGTAGTTGACATCCATAACAGTTTCTTAGCCTCGATGTGTATATATAAAAGTGAAATTGAGTTTCTTTCATTTGTATTAAACATTCTTCATTTATATTTCTTCCCCCTCACTCACAAACAAACACATACATAGTTCTTGAACGTGAAATTAAGGTGGTGGGTAATCTCAAGATGGGTTCTACAGCCTGGTGGAAATTGATTAATGCTGCTCTCCTTGCAATTCTCTTCTTTCATGGCTTCTCCTTGGCCGAAAATGGTACAGTTTTAAATTTCTTTGATATTTATTCTTACCCTTAGCCGGTGTTGTCTCTCTAAAATGTGATTCGTATTCTTTTGCCACCTCCCTTGTCACAGCTCCTAACTTCAGCTTCATGCACCATGCAACCACTGCTCCAAGAGTTTCATACTACGACTACATCATTGTTGGTGGCGGCACTTCCAGATGTGCATTAGCCGCCACTCTCTCCGAGAAATATAAGGTTCTCCTCCTTATATTTAGAAACCCACACACCCACAAAGTAAATAACAAATGAGGCATAATATTTACGTGGTTCGGAGAAGTCCTCCTACGTCCACGGGCGGCAACCAAACAAAATCACTATTATCAAAGTGATTACAAAGTGTTTACAAAGTGTATCACTCACACTCGTCTCACACTACAAATGTGTCTCTCTCTCAAAGTGTTTCTCACACAATTGCAATTTTTTCACTATATAGGATGAGTCCTAGACAAGCCTATATATAGGCACAAACCATCCATGATAACTGTATGTATCCAAAGAGAAGAGAGAACACCAAGAGTTTCATTGGAAACTCAAACAACATACATACATTTACCACATAGATAATGATCACATGTGATAATGTATTTGGACCAAACTTGAGCCAAATCCAACAATCTCCACCTTGGCGAAAGTTCCAAACCATATAGCCAGTTTTGGTTGCCGCCACAGAACCGACTACTCTTTCTTTCCAATGTTGATCAACTCCAAGCAATACACAAATTTATCTCGAGTAACCACTTTTGTTAACATGTCAGCAGGGTTGTCAGCAGTCCCAGTCTTCAATAACCGAATGTCACCTTCATTAATAATTTCACGAACAAAATGAAAGCGAACATTAATATGCTTCGTGCACTACAAGAAAAGTCACTTTTTGTGACCCCTCTTTTTTGGCAAGGCCAAAAAAATGTCCCAATTACTCTTTTTTGGTAAGGTAAAGCTAGCAGTGACAAATGCTTGGTATTTGGCCCACTTTTATACTACACGTGCCAAACAATAATTTTTTGGGACTATTTAATGTGGTCCCGTCCTAAATGTTATGACTTCGTACGCTGTATAAGCTACTCCTAGTTAGTTATTTTGGTAAACCTTCGGTATCCTAAAAATTTAACAAAAGTATTTCCCCCCCAAAAATTTCACAAAAATGTTTTAGTTTCCCTCGGTTTTTTCCTCTACCCTGTTAGAGATTATTTTTCACAAAATACGAACACTCTTTCAGTCTTTCCCTCACGTCTCTCTTTCTCTCTCTCTTGTTGGGATAAAGCATCTCTGTCTATCTATGTCCCTAATTCTCTCCTTCCCTAATTGTGCCCTAACCTTGCTTGCATCACTGTGCCCTATTTTTAACGAATTGTTGATGTTTCCAATTCCAGAAGTGCGCCACGATTCCCAGATCCCCTAATTGTTGTATACACACAGGTTTACTCGAGTGAAATTGGATACTTCTCAAGATTCACTTCCTTGTCCAGGTTTGATCTTTGAATTGTGAAACTTTACTTTTTTGTAATAAATCAAACTGTTGATTATAATATATAAATACCACTACTATGACATATCGTTTGGTTTCAAGAAGTGAATAATTCTATTAGTCGGTTTTCAAGTAAAGTATGAAGCTATGGAAATATTTAGAAATATTGTTTGCTGGAAACGATAAATTATATGATATTCTGGAACTGATGTTGTCCGATTAAAAGTAATTTCATGGTTCAAATTGATATGTTTTCCATTTAAGAGTTATATTTTACTTGAATACTTTAATCAAGTAAAGTATGAACCTAGGAAGATAGTTGTGTTAAGAAATGTAGTTGGTTTAGAAAAGTGAGAATTTTGATTGAATGTGATGTAATCTTTGCTGTTTGGTTAAAAAGAATTATATTTGGAGTTGATATACTTGCTAATGAGGATTCTATTGTGCTTGAACATGTGAACATAAACCAAGTGCAAATACATTTTTATGCTTTTTCTTTAATGTATGTGCTGGATTGGAGGTTTAAGAAGGTTACTTGAAGTGTGACTTGCCTCGTTCCCCTAAAGAGCATGTAACTATGGAAGCCATCCAAAATAACTTTCAATTGCAGCTTCATTTGGGGGACTTTTCTTGTTCTTGATATTTGCTTCATTGCTTCTGGTCTAAGGATCAATTGGGTCCATGGTTCGCATTTTTTCATAATGAAATAGTCATTGATTCTAAGCCAAATGAGAATGTTGTCAAAGATATTATAATATCAAATGCTTCCACATTGAGTGGCAATGAATCTATGGTTGGATTGACATCTAATTTGAAGAATGAAAGCAGAGGAGATGCAGTAGGTAGAAATCAAGTTTTTGAGTCATAAGATAGAGATAAGATACCTAATTCAAGAGTGTCTGGAGTTCATCTAGTGACTCTAGAATTGCCGCACCATTATCTCCTATTGCAGTAAGCCAGTAACGCAAGTCAGGCTGATTCAGTTCACGTATCACATCTACTTTCTCTTTTCCCCCTAGAGTCTTTATAGTTGTTGTTCTTTCATCTTTGCATTTCTTGCTTCTTTTTTTATTTGTACCCGCAGTAACCTGTGTTTTTCATCCAGCACTTAGACAACTTTGAATTTAGTTTTACCTGAAGCAATTCCGTAACTTTGGTGTTGAAAATGTTTTAGTTATGACTTGTTTAGCTATCTTATTTGGAAATAAAATTGGTAAATGCTTTTATGAACTTGATGCATGTAACTTAGATTGAATATTTCTTCTTTCCCATCAATGATTTTTTTCTTGCATAAGAAATTTAATCAATCTTCATCCAGGTTATGCGTTTGTAGAAGCTATTGATCAAGTTGAATCGTGAACAAAGCTTTCAATATGCAAGCATCTACAATGTTAATCTCTATTCCTACAAGGAGCTAATAATCGCCACTATAATTTCAGTCCGATCAATAAAATTGGGGAAGGTGGATTTGGCCACGTCTATAAGGTAAGTGAATGTATAAACTGGTTCCACTCATTATGTTGTCTTGTTTGTTATCTTCATTTTTACAATCTAGCACCGTCTCTCATTTAGAATTTGTAGGTTTAGGAAAGCTAAAATATGGGACGACTACAAATGTTCTTTCAGTTTAATTAAGACAATGATTGCACGAGTTTTTGACATAAATCAAAATGATTTCTAATATACAACATGAAAACTTAGTCAAGCTCCGTGGCTATTGCATGGACGACGATCATACAATTTTAGTATACTAATAACATAAAAAGAAAGAAATTTTACTGTTTGGAAGCTGGTAGTTTATCTTGCCAACTAAGGTCTATAAAGTACACACATCAATTAGGTTATCCCAATAATCTAGTGTATCCTAAATTTGTACTTATCTTGAGCGTATGTTTTTATGGATCTACAGTCTAGAGCACTTAAAGAGTTGAAAATAAGCATACACGTATTCATAGAAGCTCAACTAAAAAAGGTAAATGTAAATATAATCTCACATTATTTATTTCACTTCGACTCGTATATACTTAATTTAGTAGTTTCTTTAACCATGTTCTAACTTATTTCTGCAACAGCATACCAACACAGTTAGTTCTGTTCACCGGCGTATGCCCATGTAAATTCATTTAAATATCTGAACAGATTGAATTGACTATGGACTTAATCAGTCCATCGAGGTTGTTTAATTTCTTAAATTCATGTGTTCCTTGTAATTGAGACGACATAGGGACCATGGATTCTGCATTTCCATTTTTTACAAGTTCATTTTTTTTAATTGTCACTTTGAAAGGACTTGGGCTCACTAATTGGAAACTGCCGGAGGGAAAACCAGAAGATTTAAAGAAAACAGAGTTAGGCCATGAGAGATCTAGGAGAAAATGACCTTATAGGTCACACTGTAAATCTGTTTACCAGGGATTTGTGATGAATATAGATTATGGATCAGCTCAAGATAGGCATCTAGCTCGTCAATGTCTTTATGATTTAACTTATTACTTTTTTGAATTCCAAATATGTTCCACATAATTTGTGCCGGATGGAGTGAGACTCAAAAAGGAAATGATGCTTCTATTTAGCCAGAAGGGAAATTATCTTGATGACAAGGTTCCCAACCTCCAAGCGCCTTTGTTCCCAAGGCTTACACACATAGCCCAGCTCACTATGCAGATCTTCTTCTCCTCACCAGACCTTTCCCACAAGAAATGTAACACGGTCCTCTAAGTATTTCGAGAGGGCTGCGAGGTACGAATCTGGATATCTTATTATTCTACTTTTGCATCCTTAACTATCTCTCTCTCTCTCTATCCAATGAAATTGAACCATCTCACATATATATGTATAATTGTTTCAGCAAGTTAGTATTTCTATTTGTTTGGATGTTGAGGATTATTCTCAATATTTCACTTGAATTCCAAGAGATTTGTGTATTTCTCGTTAGTGTGAATTAGTAAATTTTGGGGAAACACATATTAAAGTTAAGGGAAGAGAGTTTATGCATGCACACATTACATTATCAATTTGAAAAGTTCCGATTAGGCAACAAGAACTACTGAGGAAATATCCAGCAAGGAGCTAACTTGCTTAAACTTCAATTTTTATCTTTCACTTTAGCATGGAAATGATAGTTTTCCAGAAGATACATATGAAAACAAAAATGTGAGCTCCATCTAGAGTGGCTCATGTCAACAAGCTCTCATTGTACAATAGAGAGAGATAAGGGCCTGGGTAGGGGTCAATGACTGTCTCCGCTTTCAGATCGTCATACTGAGATGTACACTGAACATTGATCATTGATACAACAACATATTTTTGGTAACCCATTCTGACTTGTTTTTCTTTTACCAAAATGCAACAACATAACAGACCTTAAATGCTACAAATGTAACTACGAACGTAACAAATTATTATAGCATGTCTTCTTAAGTACTCTTTTCCTTTTTATCTTTTTCAGTTTTGATTAAGTAGGGATACAAGTTAGATGCATTTAAGAGACAGGAAGGACATCACATTGGCTTTTCATATTTGGCAACACCACATGCCTAATTAATGGTACTAGGAATTAGCATACTTGATTCAAGTACTGAGAAAAACCTAGTCCTTAGACGAGGCTGAAGAGTTAGTAGCTTCTTCCCACATGCACAGATATTTCAAGTTTCAATAATAAGGTGAAACAAAATCTCAAACACTGAACGGAATCTGCCACGACAGTCCAATGTGATACGGGCTCTGGCCCTTGACCAACAAAGGATTATAGTGAGGACATGACTACTTGGATCAACAATAGCAATTCTCGAATTTAGTCAATAGTTAATGCTCATTTTCTTCAAATTAATAACATATTCACACAATTTGAGATAATCCCAGGTAATAACTTCCAATGGTTTCTTGGAAATGTACCATCGAGCTAAAACCAATTCAACACAAATTCATGTTATAGTTCATTAGTTTTAGTCAAGCATCTTATACACCAGAATCAACTTTGAAAAGACTCAAGTTCAAAACTTGGCAGTACCCAAAAAAATATCTTTGCAACATTTGGACCATAAGCCGCTGCAGGGCATGTCAGATTCCAATGTGGAATTTCTGCATGACCTGCCACATATTTCATTCTTCCCACACATTTAGCTTATAGTTATGCTCTCATTTAGGCTAGAAATTGAATTCTAGAATAGTGGTTATGTTGAATCTTAGACTCTTTTTTTTTCAAACTGAACTTAGTTTAGATGGAGTAGCTTTTAATTACTTGGCTAATTTTGTTCTTATCGAGTTAACACCTTGTTAGGAAATCACATCAAATCATTTATGGATTTATATATTCTCGAATTTTCTTTTTTTATTTACTAAACTCTAGGATAATATTAACGAATATATATTCGATTTGAGATAACAGTCGTAAGTAATAGTACCTCATACTTGGAACCTCACTTACTTGCATAATAACTTGGCATTCCAAGTGACTAATTAAGCAAGGGCCAGAGAGGTGCGTTTTTGTGGTTGGACAACAACACGGTGGCCAAGATCACAAAAAGGTTTGTGATGAGTAAAATACTCCCTTTAAGATAATTTGTCCAACTTGATGTCAGCTAAGTATTATATAAACTACATAGCCAATGTCTATGTATGGTTAGGCTTAAGTAGATTATGTAAATGAGATCCACAATCAGCTGTTAGGCTATAATTGTTGCAGGAGATGCTAAGATGAGACATGTATTCTTTGCCTATCTTAATACCAAAATAAATACTTGAGATGGCTTAAGTCTTTAATCTTGAATTAAATAGTGTGTTCAAATAAGCCTTGACTGAATGCCATCCACATAGATTAGGATTTCTTAATGTTCACGTATAAAATAATATTTTTGTTTTTAATTTGTTTTGCTTTCAGAATGTATTAATGAAAAAGTCGAACGAGGTACCGAAGAGGAGCGAAGCTTATAAAGGGCAAGTTTTAGTTAATTGCATTTATATGGTGTTCATGTGCTTAATGGTATGTTTGAGCATGTTTATGTGTGATTAATTAGCTAAATTAACATTCAATTTATAGCCATATGGTGGTCTTGGTTTGATGGATTAAAGTGTTAAAGCCTTGAAGTTTGAATTTTAAATCATTTTAACTCTTAAAGTGTTGTTTGGAGACTTGTTACAAGAAGTGTCATAACTTTCTGTAGAATTAGCGGAATCGCATTCCGTTTGTTTTGTTAGAAATATAACTCTTAGATCTTTCCAATGGTACCTTATTTGTAATTTTTGGCCTCATGGATCAGTACCAGATTTAATTGGAAGTTGACATAATTCTGTTAAGTTCTTGGACAGCCTTGAGTTTTAGCAATTTTTGCCATAGGTTTTGACCTATAAAATGATCTTTGTTTTTGTCCATTTCTTTCCCTAATTCAACCTTGGTATACCTAATTTATGTTGGGATTGAACCCTTGTGAAAATATGTTGATTTGGAGAGAGTTTGGAGCTGGTTTTGGAAGCCAAAACTGTGACTGTTCGAAGTTGTTTCTGGACACATGTTACTGTTTTGACCATAACTTGGGCTAGAGATATTGAAATCTTGATCTGTAAATTGAATAGAAATTAGACTCATATATCTTTATATGCATACCCTATTTGTATTTTTCGGCCTTGTGGTGTGGTTTTGGCATTGGTTTGAAGTGGACTACACTCCCGCCTTGTTTTTGGGCTGAATATCTACCCCACTGTCCTCGATAGCCTAGTAAGCTTTATAGTGATGAAAACTGTATAGTAATCTTACGCTTAGTTGCAAGAAATCTAGTTTGAGATATTGATGTTGCAGTACCTTGATTACGACCAAGGAGGTTGAAAATTCTCTCATTTTTAAATTCTTGAACTTCTATTGATATTTTTATTAAAGAGATTGATTGGGATTCTTGGTGGATTGGTTACACAAAAAGATTTATGTCCAAGATTAACTATGACGTCCCATTGCGAAAGATAGATTCAAATTGTAGTAACATTAAGTTGAGGGATGTGATGATTTATATATATTATCATTTTGGCCCACCTAAGTCTTTAGTTGTCTGCATCGCTAAATATTGTCATTTGGTTGTATTGAACATTTTTTTTGGTGTACCTCTTTCATTTAAATCTGAAATCTTAACTGAATATTTGTGTGAAATTGTTTACTAATCCGATGTTTCTTTCTTCTATTTTGAGCTTGGTGTTGAGGGATATGAACAAAGATGGACATTGGTGGTACAATTGTATATACACCAATTTTAACAGTTGAACAAATGATTTTTCTATTTTCTCATTAATTTTTTCATTGGTTGTTCAGAGAAATTAAGGAGAGGATCATGAAAACCAAAGATGAAAAGAAGGCAAAGAAGGAAGAAGTATGTCCAAGTCTTAGAAGACTGCTGGCAAAGGTAACATGCCTAAGGCCCCTAAAGTATTGTCCAAGTCTCATACAATCAAGTTATGCACTTGTAATATTAATATACAACTCCTTTTATATATTGTAGGGAAAACAAAGCATAGAGGCATGCTCAAAGATGTGTTAGTAAAGAGTAATCATTTCTTCACGTAGTTCATTATCTCGTCAATTTAGACATGTATATGGATCATTTATGTATATTTAATTAATGTTATGGATGTATGTGAGATGATATTCATAAGTTATTTATGATAAAAATATTTTTGATCATAATGTGAATGCAATTTGTTTTCCTTGATTTCTTGTATGGTGATATTTATATTGATTTATTATATGTGTATATGATACACTTGAGGAAATATTGCTACTTTGTTATACATTAGAGAAAAAATAAATGGTGGGTATAATCATAAAATGTGGTAGCGGTATGAAATACATTTGAGAAGCTAGAAAAACAGTGCAAGTACTTTTTGGGAAGGTGAATAAAGCGTGCCAAGTGTATTTGAGAGGTAAAAACAAACTGTGCCAAATACTATTTGGGAAGGCATGATCAATCGTGCCAAATACTATTTGTGAGGGCAGGACCAACCGTGCCAAATATTATTTGGGAGGGCAGAACTAACCGTGCCAAATACTATTTGGGAAGGCAGAACCAACCGTGCCAAATACTATTTGGGAGGGTAGCACAACCGTGCCCGCTAAATACCTATTTGGGTCTGTCGCTACAAACCGGCCCCAAATACATGTCAAATGGCACACATGCTCAACCGGCTCTTTTTCCGTGCCAAATACTATTTGGGACGGTTTGGGATCTGCTTGGTAGTATTTGGCACCCTCATATTTGGGAGGGAGCCAAAACCGTGCCAAATACCTGGGATTTTGGCAAGATTTGGGACGGTTTTTTGCCTTCCCAAATACACCTTTTTCTTGTAGTGGTGCGAGCATGGTGTACTTGGTTCTTCGATAAACAAATAGCACTCTGGATATCACAATACACATCAATGTGTTTCTGCAAAATCCCCAAGTCATTCACCAAACCGTGCATCCAAATAGCTTCCTTAAAAGCTTCGGTAACTGCCATATACTCGCCTCTAAGGTGGTAGATAATGAATCAGAGACCGTGCAGAACGCCAACAACCGTCCACCACCATAGTGAACACATAACCGTAGATCGTGGCATGTCCAAATCACCAAAGATAGCTGAATCAACATAACCAAACATTAAAGTCAAGCTCAAGTTTTACCACTTTCTGAAACTTGAGACCAACTTCAACAGTACCATGAATGTACCTCAATATCCACTTAACAGCTTGCCAATGCCCTTTTCCAGGATTGTGCATGTAACGACTAACTTTGCTTAAAGCTTGAGCAATATCGTGCCTGGCAAACCATAGCATACATCAAAGCACCAACAACATTCGCGATAAGGAACCTTTGCCATATGAATTTTCTCTTCATCTGAACTAGGACACATTAAAGCACTAAGCTTGAAATGAGGAGCAAACGGAGTACCAACAGGTTTTGTCGAGCCATTCATCCCAAATCTTGCCAAAACCTTCTGCAAATACTGTGACTGAGTCAACCAAACAATACCATTTTCTCGATCTCGCTTAATCTCCATCCCAAGTATCCTTTCATTTTCACCTAAGTCCTTCATATCAAACTCCTTCGAAAGTTGGGCCTTCAATTTATTATTTCCACCTTGCTCTTGGATGCAATCAACATGTCATCAACATACAAGAGCAAATAAATGAAGGAACCATCTTATGAAAATACACACAATGGTCAAATTGGCTTCGAAGTAGTCATGCTCTACCATGAACCGATCAAACCTCTTATACCATTGTCGAGGAGACTGCTTAAGTCCATACAAGGACTTTTTTAATTTGCAAGCCCAATTTTCCTTACCAAAGAACTTGAAAACCATCGTTGGGTCATATAGATCTCCTCCTCCAAATCTCCATGCAAGAAAGCGCTTTCACATCAAGTTGTGCAAGCTCAAGATCAAATTGAGCAACTAATGCCAACAATATCCGATAGATGAATGCTTAACAACCGGAGAAAATATCTCATTGTAATCTATCCTTCCTTTTGTGCATAACCTTTGCAACCAATCGAGCCTTGTAGCGAATACTAGAGTGTCTTCTTTCTTGGCAAACACCCACTTGCACCCAATTGCTTTCTTACCCTTCTAAGCTCCACCAAATCCCAAGTCGATTTTTCTTTAAGGACTTCATTTCCTCGTCCATAGCCTCTTGCCATTTCGAACTATCGTAACTATGAATAGCTTCTATAGCTATCGGGAACACCTTCAATCATAGGAAGAGCATATGCAACCATGTCATCAAAACGAGCAGTTCGAATCTCCCTTCGTGGTCTATCTCTCGGCAATAAAATACTCTTGTTCATTATTCTCGCCTCTTCAACCTCAATGTGGCTTGGCTCCACTCGATTGGAGTTCTCGAACTCTTCCACTTGTTCAACGTATTCTTCAAAAACAGAGTAAATGCTACCTCTTTACCTCGGGGCATCAATCTCTTTATTTTCTTTCTTCAAGGACATCACAGATTCATCAAATGTCACATCTCGACTCTTAACAATCTTCTTAGTTTGTGGGCACCACAATTCGAAACCCTTGACATTACTACTAAAGCCCATGAACTTGGTTTGCTCGAGGGTCCAACTTAGAGTCATCAACATGATAGTAGGCAGACATCCAAATACGTAACTGATCATAATCTCAGGATGTGTTCTCTGCACCATACTTCAAGAGGTATCTTCCTCCATTTCCAATCAGAGGCAACCGATTCACCAAGTGAACTGCATAGCCGAGAGCTTACGCCCAAAATGCCTTACTCAACCCCGCTTGGGACAACATGCATCGAACCTTTTGCACTGCTGTCCGGTTCATTCTTTCTCGTGATTCCATTCTCATGTGGTTTACCGAACAATTGAAGTGTCAAACAATACCCTCTTCTCAACAAACTTCCAAAAATGGGTCATATTTGTACTCACCACCATTATCCGACTTAATCTTTCTTAATCTCCACCATTTTCTTCCATTCAAGGAAAATTCTAAGGACCTCATCCTTGTGCTTCATAGGGTACATCCAAACTCTTTTAGAGTAATCATCAATAAA
>CM028377.1:65965272-66043716 GCA_013146195.2 Codonopsis lanceolata | reverse complement strand
GTAAAATTATTACCTCTTGGATCCATTTGGAATAGAAGTATGTAGAGAAAGTGATTTTAAAAGAGAGAATATGGAGAAATAAAAGAGGGAATGAAGAAGGTTTGGAGAAAATGAAGAAGGTTGAGGTAGTTTATTTATAGGAAAGAAAGAAGATAATTAAAATTTAAAAAAAACGTTTTTTTTTTAAAAAAATTCACGTTGCATTGCTCGGACCCCCCCCCTCCCACCCCCCCCAACGGTTACAATTTGAATTTTTAAATTTTTTTTTTGAATCCTTTCTTTTAATAAAAAACGGTCAGATTGGTTTTTAAAAAACAATTAAAAAACGTTTTTTTTATTTCGAGAGCAAGCCGGCGGCCACCGAGTATTCCTTGGACGGCGCTGAAGCGCGTGTCTGCAGCGCCCGCAGAGTGCACGCGCCTGTGAAGTGTGTGTGTGCACACACTCTCTCTTTTGTGATTTGATTCCTCGAACAAACAATGGTTTCTTAACAAAGAAACCAAATTTCTCTCACTTCCCAAGAATCCACTAAGAAACCAACAATGGGGGGAAGAGATGGATTCTTAACCAAAGAATCCACTAAGAAACCAACATTGGAGGTGTTCTTATGGCCTATTCCGGATCACGATGAGTGCTTTGGGTTTTCTATATCAAGTTATCCCTTTTTTAGAGGATACTAGGATATAGGAATACATTACTCTTTCATTTTCATTCTCCCTTTTTTAGGGGAAAACGGAAAAGTGTAAGAAAGGAATGTTGCGATGCCCCACTGCGATCCAAAATGTTTTAATAGAGTCGCCATATTTATTTTGAGGAAGAAATAAAGAAAAACCAAAAAAGAAAACCAGATACTGCAAAAACGGGTTCGGAGGCTAAGTTACGAGTTGGGAAGGTGCTAGGCACCCAACTCGCCTTTTCGGTCTCAAAAATGGTTTTTGGCTAAAGTATGCTTTTTGTTATATTTATCTAGCAAATAAATAAAGCATTTAAAGACAGGAAATAAAAACAAATACATCCATATTTACATTATTTACGGATTTGCAGCCGCCTCTTTACAATAATTACAAATATATACTTGAAAATATTTGCCCATAATAATGTCTCTTTTTGGTGTTATTTCCTAAATAAATTCGGGCAGCACAACTTCTTATATTTTTACATTGGACCGGATGAAAAGTAGCACTTTTTACAAATAGAAACCTTAAAGCTTACCTTCTAGTGGGTTAGGGTGTGCTCGCTATGTCCTTCAGGGAGAGGGAGTCTTTTTTTTTATGAAATGGTGTGGAGAATCGGGCAGAATAACTGCTTCCGAAAGCTGCTTTTGGCCTTGGGATCCGGGTGGAGCAACTGCTTGAGATTGATTGATTGATTTGATTGAGGGAGGTGGAAATCGGGCAGAGCAACTGCTTGCTTCTAGCGGATTTGGCCTTTTTACTTGGGCAAAGCAACTGCTCTTTCCGAAATTTTTGGATCGAGGAAATAGGGTGGAAACCTAGCTGGGGGGCTAAGGCTCACTTTGACCGGTTGGATTTGAGTTTTGAGGAGATTTGGCAGGGTTTCGAGGCTTATAGGAGAGGGCGCTCACTATCTCTCGATCGCTCACAGCGTAATAACAACGCAGAGAGTTTGGGCGTATTTTCAGTGTGTTTTCTATGTGTCTGAGAGTGAACCCTGAAGCCTTTATTTATAGGCTGAGAAAGGGACACCGAAGGAATTTCTTTTTCCTTTTTCATGCTTCAATTGCTTGTACAGAACGTCGGACGATTTGCACTTTACGTAAACTGTAGTTGTTCTGTAGCAAGTTTAGGATCCCTGTAGCATGAAGTGGGCGCTGCCTTAATAAGAACTGGGCGCCGAGCCCACTTTGAGTGTGGGGGGCGCCTGGTTTGATTTTTGGTCTTCTTTTGGCGCTTTGGCCCCTGCATTTCACTGTTTTACGCATCCTGCTTTGTCTTTTGCATCTTTGAACCCTGTAACTTGACATTGGTTAAGTTTTAACAGGTCTTGATATTTCATGTCATCTTACATACCAGGGGTACGAAATTGGGGTGTCTACAGCGGTGTTAATTTACACCATCCTAACTCATGGTTCCGTTGATGTCGCTACAATCATCAATGGGCAGCTTAGAGGCATGGTTGAGAAAACCATGAATACGGCCCTTCATTTTCCAAGTCTTATCACTGGCCTCTGTGCTGCCGCGGGAGTCATGTGGAATCCCGATTTAGAGCGAATCAAGCTGATGCCCAATGTCGCCCAAAAGGGTGTCATAAATAGGACACGTCAACCCTATGAATGTCACCCCGCCGATCAAGGTGAGGATGTTAAGGTGGATCCGGAGATGGATCCTTTGGAGGAGATCTCTACCCAGTTAGTGGAGGTCCAGTTAGACTTAGACATGCTCAATCAGCACGTAAACCATAGGTTCGACATACTTCAGCAGCATGTCGATCATCGATTAGATACACTTGAGCGGCGTGTAGAGCAGGGTCTAGCGGACCAAAACTATTTTTATGGGTATAGTACCCAACTTTTTCAAAACATTGCCTCCAACCTCAACATGCCTCCGGCCACTGTCCCTGAATAGCGTCCTCCTTCGTTATTTGGTCCTGGCTCATGTGGAGCCGACGCTTGAATAGCGTCTTCCTTCGATATGCGGATTTACCATGTGTTTTCCATTTGCTCTTTTGTTTTTCTCCCTTATCTTCCGGTCCAACATTTTGAGGACAAAATAGAATTTGAGTTTGGGGGGAATTCTAGGCCCAGGGTCCTTTCAGATCCTAGCCTAATGAGAATTGGGAAGTTGTGGTTAAATCGTGCTATGTACATGGGACAACTAATGTCCCTTATATCTCTTCTTTTTCCTATTTTCTTATTTTTGCTTATTTTTATTTTAGGAGTTAATGAAGTGAAATATTGTGACAAAGGTCGTGACCACCCCAGCTGTCTTCTTATCCGGCCTTATTCCAATTAGCATCAATCTCCAATTTTTTATAAAAAATTTAAAAAATTTATTCTCGAGTGTGTGTGTGGAATTTATGTCGATGATGATTAATGCTATGACCCGCATGACTTCTTCCTCGATCCTTCGGGAATTTACTCTGTTGTGTAAATTTCCTATGATTATCCCCTTTGTGTTCTCATACCCCACCATTATTGAAGGACTTGGACATTTTTATCAAGCATATAGCTCACATGACATTCTCCGAGAGACTGGTTTTGCGCACCTAATTAGGAAGAGTAACTATCTTCATGCGAGTGTTACATTGAAATTGTAACTTAGGGTCATTTTTGTAGAAATTAGAATTTTTGGAATTGTCTTGCTAATATATCTCAAGCACACTTTTGAATCATGATTGCATGCTAGTCTTTAATTTCTCGATATCTTTTCTAGCGAAAGCTTATGTCAAACACGTTAGGAGCTATTCTTCATTACATATATGGATGTGATGTTTATAATTGTATTTCATTTTCTATGAAATTTTGCATGATGACTTGGCACTAGGACATGATTTAGGCCATCTTTGGATCGTTTGAGCCTTTTAGCTTCTTGACCTATCTATATTATATCCCTAGTGTCCCCTTTTGAGCTTTATTAAAAGAATGGCGTGTGCAAAAGCACATATCGACCCACATTCGACATTATTTCTTTTACCCACATTAACTTAACCCTAAAAGCTTTTACACTTTAGCCTACCTTGGAGAGAGTAGAACTTAGGTGGGGAATTCGATGTTGCATGGATTGTCATTATTTTATATCCTCCAATGATTTCGTCTTCTTCATTGTATTATCCGTTATAAAAAAAGAGAAAAAGGAAACTGAGTGAAGAAGATGAAAAGAAATGATTAGAAAATTAAAAGGAACAAAAGGAGTGCAAAGTACAGTGAAAAATGGCATAGCCAACAAAAGAACAAGGCAAATGGGCACTCAGTTATGAAAATAAATAGATAGCGAAATGCAAGTTTGGGGAAAAAATTTCTCCAAGTCTTTATCTTTTCAGGTCCTAGCCTAATGCATGTATTCATGCAATGGAACCAATGGAGAAATTGGGTAGTTTTGTTCTCTCGCTTTGAATTTCTTTCTCTCTTATTGTTACCCATTTACCCAGGCCTTACATTACAAGCTTATTAAAGTCCTATTGATCTAGTGCCGCTTTATCATGATGTATCTTCCTTGATATGATTAATACATGTTAATTGATCCATAATTCATATAAACTTCTTGGTAAAGCCCAACGTGTTAGCATAATCTGAGCTATTGCAGGTAACTGAGAAATAAAAGCAGTGTATTCATACATAGGAAGTGCATGGGATGGATGTATAAACATTTTTGATTCCTTAATATTCTCTTTTCTGTAAAGTGACCGGATATTGATGGTAGACTCTCTTTTTTAGTGCATGTTTGTTTTATTTTTAAAATATGGAGAGAATGAATGTTGTGCTTTGCTTGATTAAACTGTTTAATTTTGGATATGTTGTATGAGTGGGAGTTCACACATTTAAATAATCATAGTACTATTTGTATGATAGAGTGAACCCATTTGGTACTCGAAGTAATCCTTACACATGTGTAGAGCATTGCTTGAGACTGCCGTTAATTTTCGCACTATATGACTTGAGAATAAAAACCAAAAAGATTTTCTTTATTTTTTGTATTTCTAGTTTAATTTTAATTGTTTTTGTATTTATCTACATAGTCGAGTCGGTCTTTAGAGTCTCCTTAAGTTTGTGGGTTTCTAGAGGAGTGTAAATAGTGTCACCCTCCAAAAAGATTTTTGTTATTTCTGTATTTGTGGTTTATTTATTGCTTTTCTATTTATTTGTTTATTCGTGGATGAGCAAAGTCTAAGTTTGGGGGAATTTGATAGATGTGTTTTATACGCATCAATTGTGTGTATATTCTTACTTAGATTGTGCTTTTCTACAAGTTTCCAAAGCTATTGATATGATTTTTAGTGTTTTATGAGTTTCAGGCTAAAGATGAGGAAATGATGAATTTCAGGCTATTTTGCAAAGATATGAAGTTTACAGGGGCCTGAGTGAAAATATGTTAAAGAAGAAGGCTCAAATTGCAGTTCAGAAGGCTGAGCGCTCGCTCAGTAGGAGGTTGAACGAGAGCGCAAATTCCAGTAGCGCGTATCCGGAAGAAATCCCCTGAGCGATCGTTCAGGGTATGGGTTGAGCGACCGCTCAACCTCGATTTTCAGCTTTGGGCAGTTTTCATCTTTTTCTCAAAACCCTAGCCAGTATAAATAAAACTCTAACCTCTAAGATTTGGGAAGATCCATTTTTAGGTTAATTTAGGCTGCTTTTGAGCACTCTCAAGAGGAGAAACATTTTGTAATTCATTATTATTTCAATTGTTGAAGATTGAAGATGCTTCAATTCGTTCATATGTTGTGTTCATCATCTGTGATGAACTAACTTTTCAACCCTAGGTATTGGAGGTAACTTTGTATCAACTTTTATGTGTTAATATAATTTCATTCTATCAAATTAGTGTTTATCATATTAGATTATAATTGGTTTACATTGAAGTTATCGCATGATGGCTGCGTTAATGAATGTGTAGGCTCTTGGGCATGATGAATTGCATGACCATATGCATAAGTCATACAGTGGCCAACCTAACTGGTAAATAGGTCTCTCTGATTCCCGACTGTAGGCTAAGGAGTAGATCTATGTTCGTATTGTGTGGTGGAATGCAATAGAGTTTGTTCCTCCATGCTTTAATTCCTAAGGAACTTAATGAACTCTTAATTACTGTGTGGACGAACCAAGAAAGCACAGCCAAAGCGGAGTACTAAGGGTTGCAATCCTCGACCTGTAAGTCTCAATCCTTTACCTAGCGATAGAACCCATAATTGATAGATATCTTTTGACTAATACACATAAAAGGCGATACAAGTGAATCCCAATACCTAGACCATTCACATCCATAAAACTTTCATAAAATTCAGTCTTCTACAAGTAGTTAATTTTAGATTAATTTTGGTTGTTTAATTTTAGAATTCGAATCAATCAAAAACAAACCCTCATTTTTTATTTAATTGCTTTTTAATTAGCTTAGATTAAATTCATTTTAATTCATTCTCCCTGAGGTTCGACCCTTGCTTCCATATGTCTATTCTACAATAGTCTTGTGCACTTGCAAGATAATTTTTAAACACATCAAAAGTCAGTTGTTTCTTTTATGAGTGTGTTGTTCAGAACTGGGTTCATAGGTGAGTTGAATGATAGAATTTTGAGGTTCAGAAGATATGGGCTCTGGATTAATATTTTCATGAGCAGAGTTGAGGTCTTCTGGTGATTCATTTGAGAAGTGATGGTCAGGAATATTTGAGTGAGTTGCTGGAGGGGGATTTGCTACTTGAGAAGTTGAAGCTTGGAGGTTCTTGTCTCAACATTAGCAAACTCATCAGCAACATTTGGAGCCACATGTGGCTCTAATAAATCAAATTCATCGAATAAAACATGGATAGATTCAACAATTTTTAAAGATCTTTTATTGAAAACTCTATAAGCTTTGGAGTGTAAGGCATAGCCCAGAAAGACGCCTTCATCGCCTTTATTATCAAAATTGCCTCTGTAGTCATTATCATTATAAAGTACGAAGCATTTGCAGCCGAAAATTTTGAAAAAACCCAATATTTGGGGCTTTACCTCTCCAAAGTTCATATGGCGTTTTACCGTGAAATTTGTTGATCAAGGATCTGTTCTGAGTGAAACAGGCTGCATTGACGGCTTCTACCCAGAAATGTTTGGGCAGCTTTTCTTCAGCGAGCATAGTCTTAGCAACTTCGATAAGTGTTATATTTTTCCTTTCTGCTGTGGAGTTCTAACAGTAGAGAAGTTGTGACCGATGCCATGATCAGCACAATATTTTGCTATTCCATTGTTGGTGAATTCAGTTCCACTGTCTGATCGAACATCACTGATGTTATCGAGCTTTTGTGTCTGTAGTCTTCTGAACAGAGCTGTAAGAATGTCATATGTGTGATATTTAGAAGGCATCATCTATGTCCAAGTATATCTTGTATAATCGTCTACTACAACTAGAGTGTATCTGTGACCACCATAGCTGATAGTAGTCACAGGTCCGAAGAGATCCATGTGAAAAAGTTGCAAAGGTCTTGTTGTTGCGAGTCTTGGTTTGCTCTTGAAGGATGCTTTTGAAAGCTTTCCTAGCTGACAAGCTTTGCATACATGATCATGATCAGTAGAAACTTTATGCATTCCTTTTACCAACCCTTCTTTGGATAACTTTGATAAGTATTTGAAATCTATCACATAGACATTCACTTGTCTATGTCCAGTTACTAGAGTTGAGCATAATTCTGGATCCTTTATGTCACATATGTTTGAGGAAAATTGACATACGAGACCTTTGTCGCAAAATTGAGAGATGCTCAATAGATTGTGCTTCAAGCCTTCTACTAGAGAAATTTTCTCTATAGAAATATTTCCACGCACAATGGATCTGTATCCAATGGTTCTTCCTTTTGCATTGTCGCCAAAAATAACTGGAGGACCTTCTGCTTCAGGAATATTTGAGAGAAGACATGAATCTCCGGTCATGTGTCTTGAGTAGCCACTGTCCAGAAACCATACGTCTTTCTTTTCTGAGCTTGTAGCAGTCATGAAGCATATCTGTAAATAAGGAATGAGAAAATCATGGTCCCCCTTATTTTTCTTTTGGGTCCAAAGGGTTAGCAATTTTTGGGAACCCATACTTGCCTAACTTTTGGGATAGAGGACCCAGTAGGCTTCATGATGGATTTCAACATACATTCATGGGCCAAATGGCCTAAACATTTGCAAAAAGTACAGCGATGGAAATTACATATGGCATGCTGAGAGAGTTGTCTTTGGTAGACATTTGAGCATGCTTTCTTTTAGTAGCATCCTTAGACTCATCAGACCTGTTGACAGCAGGTTTAGAAGGTTCTGTATGAGTTTTCTTAGGTCGGTATACAGCAGTACTTTCCTTAGCAGATCTGTTGTGTTGTTAGCTGACTTAAACACCTTATACATTTTACCTTTAAGCTTAGTGTCAATAGTCTTGGGAGCAGCAGCACCATCAGTAGTGTTTTTGATGAATTTGATAGGCTTGGGTAAATTGTTTGTGTTCCTAGAAACATCAGCCTTTGCTTTAGCAGAGGTGCTGGTAGAAGGATTTTGTGAGTTTGCACACTCCTTAGCAGACTTTTCGCCAGCAGATGATTGTTTTGCTTTAGACGCACTGTTGGTCTTGATAGTCTAAGTCTTAGGGTATTGATAATAAATAGCAGCATTACCAATTCCTTGTCTACCCTTGTTGTTAAACTGATGATGATATGTAGGATCATCACCATTTCGCACAAACAAGTCTTCTATTTTTTGTTCAAAGGTTGTGCAATAAATGTTCTCAAAAAAACCTAACCCAGCTTTGTCTGCAGTGGACTTCTGATCTCCAAGAATTTGGTCAAAGACGACCTTTGAGTAATCCATGAATCGATGGTTTTTTGTAACTCATCTTTCTCAACAGATAGCTCTTCGGCATGACCAATGAGGCAAGAAACATTTTCATTGAGAAACTTGTTCTCTTCTTTTAACTTAATACTTTCCTGCTGGACTCCATTAATAGTTTTTAACTCGGCTTCCAGCATGGATTTCTTAGTTCCCATCTTCTCATGGCTTTTAGCTAACTTTACATAAGCCTTTCTAAATTCATTGAATTCATCTAGCATATCATGAGCATCCTTGAGGATTTCTTCTTTAGAAAGCTCCTCAGTAGGTTGTTCTATATTAGCTTGAAAAGGAGAATATTTGATTTCACTTTTTAAATCATAGGTGGGAGGTGACTCTAGAGCAACGAGGCAGATATGAGCCTGCTCTGGTAAGTCATCATTATCATCCTCATCAGAATCAGTTTCAAACCAAGTAGACCCTTGATTTTCTTCTAAGTCCTCAGCCAGCAGACCCCTATGTTTTGAAAATGATTTATAGGGTCGCCTTTTATAAGCTTCATATTTGGGCTTAGGACATTTAGAAGCAAAGTGATCAGGCTTCCTGCAATTGAAGCAAACTAGCTCATTGGATAGTGAGCTTTCAACAGTCTTTCTGAAAGTCTACTGGTTTGCATCTTTCTTCTTATTAAACTTTGAGAACTTTTGAAACTTCTTAACGAACATAGCAATTTGTTCGTCAGAAAAAATTTCATTGTCATTTAAAGAATAATAAGTAGATGGTTTATTTTCTTGGGCAGGAGGTTCTTGGGAGATAGCAGAAAAGGAAGAAAGTTTAAAATGTTTGTCATGTTCTTGAGCTTGAAAAAGTTCTTGCTCATAGACAGTTAAACTCGCATACAAACTTCGAAAATGCATGGAGTTTAAGTCTTTTGACTCTTTAATGGTTGTGGTCTTAACATGCCACAGACTTCCCAAGGAAGCTAAAAATCTCATATTTACTTCCTTAACACTATATTCTTTGCCTAAGGAATAACAACTGTTTATTACATCATAGAATCTGTCGTAGGCTTGACGCAGTGTCTTCTTTGGGTCTTTTCTAAAAGAGTCAAACAGTTTAATATAGTTGTACTTTTTGTTGTCTCTTGTGGGCAGGTCTCCTTCCAAATATTCCACATGTGCTTCCCACATTTCTTTAGTTGTCTTGCACCTGATTATCTGCTGGTATGTACTTATGTCGACAGAGCTAGATATTATGTGTATAGCTTTGCTGTCGAGTTCAACAAGCTTTCTTTCTTCATCAGTCCATTCATTTATGGACTTGGGCACCTCGGGTGGTCCGCCTACTACTTCGGCAAGAAGATTTGGCTTCATTGGTATGTGAAGACTTGTTTGAACACATTGCCATAAGCGATTGTCAATTGAGTTCATATACTCATAACTTTGTTTTTCCATACTTCGAAGCGGCCTTCGTCCAATATGGGGACGTGACTTGTAATCGAGGTAGGCAGCATATAGTGAGCCATATGATCTATTCCTAAGAGGTTAGTCTCGAAAAAACAAGTTTTCAAAGAATCAAGCTCTGATACCAATTGTTGGTCCCAAATAGGCTCAATCTAGGCTAGAAGGGGGTTTGAATAGCCTAGTTATGTTTTTGAAAATACTTTTAAAAAACTTTTCAAGTTGTTCTTCTTCCTTTTAAAATAGCTAACTCTTAAGAAGAGTTAGGGCATCGGAAAATAGAGAAGATAGAACAGAAACAGTTCAAACAATACGCAAGGATTTAGAAGTAGTTCGTACTATGAAAAGTACTAGGTCCACTACCAAAGTGGTTAGCTTTGGATTTTGAAAGGTGCACTTGTTTATCCACTAGGTGATAAAGTTAGATCTCTAATGGATTGTGTACAACATAGTTTTCAACCAAGTGTATAATGATGAGATAAACAATCAATGAATAATTGATCTCTCAAGTGCTAAAGTAAAGAACAGTTAATTTCAAACTAGAAGAAGCTGCAAGCAAGTAAAGATTGGCAGATCTACAGCTTCAGGAAGTTTGGTGAAGTGTTAGTTCTTATCCTTTGATCTCTTGAATGCTTGAGTATTGAAGATGAAGTTTGAATATTTTTATGCGCAAGAGATGTATGTTGATTTTTTTTACCAGATCTTCAAGACTTGAATTTATACCAGGGGAGATCTTCAGGACCGTTGGACTGAGAGTGGAGAGATTGAATCTATCGTTGTAATGCATTAAATGTATTTCGATGCTTTGTAGAATACGTGCAGCAACAGACATCAGAGATGCAGTGATGCAGAGGCAGATATTTCCTAACAGAGTACGTTTTCAGCTTACATGCGTTACAGTTTCAAAGTTTTCTTAGCCAAAAGAGGTAATGTCTTCAATTTTCATGATTCAGTCGACAGGCTGGACAATTGTCTGTGCCTTTTGTCTGAAGACGGATAATGACATAGTTGACTTCTTCAGGAGGAAAAACTGATGAAGATAATTTGAATATTATTTGACTGGATATTAAAAATATCTAGTACAAATAATATGTGACCTAAATCCACGTGTTTGGCTAAGTTTCGATTTTGAGCTGAGCAAACTTCAAAGGCTGCTGGTGGGACGTGCTTTCAAGTCTTCTGTTGAAGCCTGTTGGTCCGCGCCTTGGAGAAACTAACACTAAACTATTCTATTACACAATTGATTCTAAGACAGTTGTCACACTAACCGGTACACAGACCTTTTAGTCACTGTGCAATAGAATCATAAGATGACTCAACCAAATCTAGAACCTATAAGGGTCATCAATTTTTAAACCGAGGCAAAATAGAAAATTTTGATGCCTAATTAAATAACATTGGTGCTTAATTTTTAAATAATGACACGTGTGTTACCATAATTTATGAATAGTTCCTAATTTTATGAACGATGTTTAATTAATATAAAACACCGACGCCAAATTGGAAAATATGATGTCTAATTAAATAACACCGAGACAGAATTAGATATATATTTAAGAATGAGAAATTAACAAACCTAATGTGCAAATGATTATATATCGTGGTGGATTTATGAACACAAATCTAACGTGCATTTATGAAAAAAAAAAAAAAACCCTAACAACATGTATTTGTCAAGCCAACGTGTAGAATTGGCCAAAACTTCCTCTGTTGGTGATTGAGCTTATAGTGTACATCGAGGTTGGAGGAAGGAAAAAACTAGGTTATAAGGATTCCTTTTGTTTCTAAAATCATAATTCATTTTGCGATTGAAGTTGAATGAAGGAGTAAGGAAGAAACTGAGTTTAAAGGATGTTTCTTTCGAATTGGAGGCAAATGGATTACGAAAGTTTGGAAAATGAATTACGATTATTGTTGTTGTTGTTGATACTCTTTTTTAAGGGTGGTGCTAAACAGAGCAGTAATGGCTAATCCCGACATATTTACCCGAAAGCTTCTCGAGCTTCTTATCTCATTGAAGACGATGGTGGGTATTTTAGGAACAATTTTATTAAAATTGAATTTAAAAAATAAGGAAGTGAAGCGGTTACAATTTCACAAAAAGGAGCCGACCCGCAATTATTCCAAGAAATAAAGGAAATGCAAATTTCAGCCCACAAATTAGGAGTGTGCATGGGCTCTAAGCTCACAGGCTTTGGCATAGCCCAATATGCGCTCATCTAGCTATGAGCTTCTTTTTTCAATGCTCAGTATTGTGGGCTTCACGCGGGCATAAAATTGATGTGATTTGACAGGCATTACACAGGCACGGGATTTGATGGGCTTATGGATTGAATTATATGTTTTAAAATTTTTATACCTATCAAATCTTGGGCTTTAAAATAATTTTAATACATATAGTTTATACCCATCAAAATTTTAAATTAACACAAATAGTTTATAGAGTTCAATTAAATTTACACAAATCTATCCATTAAAAAATTAAAAGAAATCTGTCCAACAAGTTAAACATCCTTAATTTATTTACAGGAGAACACTTTCAAAAATTGTCTATAGGACATACACAATTCATCTCAAACATTAAAAACATAACAAAAATCTATCCATTTTAATCATATTCAGTAAACATAACATTATTTGAAAGTAGTTCCTGAATATCCCTTAAAAAAGGTCGCTAGGGGAGAATAATTGTAACTAAATACTAAATAGAGGAGAATAGGTAAGTGCTTTAGAAGCCCATAAAACTCTAAAAAGATCTACTAGAAGCAGGAGGCCTTTTAGGCCTAAGAAATCCGTTTCATCGATTCAAATTTCAAATCTTATAAAAACCTGTATATTCATAATCGAAGTATGAGAGAGAAGAGATGATGAACTACTGGACTAAACGAGAGAGAGAGGGAGAGACGAAGTGTGTGGCCTAGAGAGAGAGACATGGAAACGGTCGCTTAGGTTGGACTGATACTGATAGAAGAAGAAGTGATGTAGGATATATATATATATATATATATATACTTATGTATATACACTATAAAACGGTGTAGTATTGCATATAGATGGGTCGAGCTGGGCACAACGGGCATTAAAAAAGTAAGTAAGGGCTCAATCTTGCCCGAGCTCATAAAAATCCCTAAGTTTAAAGCCCATAACTGTTGAAGACTTTGTGGACATAGGTCTTGCGGCCACGGGCATTGCATGCGTTGCAGGCCTTATGGGCTGATGGGCAAGTTTGCTCACCTCTACCACAAATGAACCACAAAATTCATCTTAGGATGAAATTCGGGTCGGTCCACTTTTTGAAGTTTCCAACTTCTCCAGTTCAGTGTTTTTTTCAACCGAAAAAGACCATTTTTCGAAATATTATTCTAAAAATGTCATCGTCTCCTTCAACAACTCCGGTAACACACTTTGGATTCGCAAATCACCATTGTTGGGCAATGAAACGGGGATCTACCTACCCAGTCAGGTCGCGGGGGTCGAGGGGATCGCGCCCCCAAAAGGTAAACGAGTATTCTGAGTCGTTAACTACAAAATTTTAATGAAAATGTGTTGGGTTGGAGGATTTTCGTAGTAGGAACGAAGGCGAAGGAGGAGGAATAAAATGGCTTACGATGGAGGAAAAGGAAGAAGAAGATTGAAGACATGGTCTGTTTCATTACGATTTTGAATTGCGGTGCACTAGGCAGTTAAACTATTGAACCGCGGTAAAAAATTAATGCAAAAAAATTGATGAACCGCGTTGCAATTATACTAGCAGTTAAACAATTGAACTGCGGTGCAAAAATTAATGCAAGTAAAATCGATGAACCACGGTACAATTAGACTAGGCGCAGTTAAACTATTGAACCGCGATGCAAAATTAATGTAATAAAATTAATGAACTGCGGTGCAATTAGACTAGGTAATTAAACTTTTGAACCACTGTGCAAAAATTAATGCAATAAAATTGATGAAACGCAATGCAAAAATAATAACCAACGTAGCGCGCCTACAGCTCATTAAGGGTATCGTAGTCATTTTGCCACCAAAAGTGAATTTTTGAGTTGAAAAAAAATACTTTAACAATTAGAAATTTCAAAAAGTAGATCAGCCCGTAATTTTTCATTCATCTTAATATAGTTGATGGGTTAGGGGGACGGGTCCACAAAGGGAATGATTCCTTTTTTTCCCTGACCCTCCATTCATATGTGACATACCATACAAGTGGCAACCTTGCGTTTGGTGAATTGTGTGTAAGTAAATATTCATTACTAGATAGTAAAATCAAAATGAATTATTTAATTTTGGGATTTGAATGAACTTGGAGTTATGCAGAGGAACTTAGATTCAATTCAAAGATTTTCAATCTTGTATCTCCCTATATCCGTTTATGAAATCACCTTCAATTCGAAGATTAAGTTGTTATGTTCGTTGACACCCACCTTTATTAGCATGACTGCTCGAGTAAGGAGCATATGAGAAGTAGGAAAATGTTAATTTTATCTCATTTGTGGAGTTGTCGTGTTATTATGAAATTTTGACTTCTTAATTTCTAAGTCGAGACTGGTAGCAATGGGAAGGGGGTTTGTGGTGGAGGTGAATGAGATATAGATCAAAACCCAGAGGATGAGAGAGATAATTGAGAAGAGATAAAAAGAGGAGGAGAAAGAGAGAGACGAACAAACGAGCAAGTCTTCCCAATTCCAACTCATGTATGGTAACCTTTCACTAAAAAAAAAATCCAACTCAACATCTTAGTTCAACATGGAGATCAGCTCATAATTTATTAAGGGTATTTTAGTCCTTTAAGCCAATTGTTAACATCAAAACTCAACTCCGCCACTTGAGGGGTGAACTCTAAGACAAAAAGTGTAGTTTAGGGACAAAAGAAAATGTCAAAGTTCTAGAACCGAATAAAAAAAGGTCTAAAGTTCGGGGACCAAATTATATATTAAACCAAAATTGTACCATCTTACTAAAATAGTGTAATGTACCAAATATCTTATATCATCTCCAACATCTACTCCAAATTTTACACTACAAGAAATATTTAAAAAAATATACTTCATTATGGTGAAACTTTAAAACAATTGACACAAAATAAATAATGAAATAATGAAATAAGGATAGTGTAGCCTTCCCTTGCGCTAAAATTGGCGCACGTAGCCAACTTGCTTAAAAATGAAACAAATGATAGAGGAGCCGTTGGAGGGTGATTTTGTTTCTTTTTTTTTTTTTTTGGCTTTGAAGCACAGTTAGAGATGACCTTGGTGAAAGTAAAAATTTTCCTTGTGTGAGAGAGATGAATGTGGTATATTTGTATATCGATTTGAAAACTTATTTTCTGATGTTATAGTTTGTAACTTAAAAATAACACTCAACTTCAAATCAAAATAAAGAATAAATAAATAAATTCAAAATTGTGTAACATTTTATTGCAATTAATCTTAATTCTAAATCAAGAATTTCATTAATCAAATAAATGGATACCTTTTTCTTTTTCCTTTTTACTACAAAAACTAGGACACTTGGCAACATCGATTAATGAAATGAAGATTAATGGTCCATCAAAAGACTGTGATTCAATTCCCCTCCGCCCCATGTGTGAAATCATCCCATCCCATCCCAACACAACTCTCTAGTTGGGTCTCATTGGTCTAACGTCATTATCTCTAAACAAAACCTTCGCTCATAAACATTAGGAGTAATCTTTTCACTCTAAATGAAGCAATATTATGGTGGTCACTGCAGCCAGAAATACACTGGGTAATTTATTGTATTTAGGGGTAAAAATTTAACGAGGACTTGTTACATGTGACTCTAATTTGTGTTGGTTGCTTGAGAGCCAATAAGAATGAGAGAAGTAAAATCATATTTTCTCTGCACTTGTTTCTTTTCAATTAGCAAGACTTGGGTGAAAATAAAATTGTTTTAATGAAACTTTCCATGACCACCTTGCCCTTTAAATTGTGAACAAGATATTTGAATTCCAAATAAATCCCATCTTACCCAAATTGTCAAAATCCTATAACGACATCATACTCAAGCTTTTTCCACTGCACATAAATCTGAGTCATCCCAAATACTGCACCTTCTAAAATTAAAGTACAATTTCATCCTTCACTTGTTATAACAACTTACCTTTTTTTAATCATTTTTGTTATAAAATTACCTTTGTGCCCTTTTAACTTCTAAATCAAAATGTCATTAAAATCATAAATAAAAAAACTAAAAATTTAAAGAGGGTCAGCCATTGCGGGCACTACTTGAGGGAAACCACCACGAGCACCTCTCTTAAAGTTTTGATCTTTTTGTTCTTGGTGACGAAGCGCTCTCATTGAACTAAAATATTTAAAAATGCGTTTTTTTTTAATTTATAATTTAATAGATGAAGAGCAATAGTAATCTTATACTCCCTCCATCCCAAAATTACCATCTGGGTTGATTTGTCGCGTGGTTTAATAAAACACATTTGACTGAATTTTTAATATTAGTTTGATGTATAGTTTACTTTAAAACTCATGTGTCTGTGGCTTATAATTAATGTAAGATGAAAAAGTAAGGGTAAAGTGGTAAACGTATTATCCTAAAAAAAGAAATTTTCAAACAAGACAATTATTTTGGTGTGGACGAAAAAAGAAAGCAGGACAATAATTTTGAGACGAAGAGAGTATTTTTATTTAAATTAATTGAAGGGCACTTGTGGGTTCTCGGGACTTGCGCCCGCGCCCCGCGCGCCCTTGGATAGGGGTGCGCGTACGTGCGGATGCGGAACACCACTGCTCTCATTTCATCCTCCCTTGTTTAAGGGAAGACGAAATTAAAAGTGCGAGAGGAGTGCTATCTAAGATAGCGCGTTTGAATACGTCTCGGTTGCCTTTAGTGGATTTTGGTCCAATATGGGAGCTTTGGGTTTCCCGCATCAAGTTATCTCTTGTTTAGGGGATACCAGGATATGAGAATACATCACACTTTCATTCATATTCTCCCTTTTTTAGGGGAAAACGGAAAAGTGCAAAAAAAGGATGTTGCGAGGCCCCACTATGGATTTTATGAAAATAGCCTTATAGCTTATTTCGGATCACTATGGGTGCTTTGGGTTTCCTGCATCAAGTTATCCCTTATTTAGGGGATACCAGGATATAGGAATGCATCACACTTTCATTCTCATTCTCCATTTTTTAGGGGAAAACGGAAAAGTGCAAAAAATGAGTGTTGCGACGCCCCACTGGATCCACAATGTTTTATAGAGTCGCCATATTTATTTTAAGGCAAAAATAAAGCAAAACCAAAAAAGAAAAACCAGAGATTATAAAACGGGTTCGGAGGCTAAGTTACTGTTTCGCGCATCCTGCTTTGCCTTTTGCATTTTTAACTCCTGTAAGTTGACATTTGTTAAGTTTAAACAGTTTTTGATATCACATGCCAGAGTCACATATCAGGGGTACGAAATTGGGGTGTCTACAGAGCCCCTCAACGATGGAGTCTACGGGTAACCCGAGGCTTACTGAGTAGTCGAACATCGTTGATAAACAATAGACTCTCCAATTTCATTCAATTAAAATAGGAGAGGAATGCAACAGTTTATAATGCTAACCAAACTCCATAGCCTAGACATATTTAGTCGGTTATAGCAGGTTATCGTAGTTTTTAAGCAGATATGCAATAAAATGCTCTAATGGTCGGACCTACTAGTGTAGGCTGCCTACGTATCCCTTAATAAAGAAACTCAGACCAAAATGTAGTTCAGGCCAAAACCTAAACTATCACTCGTACAACGGTCGTGCCTACCGAAATAGGCTGCCAACGTATCCTTATAGAAGGAATCAGACCGAGACGTAGTTCACTCCGCGAGGGATCAAATGTTGCGGCGCAAGTGCTGCAATGCTAAATGAGCAAGTGCTGCAAAGCTTTATCAAATGAGTGCTGCAAAGGTAATTATAAAGTGTTGTGATGGTCGTATCTACCGAAATAGACTGCCTACGTATCCTTAGCCAAGGAATCAGACCAATTGTAGTTCAGGCCAAAACCTAAACTATCACTCGTACAACGGTCGTGCCTACCGAAATAGGCTACCTACGTATCCTTATACAAGGAATCAGACCGAGACGTAGTTCACTCCGCCGGGGATCAAATGTTGTGGTGCAAGTGCTGCAATGTTAAATGAGCAAGTACTGCAAAGCTTTATCAAATGAGTGCTGCAAAGGTAATTATAAAGTGTTGTGATGGTCGTGTCTACCAAAATAGACTGCCTACGTATCCTTAGCCAAGGAATCAGACCAATCGTAGTTCATCTGCTACTGTGCGACATGAATTGTCTCCTTAGGAACGCTGCCTTCGTCGGAGAACAAAACATTTCCCTCTGATCCGGGGTTGTATGCCCCTTAAAAGAAAGTTTTCCAACACAACAATTGATGTCTGGAATTCAATGTCTCCTCAGGAACTCAGCCTTCATTGGAGGACAAAGCATTTCCCTTGCCCTGGGGTTGTCTGCCCCGTTAGGAAAGTCTTCCAACCATCATACAAATGCACAGAAAAGGAAAATACCTTCCTTTTCTTACCCTTGTCGTGCCCTTGCGGCAAATTGCCGCTGCTGTTGCTTTGCTGCTTCTTGCTGCTTTATGATGCTCTTTGCTTGGGATTTTTCTTATGTCGCAGTTCTAGCCTTTGCTGGAAAATCCTTTCCCATGTTCCGCTATATTTTCGGCTTTAGCTGGAAAATCTTTCTTGATGCTGCTGCATTTTTCCTTGCTGCTCTTTCTAACCTTGGTTAGAAATTTCATTTTCTTTGCTGCCGCATCTTTTGGTTCCAGCTGAAATCATCTTTTCTCTTTTTTCCTTGCTGTTGTTTTTTTTTCTTTTCGCTCCATTTTCTAGCTTCAGCCGAAAATTTCTTCTTCTGCCGCCGCATTTTCTTTTGTTGCATGCACTTGTACATTTTTTCTTTTCTTTTCTTGTACATGCATTTTCCCTCTCTCGATTTTTTTCTTTTTCTTTTTTTCTTCTTTTTTTTTCTTGTATCTTCTTTCTTATTTATTCTTCTCTTCTTCTTTATTCTGCAGGCTCGCCATTTCTCTTTATTTGCATGTTTATTATCTGTTTATTTTCTTTTGATCCTCCTTTCTTCTTCTTTTTTCATTTCTTCTTTTTCATTCTTTCTTTCATTCTTTTTTTATTATTATTTTCTTCTTCTTCTTTTTTTCTTTTTTACCTTCGCCGCCTGAATTTCTTGGCTTTTCTGCTTATTTTGCGGCTGATCTGCTAGAGATATCACTTTTCCTTTGCCCTCGGGTGGATGGCCGTCGAATTTGGTTAACAAAATTACTTTTGTTAACTCTTCGTTAAGGTTTGGGGCCATTTTGCAACTTTTGAAATCTGGGGACTTAAGTGTCACAGTTTCAAACTATGGAGGGGAAAAAAGGAAAATTTCATTTTTCCTCCCCTTATTAGTGACGGGAGAAAGAGGAGGGGAGCTACTGCTCCTTTCTTCTTCATTTTCTTCCTTCAGCATTTCCTCCGACGCCATTGCTGCATGTTTCTATTTTCTTTCCATTTTTGCTTCTTTTCTCATTTTTCTTCCACCCATTTAAGTGTTTTCTCTAGCAGATGGCTTCTTCATCGCGATCCAGGAAGGGGAAGACTCCTATGCACCCAGAATCTGGCGAAAGGAGGAAGGAATTTCCTCCTTTGATCCGGAATAAAATCAAGTACCGATATTCTAAGGATGACTGGGGCAATATCCTCTGCGATCGGAACACCCATGTGTCCAACCTTCCACCCACTTCTGTAAGTTTCTTCTCTTTTAGATCTACTTGGATATACTTCAGATCTGCTAGATTTTAGCTCTGTTTGGCGCTTTTGGAGCATTCCTGACTCTGTTAATAATGCTTATGCATGCACTATTTATGCCTAAATGATGCAATTAGGTAATGATGCATGAAATTTATGCAATTTATTCTTGCGATGCATAATTGAACTAGTGGTTACTATTTGACCCTACTATGCATGATTTATACTATAAATGCAATTGGGGCTATATGATGCATGTTTTAGGCTAAAATATATTTTTATATGCTATATGTTCACGAAACGGACTTTTCGGAATATAATGCAATTTTTTCTGAACATATTTTCGGGCACATTTTTCGGATGAATACAGGACAAAACAGATATATTTTATGCCCTAAAATTTATTTCTCATGCATGCTTATGCTGCAGGGACATAGTAAATGCCATGAGAATATTTATTTTCATGATTGGTGACATTTTATTCTCTTTTTAGTGCACCCCTATGCAGCTTATTGGACAATAAATGCAAATGATGGATGCATATATTACTCTATTTGATGCAAATGCAATGCAGAAAAATTATGGGTTACTTACTAACATGATGCATGGGCACTCTTTATTTTATTATGCATGCAAAAATGCAAAAATGCGGTACACACTTTTAAAATGCAAAATACACTTTTTATGATGCCTAAAATGCAAAAATGTCTATTTAGATGCAGAACAATACATATAATCTCTTTTCCTCTCTTTCTTGTTTTTGTTATTTTTATGTTTTATTTTATTATATTTTTTATTGCCTAAAATGTTAAAATATATATTTAGATGCACAAAAATGCATCATTTTCTTTATTATGCGAGAATGTACAAAGAAATCCAACATATACTTTCAAATGCAAAATACATTTTTTATTTTATTTTATTTTATTTTTTGATGCCAAATGCTTATTATTATTATTCACATTTTAAAATGATGCTTTTATTATAAAATGCATTACAGGAAATTAGCATGCTGCAATTTTATGATTCACGAAATACGATGCATGCAACATGTTTATTATTAATCATCATCATTATCTTTACTTATTCATTCATATTTATTTATATTTATATTTTTTTTATTTTTTTTATTTTTTTTACGAGGAAAATAAATATAGTAGACTTACCTCTTCCTTTCCTTTTTCTTTTTTTTTTTAGTTCCACAGGCCATTCTAGAGGGTCCGGGCTTCTTGTACCAATGTAATGGAGATTTATCACATGTTACCCGAGACGACACAAGTCCTAGTGGAGGGCTCTGGCTTCAGTGCCTTCCTTCATGCCTTTCGCCCCTTCACGAGCTATCTGCCGATTTTCGATGTGCTTCGGGACTATTGGTGGGACACCACCCATACCTTTCATTTCAGCTGGGGGGAGGCGACCATGACCCCCTGTGACTTTGCCGCTATCACCGGCCTCCCTACCAGCATCAGGGAGACCTTGGCTCCTGATTATACTCTCCGTCGGCGTCGTGAGGAGGTGGAAGACCTCCTGGGTTTCGAGCCAGAGTTTAAATCGACTGACGAGATTTTTATTAGCAGCGTGCGACACTGGCTTCTAGCCAACGCTGGGCGGGTCCCAGAAAATGACTTTGCTGCCGTGACCCGCGCGGCTAGAGCATTTTTATTCTTCTTCCTCGGCACGTCACTTTTTGCCAACTCTTCTACCACCCTGAGGATTTATGTCCTGGCCTGCTTGGCAGATTTTGAGTGGATCCCTGCTTATGATTAGGGGCAGGCGGGCCTGGCCGAACTATATACTTCTATGGACAGGGCTTGCCGGAATGACTCGCTGACCTTGAATGGATTTGCCCCGACGTGGGAGGTATATGTCTTTTCCTACTTTTACTGCTTCTCTTTATCATTATTATTATATATTTTTTCACAGCATACATTTTTTTTGCTGATAAAATTTCTCTTTTATTATTATTATTATTTTATTTTATTTTTGCAAGTCTGGGCCTTTTCATTCTTTCATTTCACGTCGGGTCGTCTCCATCAGCGTGTCCACCAGCCACCTTATCTGCTTCAGTTCATTGATGAGAACAGGGTTCGGCCAGATCAGGACAGTGGTTGTGCAAAGAAGGAACGGGTGCAGGAGCGGATTACTAGCCCGAGTCCGGGTACGGTGCACTTCCTTCCTTGGGAGGGCCTGGAGGGGCATTATGCTGTTGCTTTGGGATTGAGCCGCTTCCGGATACTAATGGTATCCATCATGGTGAATTCTTTATATATGGGCGAGCGGGTCAATCGCCAGCATCATTCGATTTTGGTGCCTCCAGTGGTGCCTCCTCGGCCCCCTTTCTGGGTGATAGAGCCCGACCAGTTGCCGAACAGGAACCAGTACCTGTCGAAATTCCTCATGCCAGCAACAGATTTTCCGGTTATGGCATATGAGGATTTCTTGAGGACAGTGCTTCATCCTCCCTTTCCTGCTCCTGTTGCGCCCAGACGGGCTTCTGATGCCTCTGCTAGGCCGAGGCCTTCCATCTCATCTCTCGATGAGAATCTGGAGTTTGATGAGCCCGATGACGTCTTCTCTACCTTTCAGTATCAGTGGGGCGGTCATGTGGTAGAGGAGATGCTTCCAGATGTCGAGATCCCCGAGGAGCGTCGGGTCCCGGAGAAGGCCCGTTCGGTAGACACATTTACCTTTACATTTATTTTTCTTCCCTTTTTTTTATATATCATGCACATATATTTTTTTATTCATCATTTTTCTCTCTTTTTTTATGCATGTCTATTATTTTTTTTGGAGACTAATATATTCTCTTTTTGCTGTCTCACCCTTTTTTTTAAGGTGAACATGTCTACTTACAAGAGGCTGCTGTGGGGCTTCTTCAGTATTAATAAGCTTTATCAAAAGCTTGTTGACGAATTTTCCTGCAGGGGGAGTGACACAGTGCGGCAAACCAGGCGTCGGGATGGTGATGACGATGATGCAGATGTCGGGTCTAGCCGCGCTCGGGGCATGGGTCGAACATACAGAGCTGGTGGCACAGGGGGTCCTTGGGTCATGGGTGGTGGTCTTGATAGGAGCCAGTCGTCCCGAGAACATTAGTCTTGACAAGAAGATCATTAGGTCTTTATTTAGCTTGTAATGTAAGGCCAAGGTGATGGGGGATTTGATGGAAAGAGATTGTAATTCAAAGTGAGAGAGTAAAACTACCCTTTATCCCTCATACTTCCAAACAAAAGGAAGTTTTCCCTTTTTAGGCTAGGACCTGCAAAGACTACAAGTGGAGGGGTGCTTTTTGTTACTTTTCAGTTTTCTTCTTCCCCCCCCCAAACTTGTTTTGGGCAATAAATACTTCTAAAAATATCACATCATTCTTCTCAGCAATAATTTTTCTAACATATTTTCTTTTGAAAGCTATGCTTCCATTTGAATCTTTGTTTGCACTTTTCTTCTTCCGTTTCATTTTTCGTCGATACATAATTTTTCTTTTCTTTTTCTATTTTTTTTTTCCGACGACGGAAAGAAGAAGCCTTCCGAAAAATAGCCTACTAAAAAGAAATGGTCCTCTAAAATCAATTTCCCCACCCACATCCTACTCTCTCAAAGGGTAGGCTAAAAGTGTATAGGCTTTTAGGGTTAAGTTAATGTGGGTAATAGAAACGATGGTGAATGGGGGTTTAAATAGTGTGCTTAGCACACTCCATTCTTTTTCATTAGGCTCAAAGGGGACACTAGGGATATTTTTAGTATAGGTCAGGGAATATTTAGGCTCTAACGATCCAAAGATGGCCTAAGTCATTTCTTAATGCCAAATGCTCATGTAGTTTTTAAAGCAAGTAAGACACACAAAAAATATCATATCAACTATGGGAATTGTGGGGTTGAATGTTTAGCATCACTGGATTTCACATAAGCATTCGCTAAGACAGATGGTAGGGACAATTGAGACTAACATGCAGACACGGTTCGAAAATGTGCTTGAGATATATAAATGAGAAAAATCCAAGGGATCTAACTATCATGCAATTGACCCTAAGTCACAAATTAATGCAACAATCATGTTCGAATGGCTATGCATCATATTCTTGTGCATATCTAGTTGTAATGAAGTAGGTGCTGTAAGCTTTATAAAACTATTCTAATCAATCCATAATTATGACTAGTATGGGTGCATGAAGAATTTGGAGAAAAGTAAAAGTTTTGCAAAATCAAGTAAATTCCAGAGGGATCTACGGACAAGCTATGCGATTCATTGCATTAACTCCTTATCGACTACGACTAGCATTACCACACCTAAACTCGAGGATGAAAATTTTGAAATATTTTATTTTTTTGATTTTGATTTTTGAATTTTTTTTTTATAAAGAAAATTGGAGATGTTGATGACGCAATTGATGATGGGTTCCTATAAGAAGAATCCACGAGCAACCAATGTGAGTGTATTCTGGTCAAGGCAACACCTCCGAAAATAAGAAAAAATTAAAAACATGAAAATTGGGTGAAGAGTTAAATGGTCATCAAGAAAAGAAATTTTTCTTCACCCTAGAAACATAGCCCAACTCCATTCCTCCTTAGGCTAGGACCTGCTAAGACTCTAAGCTTAGAATCCCCCCCCCAAACTTAATTTCTATTTTGTCCTCAAAATTGAGGAACATAAGAGAGGATTGATGGTGCAGGGCAAATATCAAAAGGACATAGCAGGTCCACCTAACGAAAGAGGATGGAACTTGGGCCTCGACTCACGGTGAGTCGGGCGGAGATAACGAATGAGGACGAAACTCGGGGATCGTGCCAGGTGGCAGCCCATAATAATTTGAGACATTATGTCCCACGGTGTTAACCCAACCGAAAATTTTCATCTGGTCGGCACGCATTTGTGCCAACTACTGACTCACCATATCAGTTTGGAGGACAGCTTCCTCCAACCTGTTAGAGATCTCCACGAGTGGGTCCTCCTCCTCCTCTTCGGGTTCCTCCTCGTGAGGAACCCTCACTCTCGGCTGCTGTTGGTGCTCAAACAAAATGGCCCTAGTAATGGCCGGACCAGCCTTAAGCCTCTCGCGTGTGCAGGCCATCTCACGCTGCTCCTACACAACTCAGTGATCAAATGCGGGAATGCGAACCCCGCATTTGTCGCACCTCTAATAAGGGTCTTGATCTGGCCGTTGATCAGACGGCCAACATCAACAGACCCACCGGTCATAATAGTGTAGGCCAAGACAACCCTTTCCCAAGTTACCGTATGTTGGTGACTGGAGGGCATGAGACGACCACAAATAAATTTGAACACGGGCTTGCCCGTGTTCAGAAAGAAGGACTCCTCCATGGTACGTGGACCGAAGGGTGGATTACGGTTGTAGGTCCACTCAACACCATGGAGGGCGATGGTCGCATTGACCACCTCGAGGGGGACATGGGTATGGAGGTGTGTGCTAAAATGATCGGCACCATCCGCAAAGTTGGATGTGCCGAAATAGTTGTTAATGTTTTGGGACGAAAATTCTACAATAACGCCCCTAACACTAACGGTGTCTAAAACAACCCCATCTATGCCAATGGTGCCATTGGCATAAAACTCTCGGACAATAGGCACCACTGCCTTTTCCGGAGAGTCGGTCAATAGCCCCCACCTACGGGCCGTGAAGTTGGGACGAAGGTCAAATTCTTCAGCCTTGAATCCCCTCTCGGGAACCAAGGACTTGTAGAGTTTGGCCGCATATTTTTCAGAGGCCTCGTAGGAAATAAATCGGGTGTGGTCATAATTTGGTTCCTCCTCCTGAACAGGGCGGGAGGAAGAAGCACAAGTATTTCTACGCTTACGGAACATTTTGTTTGAAAAATTAAAAACTAAGTATTTAAAAATAAATTTTCAGAATTTTGAATTAAAAATTATTCCTAAAGCATACAAAATTATATCTACATGAAAAATATCTAACACCCTAGCATGCAAAAATTTGACATAGAAATTAAAGAGAGGGGTTAGGATTACTTGTTTGCAGTTTTTAGAGAAAAGAGTAGCCGGAGTTCGAGCGGCGTCGGCAATAATGGAGTCTCTTTCCTTGCTTCAAGCTCCTTCAATGGAGTGCAATGGATAAGAGATGGAGAGGTAGAAGATGAAGGGTTTGAAGAGGGAGGAGATCTATTGATTGAAGCCGGAATCCTTAAGAATTACAAGAGTTTTCGCCGGATCTTTGGAAGGAATAGGCTGCTGCTTCGCTGCTTGTTTGAAAGGAAGGAAGAATTCTGGTGATTCTGCACTGAGCCCAGCACTGTCTTATATAAAGGAACCTTGCGGTCGCAAGGTCTGCCACACCTTGCGACCGCAAGGTGGTCAGTCAAAGCGATTCAACTTCCGCTGATTCCCCATGTTACGATGCGTTGCACGAGATGCTGCATTCTTGAATACCTTGCGGTCGCAAGGTCCTCCACACTGCTGCGTCCGCAAGGTGGGCGGCTCTCCATCTTGATTTCTTTTCTTCCTTTTCAACAGTTTTGCAATTTAGCCCTTTTCCGTTAACTTCCGTTATGTTTCTTAACTTTCCTGTATTGCAAAAACTTAACAAAAACTCTTAACTAAAAATTATTAGCAACATATAAATACAACACTAAGATGTTTTTCTCCCCCAAACTTGAATTTTGGCATATTTAATTAAAAATTAAATGTCCCAAAAATACATTTAACGGAGAATAGCATATTTAAACTAACTATAAAAGCAATAACATTCAAAATAGTGGGTTGCCTCCCACTTAGCACCTTTGTTTAACGTCTTTGGCTCGACCAAACTGCAAGCCTAATACTTGGGTGGTTCATTGTCAGCCAAACGAATTAACTCAATTGTTCGTTCAACTGACATCGGCTCTAGGTATGGCTTGAGTCGGTGTCCATTAACTTTAAAATTTTCATTATTTTTAGGATTTTGAATATCAACTGCTCCATGAGGATAAATTCGTACAATTATAAAGGGACCAGACCATTTAGATTTCAACTTTCCGGGAATAGCCTAAGTCTAGAATTAAAAAGTAACACTTTCATCCCTGGATGAAACATTTTGTTGGCTAACCCCATGTCATGATATTTCTTGGTCTTTTCTTTATATGTTTTAGCATTCTCATACGAATTCAACCTATGTTCTTCTAATTCATTCAACTGAAACAATCTTTCCTCTCCAGCCAAAGTTAAATTTAAGTTTAGTTCTTTAACAGCCGAATAGGCTTTGTGCTCAATTACAACTGGTAAATGGCAAGCTTTGCCATATACCATTCTATATGGACTCATTCCTATTGGAGTTTTAAAAGCAGTTCGGTATGCCCATAAAGCATCCTTAAGTTTAGATTTCCAATCTTTACGATTAGGCCTAACAGTCTTTTCTAATACTACTTTAATTTGCCTATTGCTTACTTCTATTTGGCCGGATGTTTGAGGATGACAAGGTGTAGCTAACTTGTGAGTTACACCATGCTTCTTGAGGACATTATTCAGTAACTTATTGGTAAAATGAGTTCCTTGGTCACTTATTATGGCCTTAGGTACTCCATATCTAGCAAACAAATCTTCAACAAATTTAACCACTGTTTTACCATCGTTTGTCTTGGTTGCTACTGCTTCAATCCATTTAGATACATAATCAACTGCTACCAAAATATATTCACAATTATTTGACACTGGAAAAGGACCCATGAAATCAATACCCCAAACATCAAAGATTTCAACAACCAAATTAATATGCAAGGGCATTTCGTTTCTCTTTCCTATTCCACCTGTTCTTTGACACTTATCACATGTTCTATAAAACAGTTCACAATCTCTAAAAACTGTAGGCCAATATAAACCAGATTGCAAAATTTTCTAGCAGTTTTATTTCCACTAAAATGACCTCCACAAGAGTTTCCATGGCAGAATTTCATAATACCTTGTTGGTCTTTTTTCTGGAATACATCTCCTTATTAAAGAATCTGAACATATTTTATATAAATGAGGTGCTTCCCAAAAATAATTTTTCGTTTCAGCCAGAAATTTCTTCTTTTCATAATGATCAAAATCAGGATTAATGATATTAGACACATAGTAATTGACAAAATCAGCATACCATGGGTCTGAATCTTTAATGGCTAAAAGTTGCTCATCAGGAAAATCATCATTTATGGGAACAGGATCGTCAAGAAATTGACGTTCAAGTAAGGGTGAAAATTTTAATCTAGACAAATGGTCGGTTACGACATTCTCGGTTCCCTTTTTGTCTTTAATTGTGATGTCAAATTCTTGTGACAATAGCATCCATCTAATTAATCTTGGCTTAGCATCTTTTTTACTTAAAAGATATTTTAATGCAGAATGATCAGAAAATATTATCACCTTTGATCCTAACAGATATGATCTAAATTTTTCTAAAGCATACATAACTGCCAAAAATTCTTTTTCTGTTGTTGTGTAATTCAATTGTGCATCATTTAAAGTTCTTAGAGTTAAGCTCTTGGATGGAACTACATCAACTAGCATAGTGGATCACATGAGGCTTTCTATCTACCCTTTGTCCTAACACGGCTCCAATTGCAAAGTCTGATGCATCACACATGATTTCAAAAGGAAGTGACCAATCAGGGCCGGATAAAATAGGGGCAGTAGTTAATTTTTCTTTCAATAAATTAAATGCTTCCAAACATTCTTTATCAAAAATAAATTCTGTGTCATTTGCTAACAAGTTACATAGAGGCTTACAGATTTTGGAAAAATCTTTTATAAATCTTCTATAAAAACCAGCATGCCCTAGAAATTTTCTAACACCTTTAACTGAAGTTGGAGGGGGTAGTTGTGAAATAACTTCGATTTTTGCTTTATCAACTTCAATGCCTTTATTTGACACAACATGCCCTAAGACAATTCCATGTTTGACCATGAAGTGACTTTTCTCCCAACTTAAAGTTAAATTTGTTTCACAACATCTTTTCAGGACTGATGTAAGATTTTCTAAGCAATGATCAAAAGAATTTCCAAAAACTGAAAAATCATCCATGAAAACTTCTACACATCTTTCAACTAAATCTGAGAATATAGAAATCATGCATCTTTGAAAAGTAGCTGGTGCAAGGCATTCTCCTAAAAGCAAAAGTACCAAAGGGACATGTAAAAGTTGTTTTCTCTTGGTCTTCGGGTGCAACAGGGATCTGATTGTAACCAGAAAAACCATCAAAAAAGCAATAATATTCATGACCGGCTAGTCTTTCAAGGATTTGGTCGATAAATGGCAAAGGAAAGTGGTCTTTCCTAGTTGCCGCATTAAGTTTTCGCAAATCAATGCACATTCTATAACCAGTTATTGTTCTTGTAGGGACTAATTCATCTTTCTCATTTTTAATAACTGTAATTCCTGACTTTTTAGGAACTACTTGAACAGGACTAACCCATTTACTATCTGATATAGGGTAAATTATACCCGCATCTAAGAGCTTAAGAACTTCTTTTCTTACGGCTTCTTCCATGTGTGGGTTAAGTCTTCTTTGCCTTTCTCTTGAAGGTATACTACCTTCTTCTAGATGTATTTTATGCATGCACATAGATGGACTAATACCTTTTAAATCGGCTAGGGACCATCCTATAGCTTCTCTATGTGTTCATAAAACTTTTAATAAACTAGCTTCTTGTTTTTCAGTTAAATCGGCTGCTATAATAACAGGCAAAGTTTTACCTTCCCCTAAAAATGCATATTTTAAATGGGGTGGTAATGGCTTTAATTTTTCAACCGGAGGAGATTTAATAGAAGGCATGAATTCAGAATTTTCTGCTTTAATGGTTTCTTTTATTTTAGCCTCCTCGGTATTTTCTTCTTTAGCATCTTCTATCTCTATTTCTTCAAAAAGAGATTTCAAAATCTCTACTTCATCTTCCTTAATTTCATTACTTTCTTGTTCTACTTTTTCAATTTTATCATAACTATTTTCTGATTTTTTCTCTATATTTTCTTTACCTTTCTTTTTAAGAGCTTCTAACTTCTCTCTCTGTTGTCTTTCTTCCTCTTCTATTTCTCTTTCAATCTCATCAATGTCAATTTTTATGGGAGGGATAGGACTATCATCATAAACTATAAATCTATCTCTCTCATAGTCTTCATCTTTATTATCTTCTTCAAAAATTTCAGATGATAATTTTTCAATTTCATCTATGGAAAAACATGCATTTATGTCACTAGGTCTATTCATAGCATCAAAAACAGAAATTTCAACAGTTTCACCTAGGACTGACATCGTGAGTTTACCGTTTTTCACATTAATCATTGTATTGGCAGTGGCCATAAATGGTCTGCCTAACAATATAGGAACTTCATTATTAGTGCATATCTTCCTTTCCATCTCTAGAACCACAAAGTCTACTGGAATGATTAGTTTATCAACCTGAACTAGGATGTCTTCCACTATACCTAAAGGATTTAATTGAACGGTCAGCTAATTGTAATTGCATAGTAGTGGGTTTTAGTTCTCCTAACCCTAACTGTTTATAGACCGCAAAAGGCATCAAGTTAATACTTGCTCCTAGATCTAGCATTGCTTTCATCTTTTTAGAGCTTCCCAAGGAAACTTGGATATTAAAGCTACGGGATCTTTCAACTTAGGGGTAATTCGGGTTGTAAAACGAACTTACGTTTTCGAAACAATAATTTTTCATTGTTTTCAAACTTGTGTTTCTTAGAGTGAAGATCTTTGAAAAACTTTGCATATGCTGGAATATTTTTAATAACATTAAGCAAAGGAAGATTAACATTCACCTTGGATAACATATTATAAATGTCCGTAAATTGTTTGTCCATTCGGTTTTTCATAAGTCTTCTTGGAAACGGAATTGGAGGAACATATGGTGGTGGAGCCACATAAGGTTCCTCTTCTTCTGGTTCTAATTCTTTTTCAACTTCTATTGGATTTTCTTTATTTTGAACCTCTTTTTCTTGTTCCTTATTTGGAACTTCTACTTCTACTTCTTGATTAATCGATTCATTATTCTCTTTACTATTATCACTATCTTTTTCAATTTCCTTTTCGGAATTTTCTCTTGTATCAGGGCACATTAGAAGAAGGATCGGGATCACTTACCTCTTCACCTATTACCTTACCAAGAGCGGTGATTGACTTAGCTTGCTCGGTTTGACTAGGGAACTTCCATTCTCTTTTTATCGCTTGAAGTCACAATGTGCTTCTTTAGATTTTCAATCTCTTCAAGCATATATTTCATCAATCTTTGCTTGACCTTTACTTGCTCCATCTTGTTTTGGAACTTCTTCAATTCTCAATTGATTTTGATTTGGAAATTGTGGAGGTTGAGGTGGTTGAGGTTGGAATTGTTGAGGTTGTAAAGGCTTATTTCCTCCCAAGAAAAGTTAGGATGATTCCTCCAACCAGGATTATATGTGTTTGAATAGGGATCATTCCTAGGCCTTTGAGGGTACATATTCATAGCATTAGCACTTCGGAATACATAGCACTTGATGGACAAAAATTAGTAGCATGAGAATATAATCCACATAAAGCACATGCTTCTTGAATTTGCCAATTTTCAAATTGAGCTTGTGTATCGATTTATCTTGTATTTGATATAGGCTCTATTTTTACCTCTAGCACTTTTACGTTGAGAATTAATACTTAACATCTCAAATAATTCTTCTAGTGCTTACGGTGTCATTCTATTAATAGAACCACCACCGCACTATCAACCATAGTTTGTAAGCTGGCGAAAGACCATGATAAAATTGAAGCACTAACACATGTTGAGCCAAATTATGATGAGGACACATAATGAGCGATTTTTAAATCTATCCCATGACTCATGGAATGTTTCACAGTTCATTTTGGAATGACATGATTTGTTTTCTATATTCGAAGAGATGCATGCTTGTAAAATTTACTCATAAACAAATCATATAATTGAGCCCAAGTATAAACACTACTAGGTGTTAGGTTCATAAACCATCGCTTTGCCAACTCTTTTAATGCACTGGGAAAATATTTCATTTTAATTTGATCTTCAGTCAACCCTCCAAAAGGAAAAGTACTCATCATGTATTCATATTCTCTTAAGAAACTGACAGGGTCTTCATGAGGCATCCCATGAAAAGATGGTATTGCATTAAAATAATGACATTTTAATTCGAAGTTCGTTACAACATCTGGCAAGACTAAACATGATGTCACTACATTTAATGAAGGTCTACTAAAGTCATTAATAGTTCTTTGATTTACTACTACTTCCATATTTCTTCTTGCAGGTTCTTCTTCTCTTTGATTCCTATTAACTGGGTTAACTGGATTTTCCGGATTTCGATTATTATTATTTTCTTCCATTGGAGGATCAACCAAAGGATCCTCTTGATTAAATTGTTCTTGATTATCAGACTGGGAAGCTTGACTTTCAAGGACTTCTTGATTTCTTCTAATATTATTAATATCTTGATTCAGTTCTACCAATTTAGGATTCAAAGATCGACGACCTTGCATAAAATAAATTAAAGCAATTTAAAAACAACTAACTATTAAAAAAAAATCTTTTTGTATTTTTATTTTTTTATAAAAACTGAAAATTAAACTAAAAACTAAATTAAATTAAAAACTACGCTACCAACAAACTAACTACGTGAACTAGCTTGTCCCCGGCAGCAGTGCCAAAAACTTGATCGATGTTTTATTTAATCTTTTTCCTTGCAAGTGGACAAGACTATTATAGAATAGTATTGGAAGCAAGGGTCGAACCCACAGAGACAAGAGATCACGAACAGTACACTTTATTGATAGCAAATTATTAATCTAAAGGGGTTTTTATAATTATTCTATTCTTAAACTACTATTTATATTTAGATGTTTAACTAATTAGCGAATTACGCTTATGAAGATCTTATGGTGGGTGGCAATCTAGGATTCTGGGTTTCACTTGTATCTCCTTTATGTTCAATTCATAATAATTATCATTCAATTTCTTGGGTTCGTTCACTAAAGATAGATATAGTCTATTGAACTATTGGTTCAACCTCCATCCCCGCAACATTCATCCATTCTATATCCTAAGCACAGGAACTTTCAATCTAGCTGTCACCTAGATTATGATCTATCTGTCACCTAGATCATGTATGAACCTGGTCCTAACTTATCACTCTCGTGCATCGATAGGTCCAATTTATTGTGATGGTGAGCCGATTAATGCGACATATGCACATTGGTCATGCAGTTATCCGCACCTCTAGGCATTTATTATTTGCGATTACATTCATTTGTTCAAAGCGAAATAATATAGGGATTGATAATCACCACAATCAACAAGAATTGAATGAACATAAATATGAATTAAAACATAAATTCGATACAAGTTACCTCCCACCTCCTAGATTATGGATGATTTAGTTCATCATAGACAATGAACAGCACATGGAGATGAACAGAAACATGATTTGATCTTCAATACTTGTAATTACATAATCTAACTATGTTATACAGCCTAAAAACTATTTAAAATCTACCTAAGATTGTTTCCAGCCGTTTTTCTATATCAAGCTCTTGGCATCCGACTTCAATTTATACCCGGGAGTTGTAATCCAATCACAACACTAGTGAAAATACGAAAAGTTCACATTCTGACCACCTTGCGGTCGCAAGGTGTTGGGTACCTTGCGTCCGCAAGGTCTCCAGTTTCTTTGGCCTTGGTTTTCTTGCTTCTTCAATGTTCTGTCCACCTTGCGGGGGCAAGGTCTGGGTACCTTGCGACCGCAAGGTCTCCAGATTAGGCTTCCTTTGTTTCTTCTTCATTTTTCATCTTTGGCCCTTCTTGAAATTTGCATATAAAACTCTGGAGTTTTGCATATTTTCACTAAAAACCCTGAAATTTACAAAACTCACCGAAAACATATATCAGTAGCCAAAAGCCTCGTGAAATAGCATAATTTAAGTCATGGAAGCATATAAAATCGACGTATAAAATACATCAATCACTCGCCTAATGGAGATAGGCGAGGATATTGACAGTTTGGGGCTAGTCGTCCTCAGGCCCTACAGGAGGAATTCAGGCGGGTACATAATCTTGGTGCCCAGACAACTCCTGGACCAAACACGGTGGGTCCTAGCAATGCGCCCCACAGGTTAAGCAACGCAAGCAGGCAGCACAACCCTTGGGAACCGGAAGTGGCTCCTCCTCCCCCTCAAACTGGATGGGGTATGGCTTTTAGAAATGATGGCAATGAGCTTCCTACCGAGCATCGCAGGTAACCCGCTGGAGCCGAGGAGGCCCCCTCCTCCTCCGCCTGGATGGGGCACTTCTTTTAGAAATGATGGGGCCGGTCCAAGTAATGTAGCTGCCCAGGAGAATGGGGATGCTGATGATGAAGAAGAGGATACTTCCGGGGGCTCACATGCGGGTGAGACTAGAGCTTCTTCTGCGCCTCGCAGGAGGAGTATATGGGCCCGGCGGGGCGGACGCCGCAGACACTGATGGACCACCTTGGGGCTTGAGCTGCAAAAGGAGGGATAGTTTCTGGGGGAACAAGGGGGGATAGAGGCAATAATAGATATGTACAGGCAGATAATGCATAACATAAATTTCTTTAGCAATTATTCCTAAGTTGCACCTTAGGACTTGTAATTTTATATTTTTAGTGTTTTAATGTGAGCTTCTGTCGTTGTTTTTCTTTTTCCTGTCAGTCGAGCCCCTTGTATGCTGAAGACGGGAGATAGAATGCCGAGGATTCAAGTAGTGCCTTCCCTCCCCTTTTTCTCCTGATTTTTTTTATATGCTCTAATTTTTGCCTAGGTCGCCCTTTCGGGTTTTCAACCTAGCGAGCCCTTATTTCTTCTTTTATTGTTTTTTTTACGCTCTAATTTTTGCCTAGGTCGCCCTTTCGGGTTTTCAACCTAGCGAGCTGGAGGGGTAAGCAACTGCTGGATAAATTAGCTCAAGCATAATACCTTTTGAGCTTGTCGAGATTGAAGGGCTGAACAAGGTCTTCTCCTTCTTGGTTCGTGAGAAGTACGTCACCTTCTGACCGGATCTCATTGACAATATACGGTCCCATCCATGGAGATTTCCATTTTTCCCTAGTATCAACATAACTAGGGGGTTTTTCTCGAAGCACGAGATCCCCGACTTGGATGTCGCGGCCTTTGACTCTTTTATTGAAGGCCCGGGCAATATGCCTTTGATACGCTCGGGTATGCTCGAGGGCTAGTAGGTGTCGTTTGTCGATTAGGGCTAATTCTTCGAATCGCCCTTTGACCCAGCCAACTTCTGCTATGCCAGATTCCATCATTACTCTTAATGATGGTATTTCAACTTCTATTGGCAGAACCGCCTCCATGCCATATGCTAGAGAATAGGGGGTAGCCCTAGTGGGTGTGCGAACTGAGGTGCAGTAGCCCCAGAGGGCTAGTGGCAATTTTTCTGGCCAGTCTCTTCCTGTGTCAGCCATTTTTCTGATAATATTTTTCGAGCGTTTTGTTGGCTGCTTCAACGGCACCTTTGGCTTGTAGCCGGTAGGGGGAGGATTAATGCCTTTGGATTTTGAACTCGTCGAGTAGACGATTCACGTCCCTTCAAAATGCGTGCCGTTGTCGGAGATTATTTCGAAAGGCACTCCGTATCGATATATGATGTTGGCCCGGATGAACTCGGACACCTTTCGGGCATTCAAAATTTTATAGGAAGAGGCTTCCACCCACTTCGTGAAGTAATCGACGGCTACTAGGACATATTCGTGGCCATTAGATCCCTTCGGGTGAATTTGGCCTATGACGTCGATTCCTCATGTTGAGAAGGGCCAGGGGCTGTCGAGTTATATAAGACTTACGGGGGCTCGTGCTGCAGATTTGCAAAACGCTGGCACTTGTCGCAATGACGCACCCACCGAATACAATCGGTTTCAAGCGTACTCCAATAGTACCCCTGTCGGATAATTTTCTTAGACAACATATGGCCATTCATGTGGGGCCCGCAGGTACCACCATGTAGTTGATTCATGATTTGCTCAACTTTGGCCTGATCGAGACATAATAAGTTAAGGCCTTGATAGTGCCTCTTATACAGGCTGCCACTGCTGAGTACAAATTGTGAGGCCCACCTTCGTAGGGAGACTTTCCCTCTTTTGTCTAGGCCGAGAGGATAGATTCCTTTCTAAAGCAGATTTAGGATATCAACGTACTAAGGCTCGTGATCTACTTCAGGGGCTGCGCTAATTTTGAAGCAGTATGCCGGCGTGACCTTCTTTTCGTCTACGAATGGCTGAACGTTAGTTTCTGCGGGAATTTGGACTAGCGATGCCAGGGTGGCTAGGGCATCGGCGAATTGATTTCTATCTCGTGGCAAATAGTAGAACTAGATGGAATCAAATTGGGCGGCAAGTGCTGTTAGTTTAGCATGATAGAGCTGCAGCCGAGGATCTTGGGTTTTCCATCTCCCTTCGACTTGGTTTATGATCAGGGCAGAGTCTCCATATACTTCGAGATCTTTGGCTCCCTTTTGAAGAGCTTCTTCTAGGCCAGCAATACAGGCTTCATATTCCGCCGTGTTATTTGAACATTCGAACTCCAACCTTATAGCCAGTGGAGTATGTGAATCGGCCGGGTCTATGAGCAAGATTCCTATGCCAAAGCCTCTTTTATTCGTGGCTCCGTCAAAGAACATCTGCCAGCTGGTGTCATGATCAGTGATTTCTAAGACACCTTCGTCTGGGAAGCCAGGCTCAGTCGCATCTTCGGCTTTCAAGGGTAGATCGGCTAAGTGGTCTGCAATTACGCTGCCTTTGATAGATTTGAGTATGACATAAGTTATGTCAAACTCGTTGAGAAGAAAGGACCACTTGGCCAGTTGGCTGGAAAGTGATGGCTTGCCGAAGATGTACTTGATAGGGTCCATTCTAGATATGAGCTTGATGGACCGTCCTTGCAGATAGGTCTTGAGCCTTTGCGTGGCCCAGACTAGGCCGGTGCAGTTTTTTTCTAGCGCTGAATAATTTAGCTCGCTTCCTTGTAGCTTCATACTTATGAAGTATATGGCATTTTTAGTGTAGGAATCTTCTTTTTCTTGGGCGAGCATAGCCCCTACTGACGTGTCTGTGACGGTTAAATATATGAGGAGAGGTTTATGTGTATGAGGTGGAGCTAGCACAGGGGGATTGGTAAGATAGGCTTTTATTTTTTTCGAAGGCTAGCTGGCACTTCTCGCTCCAGACTTGGTCAGTATTCTTTTTTAGGAGTTTGAAGAGGGGCTCACATGTGGTTGTCAACTGCCGGATGAAGCGGCTGATATACTGCAATCGGTCTAGGAAGCCTTTGACTTCGGTTGGAGTTTTTGGTTGTGGCATCTCTAGGATAGCTTTAATCTTTGCTGGCTCGATCTCGATGCCCTGCTCGGTCACTAAGAATCCCATTACCTTGCCTTTGGTAACCCAAAATGTGCATTTGGTGGGGTTAAGCTTCATTTGGTGCTTCCTTAACCCTTCGAAGAATTTTTGAAGGTTTTTGATATGGGCACCGTTGGCGTCGCTGGAATGCACGATCATGTCACCAACGTAGACCTCCATTTCTTTATGAATCATGTCGTGGAAGAGGGTGGTGGCAGCCCTTTGATAAGTAGCCCCAGCTTTTTTCAACCTAAATGGCATGACATTGTAGTAGTAGGTCCCCCAAGGAGTGGTGAATGAGGTCTTCTCTTGGTCCTCTGCTGCCATTTTGATTTGATTGTAGCCCAGCATGCCGTCGACGAAATATCTGACTTTATGGGCAGCAACGGCGTCTACCACAATATCGATATTGGGTAGTGGAAAGTCATATTTGGGCGACGCCTTGTTGAGGTCGCGGAAGTCTACGCAAATCTGGACCTTCCCGTTGGGCTTGGGAACGGTCACTATATTGGACAGCCAGATCGGGTATTTAACTACCCGAATGAAATTGACGCGCAGTTGCTTCATAATTTCTTCTTTGACTTGTAGTGACCATTCCGTCTTAATTCGGTGGAGCTTTTGCTTGATTGGTCGAGCATCCGGATATATGGGGATCCGGTGTTCGACTATGGCTAGGTCTAGCCCCGACATATTTTCATAGGACCAGGCGAAGATATCTGCGAACTCTTTGAGGAGATCGATGAGTGCTACCCTTTCAGAGCCTTGTAGGTAGCTGCCGATTTTGATTTCTTTGGTTTCATTGTCCAGCCCCAGATTGATAGTGCACAAGTCTTCAGTTGCTGCTGATGAATGATGTTGTTCCTGGTGCTCAACTGACTTTACAAGCTCAAGCATTTATCTTTCAGGTCCATTTCATTAAATGACTCATTATTATAATTAGTATTTAATGCATCTTTTAATGTAGGTGCAACTAAGGAATAAGCAAAGACATTCAGATTATCATTAAAAGCAAACTGTACAGGGTTTATTACATTATTGAGGGCCTGAGGTTTAAGATCCTCAACTTTAGGGAGCGGATCGGTAGATGACCAATCCGTAAAGCTAGGGGACGAAAGGGGAATAGTATATCCAAAGCGGTCCACCGGGTCTGCGGACATAAAAAACGGGCCGGTCGTGGTATACCAGTTCTGCAGAGGCTTATCAATAAGCTCAAACTTAGCAGGGAGCTCTTTATAATAAGTGCCTTCGTCTATCATACCCAGGAAGCTGTCTCTTTCGGACATTTATTAGAAACTCCTTTTATTGATAAGTATATTTTACAGCACCTTTTACCCTGGCTAATTAGATTAACTTGCCTTTTTAGACCTCCTTGTCTTGATCTGTTTCAAAAATTCTTATGCCTGCCACCGTAATTACCTCGTTATCAATGAGATCCTGAATTGCATTTCTGAGTGTATAGCACTTGTCAGTAAGATGACCACTGCAATAGTGATACTCACAATACTGGGCATGATTTCAGGTAACAGGTAACAGGTAACGGTTTGGGTGGTCGGTAATTATCAATGGGCTTAAGTATCCCATGGGCCCACAGTGTTTGGAGTATTTCAGATCTTGGGGCAGGCATGCCATCATAATGCCTTGGAATTACCTCCTTTCGGCCTCTTGGCTTAGGCAAATAGCCCGGTTGGGATTTGGTCAAGCAACTGGGTGGGGTTTTCTCTCTTGGATAATATTGCACTGGAATTGGGTTGCCTGGACCTTGGCCCAATAGGGATTCTTTTTCTGGTATACAAATGATTTCCTTTGGAATCCTTGGGGTCGTTTGCTGAGAATAGGTATTTGAGGGATTAAGAGGGAGATAGTTCTTTTAATTGTAATAGCAGGCATTCAGGTGAGGGAGATTGGAGTTGATTTCTGGAGGGTATGGATTGGGATTATGGGCACTTGAAATCATATTACTTTGAGCAAGGGGATCATTATTTGGCTAATGGCTGGCACTTGGTGGCTTCCTGGTGGCTTGGAAAAGGATATTTTCTGAGGTAGCAGGGCAATTTATTTCAGGAAAGTAGGAAGTATTAGGAACATATTTTGGGATTTTGGTTTTTTGGGAGAAAGCGGCAAGAGTTTCTAAAAAACCTGCTAGAAGATCATTTACCACCGATTTTATCGTTATCCTCCAATTCCGCATGGGCCCAATTCATACTTTTTAGCTTTCAAGCCTCAAGCTTTCCATCATCGGTTTATTTTTAGCTTGGAGTTCCATCATCGCCTGTTTATTTTTAGCCGCCATTCGATCGCTTGATCTGCACTTTGAACTATTTTGCCCTTATTTTATTTCCATTTATTTTTGATTCATTTTCCCTAGTTTTGAGGTATCAATTGATCGGATAAGCACCGCTTTATTTTGACGGTCTCGTGACTTTTCTGGAACAATGGATTCTTTCTCCGTAATATAGGACCAACGTATTCCACCGCCTTCGACTCCCAGATCGGATCGATCCCAGCGAAGGGCCTATACTCTTTCCAGGATCCACCATTCGAAATTGTCTAGGTCGAGCATCAGAGAATAATAGATCAGCCCCTACGTATTTATTTTTTAATTTGCGCAATTTATTTATTTTTCTTCATAATTTTTTTTTGCTCTTTATTTTTTTTACTCGACTTGCGCATTATTTAAATTTTTTTATGCACGGCTGACCCATGATTCAAAGATGCAAAAATCGGTCGGTCATTGAAGTGTCCTGAGAATCTATATGCATTCTAACGTTGGCTTATGCAGGGGGTAGGCTGGCCATGGTGTAGGGTAGCAGTTCGGAATATACCTATATGCGTGCACGTGTGTGCGGTATCTAAAAAACAGTAAAATCTTTATTTATTTTTCAGATATATAAACAGAAAATAAAACAGATATGGCATGTCTTGTTGTTACGCGTGAATTTTCTCGGCTTTTTAGTTTGAGCGCAAGCAAGCAAGCACATCACATTAAGAAATAGAAAGAAAATCGGGAAATCTATTTATTCCTATTAATTACAAAATTTGTCCTATATCCCCAAAATAAAATGACAGAATGAATACAAATATATACAAATTTTGCGGAATAATGAAAATAATAAACAGAATAAAATAATAATACAGAGCCGAAAATGAAGCAATATTAAAAATAAAGCCCCGGCCCTTTTATTGTGCTGCCCGGAATTTTATTGCAAACAAATATATATATGACATATATTTTTTTTTCAAATTTTTTTTTGCTCTTTTGTTTTTTGAAAAATAGATATATTTTTAAATATATCCGTAACAGTTATCGGAACGAAACTGCTGCAAGATGGAGGATCATATCCACAAATATAAATACGGATGTATAGGAACGCAATATTCAAATGCATAAATTAATATAACAAATATACTTTAGCCAGAAACAAATAAAAACAAAAAAAAGTTTTTTTAATGAGTCTAGCCCTCCATTTTATTTAAAATAAAACGATCTCCCCAGCAGAGTCGCCACTTTAGGTTCCTAGGACTTACGCCCGCGCCCCGCGCGCCTTTGGATAGGGGTGTGCGTACGTGCGGATGCAGGACACCACTACTCTCATTTCATCCTCCCTTGTTTAGGGGAAGACGAAATTAAAAGTGCAAGAGGAGTGTTGTCTAAGATAGCGCGTTTGAATACGCCTCAGTTGCCTTTAGTGGATTTTGGTCCAATATGGGAGTTTTGAGTTTCCCGCATCAAGTTATTCCTTATTTAGGGGATACCAGGATATGAGAATACATCACCATTTCATTCTCATTCTCCTTTTTTTAGGGGAAAACGGAAAAATGCAAAAAAAAAAGATGTTGCGAGGCCCCACTATGGATTTTATGAAAATAACCTTATGGCTTATTTCAGATCACTATAGGTGCTTTGGGTTTCCTGCATCAAGTTATCCATTGTCTAGGGGATACCAGGATATAGGAATGCATCACCCTTTCATTCTCATTCTCCATTTTTTAGGGGAAAACAGAAAAGTGCAAGAAAGGAGTGTTGCGACGCCCCACTGGATCCAAAATGTTTTATAGAGTCGCCATCTTTATTTTAAGGTAAAAATAAAGCAAAACCAAAAAAGAAAAACCAGAGATTATAAAACGGGTTCGGAGGCTAAGTTATGAGTTGGGAAGGTGCTAGGCACCCAACTCGCCCTTTCGGTCTCAAAAACGGTTTTTGGCTAAAGTATGCTTTTTGTTATAATTATTTAGCAAATAAATAAAGCATTAAAAGACAAGAAAATAAAAGCAAATACATCCGTGGCTACATTATTTACGGACTTGCAGTCGTCTCCTTACAATAATTACAGATATATTTAAAAATATTTGGTCATTATAACGGCTCTTTTACATAGTATTTTCTAACTAAATCCGGGCAGCACAACGGCTTATATTTTCTACATTGGGCCGAATTTAAAGAACAACTTTTATAAAAATAACGCCATTAAAGGCTATTACCTTTTAGTTGGAGTGTGCTCGCTCTGTCCTTCTCGGGAGAGGGAGACTTTTATGCTGCTGCTGCTGTGATTTGGGCAGAGTGACGGCTTATTTTTTGTGGTTTTGGCTCGCTCACTCGAGTAGAGTAACGACTTAATTTTGGTGGTTTTGGCCTATTTAGTTGGGCGGAATAACGACTTATTTTGGGTGATTTCAGCCTATTTACTCGGGCAGAGTAACGACTTACTTTATGGTTTTTGGGTTGGGAAAATAAGGTGGATACCTAACTAAAGGGATATTGATCACTTTAACCGGTGGGTTTTTGATTTAGCGGAGTTTTGGCAGGGTTTCAAGGCTTTATAGGCTGACCACTCCATATCTCACTTCACTCGCTACTTTCTCAGCGTTAGGACGACGCAGAGAAATTTTATCGACGTTTCTCTCGATCTCTTTCCGGGCTTCTGAAGTGAGTCCCAACGCCTCTATTTATAGCCTGGGAGAAGGACTCATCGGGGATTAAAAATCCTCTTTATGCGCTTGATTTCATTGTACACCAGGCTTCCGATCTTGCACAATGCGTTAACTGGGAGAGGTACTGTAGCACCTTGGGCGCGGATCCAAGGCCTTCTTGGCACGGCGCTAGATGCCCCTTTTGGCCGCGCCAAGCTACTATTCAACTTCCAAAATTTGCATTTTTATCCATCGCATTTACTGTTTTGCGCATCCTGCTTTGCCTTTTGCATTTTTAACTCCTGTAAGTTGACATTTGTTAAGTTTAAACAGTTTTGATATCACATGCCATAGTCACATATCAGGGGTACGAAATTGGGGTGTCTACAGCACTATAATAATTTTCTCATCTTGGGTGCGGTATTAATCGAAGGCCAGATTATGAAAACCCCATGATGTATCCACCCAATCCCATAGTCAACCTTAACATACGAAGTATGCCTATATGGTACCTGATGTTACCATTTGTCCCATGTTGCCCCCTCCCATTAGTGGCTGTTATGAAATTCCCGTTAAGTGCCACATGAGCGTACATGTTTGGGGCATTAATGTCATTTCCACTATGAGTCAAATTTCCATAAAAACGAATATGGGCTAAAACCATTGTTTATTCATCTTTTGACCCAATCATCTCTACATTTCTCTCCCAATCTTCAACTTCGTCCGTTGTTTCTCCGCCTTTGGCTCCTCCGCTACCCGTGCAGAGAATCCCAAAGACGACATCTATCTTCTCGTCAAGCAGCTCCGCTCTGAAGTCCTCTCTCGCTTCCACGACCTCCTCTCTCCCAACTATCCTCTATTAGAGACGTTGATTCCTCCATCTACACCCTCCGATCCGCTGCCATCTCCACCTTCCAATCCTCCGTCCGTCGTGTCGTTCAGATATCACTTATCCAAACCTTTAAAAATCCTTTCCATTATTCCCAGCACACCTAAAATAGAGTAGAGGGCCATCATTTCCCCTTCTCGAGGCCTGAATTAATAGATCTGGGCAAGTGTTATAATCATTTCTCATTGTGCACCAATGAATCTAACCTATCCTCAATAACCCACCAATGAATCTAACACCGCCAACAACGATAAACCTAAGAAACCCACCGGAACCGGAATTGAAGACACTGACAAGAAGGTTAAACTAGGAGAATCTAAGAGGTGGTGTAGTGAATAAAAACCCGTCGGCGTCTCTGAAAGAGGTTTCCTAGGAAGTGGGGGTGGAAAAGAGAGGGGAGGGGAGTTTGATCCAGGAATTTGAGTTTGGATCAAAGGCGTAGGCTCCGGTGTTTTTGTGGGAGATGTTGTTTTGGCCTTAGACGAAGAACCATGGCTTTTTGGTGACGAAAATGCGGGTGGAGAAGGAAGAGGCAGCGGTGATGGAGTTCTAGAGCTTGTAGACGACGGAGGCGGTGACGATTGGGAGGTAGGAAAGAATTAGTTCAATGAGGTCCGAACATAGGCAGACACATGCTATGAGGTATAGGGGCAGTTGCCCCCACTTAGGGTACATTTTGTTAAAGAAACTTGTTTTTTTAAAAAATACTAGTATGTTATATTATACAATTTACCCCCACTTCTATCAAATTTATATAATTTTCCCCACCTGAGTAAATTTTTTTTTACTTACCCTAACTCAAAGAGAGACTGAACTTGAAATCACTAAATCACTAAATCACTAAATCCTTTTTCCCAAATCCCGTCTCCCTCTCCTCTTAGCCTCTCTCAAGTCCCATCCCTTCCCGGCTTCCCTCATTCCCTTTCCCCTAGTCACTCGCCAGTCGCCTCCCTCCAAGCTTCACTCCAGTCGACGATTTCGAGTTTCCGACCACTGACGCGGGCATCGGACGCTCCACAGTTGGCAGTCCGCAGTCCATTCCACCTCCACTTTCCTCCTCTCTCCATCTATACTTCTCTTAGTGCTCTACAGATAGGTATTCTTCAAGAATCAAGACTTCAATAAGTCAATCAATTATTCATTATAAATTTATAATTAATTGTGAATTTTTAAATTATAATTGTCTGAATCATAGTTGAAGGGTCTCGGTATAAACTAGCATCAGAGGGGACCACATTAGGTCCCACCATTAGTAAAATTGAGCAAGGTCAGCTCGACCTTGAAAAACAATAAAACCGGCTCGATCTCGGAACAAGGCTATAACCGCTCGGCCTTGGCAACAATAAGGCCAGCTCGGCCTCGGTAACAGTTGGTCAGAAAGAGAACGAGACATTTAGAGTGCGACAGCTCTGGTAAATGCCACGCGCCGAAAACACTGACGTACACAACCAACCACTCCTATGACATGAGTTTAGGTCACTTTCCCCGTCTGACACGACATCAGAGCCTTTATGATCAGTCGCAACATGTCGACAAATGGGAAAATGCCACCTCACAGATCATTTAGGTATAAATATGAGACATTTTCTACAGTTATTGTTAAGCCAACACAGATATCTGGAAAAAGCAAAGAACCTTCATTTCAAAACAACATTTATTTCCAGGACACAAGACCATCAAAAAAAGGCACCATCAATACATTGCATTTACTACAACTCATATCACCCGTAATCTCACTCTTACGCCGGAGGGTTTCAGTCGGGCCGCCCCCGACTCCTTAACGGTGTTGTTATTTGTACATGACGGAGTTCAATCGTATCCATTTCATCTTCCAGCTCACCAGCTCCGTTGCCTACGTGGATAAAAGACAAGGTCACCACCGATTTTGTGTGATCAAGAGTATAATTGTATGAATTTCTAAATTATAATTGTGATTTAAATTTTAAAAATTAAAATAACCCTAATTTTAAAATAGCCCTAATTTGAAATAACCATAATTTTGAAATAGCCCTAATTGAGTATTTAATTTATGTAATTGTTGTGAATTGTGAATTTGTGATAGACAATATTATGATAATATTGTTTTCTTTCATAATTTTGTGTGTTCAATATCTTGGTAGGAAATGTATATTTATTTAATATGAAATTAATGTATTTTAATTTAGGGTTACAGTAGTTGATTTATGTTTTTTTGTGTGTGTATATTTCTAAATTGTGGTTGATTTGAAGAAATTTGATTTTAGTGATTATGAAAAATATTTTCAAAATAAAACAGAACTTTTTAAACGAAAATTTGTGCCCCCGATTGAAAATATCTCTGCGTTCGCCACTGGTTCCGAACTAAGGGAATCCCAGGTGATATAATAGGAAAGAGAATTGGGTTTTTCCATTGTTGGGTTGGATCGTTCATGTGTCTGTGGGGGGGGGGTGGGAAAATGAGGGAAGAAAAGTGGTTGAACAAGGACGTGATTTTTCAAACCCACTTTACAGAAGAAGGGAGATGAAGATGGATCTTTCCGGGGTTTGAAGAAGGGTAAATCCACTTTGCACCCTGAATCAAATGATAAATATGTCCCTGTACGTATAGGTTCACGTACAACTTAACGTCTCATTTATAACAATCACTAATGAATGGGAAAAACATGAGACAAATGACAACATCTAATATCACATAGGCACACTTCGTAGGTTTAGGGGACTCTAAAATTGAATGGATACTTCAGGGGTTCATATTTTGACCTTAATCGGGTATATGGGCTTGAGATAGGGGTGAGCAGAATTTTTTTGGAACCGGACCGGACCAATGGAACCGGACCGAACCAGTCAAAAATGGACCGGACCAATACTTTGGATTGGTCCTGGATCTGAATTTTTACAGAACCGGACAATTGGGTCGGCCCACGGTAAACCAAAAACGCAACCCACCAATGTGTATTTATTATTTATTTATTATATATAATATACTAATATAGTATAATTATATATATATATATATATATATTAATATATATATATATATATATATATATATATATATATATTAATATATATATATATATATATATATATATATATATATATTGATAAGAAGATAATAAAAGGGATACAACTTACAACCTAAAGAAAATATATAATAATTTGATTCAATATTCAACCAAGTTTCCTTATTTGACTAAAGAGAAAATAGGAGGGAAAACATTGTTCTTCCCAATTAATTAATTTCCTGCCTCTTTTTATGATTCCAAACATTATTAGTTTGAAGGATTGTTACCTGTAAATTAATTAAATTAACCATAAGGAGATCGGAGAGGAAGATGACTTGCAATAAATTTCCTTACAACTTTCTTTTTCATTTCTCTTTATTAATTTAGAAGTAATGATATTTACCTTTAGTTTATTTTCACAAGAACAACGAACCCAACAAAATATTGTATGAAGGAAGAACATGATTTGATTATTGATCATTGTTTTTTAGAAAATCTAGTTACGCATCGTATTGGTTCGGTCCTGATTCTCGTACGTCTTTAATTGGTTCTAGACCGGACCAATGTATTGATTCTCAGACATATTGAGTTGGTCCTGATTCTATATTTTTTAAGAACCGGACTATTGGTCTGGTCATAATTCTCTTAATTTTTCCAAAAAAATGGATCGGATCGGACCAAGCTCACCCCTAGCTTGAGATATTAATTTGTAGATAGGTTTAATGGGGAAAATTTTAAGAATAGGCTAATCTATCCCACAACTCACTTTTTACACCCTATTTAATGCAGCGTACGACCAAAGATAGAATATCAATATACAAGAAATAGGGTACAAACGGCGGTGGGGGTGTGGTTGGCCTCCACCAAATTTTAATTCCCCTTTTTCCCTTTCTTTTCTTCCCTGCTTTCAAGCAACAAGAAGGAATGAAAATCAAATTCTCTTCTCTTGGCTCCCAAGCAGGGAGGAAACCCTATTCCATTCTCTTCATTGATTGAGTTTCCCCTCCAAAAGTCCCCAAGCAAAGCCAAACAGAAGAGCTTCACCCTCTCCACACACACTAACACACAAGAAGGCAGAGAGGCGCAGGCAGCAGAAAAGATCAACAGCTTCCGCAGTGGCGTTCAGCTAGTTCAAACGAAACAACTGGTATGCTTCCCTTTTTTGAGTCATATGTATTCACTCACACACACATTGTTTCGATTAATAAAACTCATTTTGTGTGGTTTGTAGTCTGTTCCCGTCACTCATTTAAGCTAAACCCGCTACTTGCTTCTTCTATTACTTCCTGGAAATCAAACCCATATTTAGCCCTACTGAAAATTCTTGTAAGTTGAAGAAATCATAAACTTTGATTTGAGGAACCCAGAGAGCAAATTTCTAAATTGTCCATTCGGCCATTGCAAGTCTTGCTTATTTGGGTTTGATTTGTTCTTTTTTATAAGCTCACAAAGCACTTATTTCGTCCCAAATTTTTGCAAAATATTCCGTCTCTTCCATACAAATAATTCATGACTAATAAATCAAGTATCTAATGCATCCATTAGTAACATCGGAAGTATTTATTGTAGGGTTTGCCTGACAAGTGTCTTACTTCTAGTAAATTTTACCTCGATAAAAGTTAGGTGCTTAACATGTGTTCTAACAGCACATGGTAGCTTTTGCCTCTATTGTAAAAAAATTGTTTGCTGTATCCAACTTGTTTTATTTCAATTGAAGGGGAAAGTAGCAAGAACGAATTTTCAAACGGGACTCTTTGAGTGGGATGGGGAATATTAGGAAATGTATCATCAATTTAGATTAGTTACAGTAAGGAGAATTTGTTGTTACAGAAATCTGGAGACTTTTGGGGAAAACTAGTCGGTAATGAACTGCTTGTTTATTGCATATTCCACGGCTTTATTTGCAAGGACTGGCCGGTTTGCTATAAGAAGTTCATCTTGTGGATTTCCGGGTTTGCCATGGAACAAAAGGTTTGAGCAAGCTTCAACCCGAACAGTTAATTTTGACTTTCTTTCGACGAGATTCCGTGCTCCTTGTTTCTCGACTCATAGTCGAAAGGCCGGCAGCAGTAGTAAGTCTAAAACACAAAAGGTCAAGCCTAAACCAGCAATGGATGAAGAGAAAAATGCCTTCTTTGTTATCCGGAAAGGGGACCTTGTTGGTGTTTACAAGAATTTAAGTGATTGTCAGGCTCAAGTTGGATCCTCGGTAATTCTTTCTCACCGATTTTCTTTATTCTTTTATTGCATCTATGTACTTATGCTTCTTCATATGCTCTCTAACAGTTTTGTTAGTGAAAATTACATCATTAAGGTATACTATACAGTGTATAGCTTCTTTATGCATGTCTCCTTTGAACTATCGTCTTGGACAGTATATTAAAATTAAATTTAATACTGTCTAACACATTACTATGCAAAATAAGGATCTATTTTCACTACTTAAACACTATTTTCGTTGCCATGTTTATGGCGATAATTTTGGTTGTAAACATTTAACCGGAAATGCAATTTTTTTTTGGACTTTTGGCTAATTTAAACATTCTCCACCAGCTGAAGCATGACAGATTGGTGGGGTGGTTGCAATGGCCAATTAGCAAGCTCTTACCTTTTAATACTATGAAGAATATATATATTTTTTGATAAGTAAGAGTATAATATCATAGAAGCGTCAAAAAAGGTGACGCGTCCTTTGTACACTAGGAGTATATACAGTAAACTAATCTAAGGATAAACTGTTAACAAAATCTACAAAGGAATAAGAGTGAAGAATTCGAGGGCAACTGACTAGGCAGAGAGCTTCGCCCAAACCAGACGACCAGTTCTGTCCTTTCGCCGTCGTCAGAAAGTTGCCGGAAAGTCCTCACGCTGCTGGAAATTTTTGGGTTTGCTCTCGGTCATGCACTAGGTCGCCTGGAGGTTCGAGCTTGTTTGGTGGTTGGGTTCCCTGTCTGATTAGGTCAAAGCTTCCTATCCTTGGTGTTGTGATGGGCGATTATCTGTGTTTCGGTGCGGTAGGTCAAAGCTTCCATTGTTTCTAATTGAGATTCAGTTTTGCTGTCCAGTATATTGGTCGTTCCGAAAGTATGTCGACACTGGATAGGATCTTTTTTCAAGCTGGGTGGAAGAGTTTTGAAGTTGTTGGAATGCAGGAGAAGAAAAGGGTTGAGTTTAGAGTGGGTAATGATCCTGGTTGGGGTGTTACTATTTCTCACCTTCTATTTGCCGATGACACCCTAGTTTGATGTGATGCGGAAAGTGATCAGCTTGGCTGCCTTCGTTTAATCTTGCTGATTTTCCAAGATTTATCGGGTTTGAAGACTAATGTTTCGAAGTGTGAGTTAATCCCCTTAGGTAGAGTGGAAAACGTGGAGAATTTAGCTTCGTTCTTTGGCTGCAGTGTCTCTAGCCTCCCTACTTCGTACCTAGGTTTACCTCTTGGTTCGACTTTTAAGAACAATGTGTGGAACTCAGTAATGGTTAGGTTTGAGAGGCGGCTGGCGGGGTGGAAGAGACGATTCTTATCAAAGGGTGGAAGACTTACTCTTATTAAGAGTAAACTATCTAATCTCCCCACTTATTTTCTATCCTTGTTTGTGGCCCCTGCCTCAGTTTTAAAGAGAATTGAGAAGTTAGAGAGAGATTTCCTTTGGGAAGGGGATAAAGAGAAGAGGAATTATCACTTAGTCGGGTGGGATTCAGTATGCTCTAACAAGGAGAGTGGGGGTCTAGAAGTTAAAAATCTCAGCTTCTTTAATAAGGCTCTGTTGGGTAAGTGGCTTTGGAAGTTTTTAGTGGATAAAGAGTCGCTATGGAGGAGGTTAGTGGTGAGCAAATATGGAGCGGGTGATCATCTTTGGTTCCCAAAGAAAGTTCTGTCCTCACATGGTTCTAGTGTCTGGAAAGGTATTATGGGAGTATGGAATGCTTTCAACAGGTTCATTAAATTAGATGTAGGGCTGGGAAATCAAGTCAAGTTCTGGAAGGATTTTTGGTGCGGGACTAATACCATGCAATTGATGTTTCCCAGTCTATACAATATTGCAGTTAACAAGGAGGAAATGGTGAGTTTGTTGGTGGTCAATCAAGAGGGAACAGACCCTTGGAGCCCTGCTTTTCGCAGAAACTTGCATGATTGGGATATAGAGGAGGCAGTGCAGTTCATGAAGTTTCTCCATGGTTGTAAGAGGCAGGTTTTGAGTGAAGATAAAATCATCTGGGAGGTTACTAAAAACAGATTGTTTTCTATTAGATCTTTCTATTCTAAGATGATAGAGAAGGAAAAAAGCTTGTTCCCATGGAAGGAGATTTGGAAACATAAAATCCCCGGTAGGGTAGCTTTTTTTTTTTGGGAGGCAGTTAGGGGTGCCATATTGACGGGGGAAAATTTGAGATCTCGGGGCATGATCTATGTTAATCGATGCTACATGTGCAAAAGTGAGGAGGAGGATGTTAACCATTTGCTGCTACCTTGCTCTATGGCTAGGGAGTTATGGACTTCCCTATTCCTCTCTGCTGCTGATGTTCCGTGGGTTATGCCCAGGACTGTTATTGATATGCTTCGGGGTTGGCCTTCTTTTACCCGAAACAGAAGGAGTGTTTTCTGAAAGTACACCCCTTCAGCTATTTGGTGGACCATCGGGAAAGAGAAGAACAAAAGGGCTTTTGAGACTGAAGGAATCAAAAAGGCTTTCCTTTCGTATTTGAGATTCTGGTGCTTAACTGCCGATCCAACTTCAGAGGATCCTTTTTTGTAACTAGGTTTGGGTCTTTTGGCTTTGTAGTTTAGTTCATGTATACTTCCAGTGTACAAGGACGTGACACCTTTTTTGACGTCTGTTAATATTACTTATACCTTACTTATCAAAAAAAAAGACAAGTGTCCCTATTGTTTGCAAAACAAAAGTGATCCGAATAAAGTCATTCAACAAACAAATTGTTTGAAGAAGTCCTAAGGATAAACTTATCATATATTTCCTTGTACAGTTGTAATTAGTGTGAACCAAAGACCTGTTTACATATACAATTTTTTTTTTTCATTTTCTTAGCTAAATGAACTAAATTAAGACAATGCTAAGGATTAGCTTATTTCATTTAGCTAAGAAGCTGAAATTAGAATTTGTACATGCAAACTGTATTTGTTTTACCCGAATCACAACTTTACAAGGTAATATATGATAAATTTATCCTTAGGACTTTGTAAACAATTTAGTTTGTTGAATGAGTTTATTCAAGTTTTTAGGTGAAGGAAGAATTGTCATTATTTATTTGTTACGGAAAAAGTAAACCATATTCATTGTATCGTCCACCCACACCTAAAGCACCAAATACAGCCATGATTAAGAAAGCCGCAGATCATTGTCTGGCTTTGTTCATCACCATCAATTGTCAAAATTGGCGCGGGCGGAAGCGTTTTGACTCCCTTATGACCTACTATGTGGACTCTATATCTCTGCCTTGAAGTCCAAGAGGACGGGAGGATGGTAGGACGCTTTTTGACAACCAACTATATGAACTCTATATGTCTGCCTTGAAATGAGAGAGAGAGAGAGAGAGAGAGATTAATCCTGTTATGGGAGATTAACCGTGACACATGCCGTCATCCTCTGTTAGATCAACCATAAAGCACCCACCTCATGGAGCTTCCTGAAATCTTTTGAGACGTGTGAAGGTTACTGCTTATGTAGTATGCTCATGTTTAAGGAGTTGCTGGTGATGTGTTCCATTGAGGAGATACTGGTGATTTTTGGCTGTGTGGATGTGCTTTTAGCGTGATGCCTTTGAGGCGCTAATGGAGAAGATCATGGCTTGGGCCTTGGTGAAGGGGATGTCATCGAGGAGATTATAATTTACATTTGAGGCAATGAGGCTTTACAATTGCTGTCCCTCTGACATATTATCCTTGAGGCTGGGGCGACTCTGGGACAAATGGCTCCGCTGACATAGGAATAGCTTACTGTGGCATGTAGGGACAGAGGTGTGTACCATTGTACTACAAGCTGGAATGATACTTGACCAAGAATACTTATCAAAAAATGATACTTGACCTAGAATATCTGTGCATTAGCAACTGGTTTTGGAAATTCATGTCATTGTAATTGATGGAAAGAAGTCGTCGCATACACAATGCATGTGCAATACCGTATAATAATAATGTCTTTTGTTTTTTTTCTTTATCTTTCTTATTTTTATATCAGATATGTATATTATATATATATATATATATATATTCACTTCTCATCTCGTTGTCTTTACACATTATGCACTATTTTCTCTCATTCATTTTGTTCTTTTCTCTTTCCCCTCGTCCCTTAATTTCATTATTTTTTCTCTCTCCATCCCTTATTTTTCTCCCCACTCATACTTACAATTTCTCCTCTCTCTCTCTCTCTCTCTCTCGTGCCACTTGTCAATTGTATAGGAACAAGTTTGTACGAAAACTGCTAGTATGAATTGACCTTCTTCCATAATAGATGGAAAGATGATAGTCTACTGCTCAATGCTTCTGCTTTTAGACAATATCTTTAGCTGATTTCTTTACCCTATATTATTGTTTATTTCAAGTTTCCACTAGCTGTTACTGTTGAAAGGATTAATTTTTTCTTCTTTTCGAGGCTTGTTTAATGTCTGCTATATTTTCGTTCATGGTGCCTTTTCTTTGAGCCTCAGCGAGGGCCTAGCTTCCCATAGTGTGATGCATTCTTTACCATTCAACTTTGTATCACTATAGGCTGTAGTAGATTTTCCGTAGCCATAATAAGGCTCCTGGCAGACTTGTAATCCGTGTTTCACTTTAAATTTATTGATATTGCTTGCTTCTTCTTTTCTTCTATCAATCTGTCAAGAAGCAATCGTGCTGCTTTTCATCATGCAGTTGTTTAACTTTTGTGAACTTTGCTCATGATTTTCCTTTCTATTTCTTGATAGATATGTGATCCTCCTGTCAGTGTCTATAAAGGGTATACAATGTCTAAGGAAACAGAAGATTATTTGCGCTCTTGTGGTCTGAGGAATGCTCTTTATTCTGTCAGAGCTGCAGATCTAACAGAGGAGCTCTTTGGTCCTCTTCTGCCTTGCCCTTTTCAGGTAATTGATTCATCAATCTAATGTTATGTGTGTAATATGATTACTTGGACCCTAACTTCCTTGGGTAATTTATGTTTGGTCACCTGCAATGTGGATTACTCATGTAGATGAGACTGTTCGTACAACATACCACTCCCCTTTACAAACTGCAAAAAGGAATATGAAGGAAATGAAAAGGATCTCTCCTGTTTAATGTGCATTTAAATCCGTAGAAGTACACCTTTTATTTTACGCCCATTGTCCAACTGGTTTGGCATGCCCTGAGCTGGTATTGAGATTCATGGGAATAGAAATTTGTGGCAGTAAATAGCTTGAAGGAATTGCTAGGTTTTTGGTTGTTACTGAATCTGAAAAATCACTGGCAAGTTCCAATTATAATAAATGTTGAATCACTTACCAATTTGGAAGTTGAAATGGAAAAATTAATTTCGCACCTCTCTGACAATCGGTAAGGCTGTCTTGTTTGGTAATTTTATGTATTGAAGCATTTTTTATATGATAATCATCTTAAATTCCTCCCCCCCCCACAACATCCAATGTATGCGTGATATATGAAAACAGAAAATCTTTTGACGTTAATAGGAGAGTAGATAGGGGCAGAGCTTCGTTCCAATTGCTGGAAAGATTGAAAGGTAAACCTCATGAGGTGGTGCTCTCTTTACTTGAATTGCTATGGGTGTGTGACTGGATGGTTAGGGCATCGGATTTTCAGAGGGGTTTCTGGATGAAGAGGGCCGGAAAGTGGCGTGAAGTCACAGTCGCTTTCTTAACCTGCCTTTTCATCCAACAACCTGACCTCTTCCATTGCTTTCTTAAATTTTGATGTCTATCCTCCCAAACACCTCTTTGTTCCAAACTTTCAAGTCCATCTTAAGAAGTTTCAATTTCCTAGCAAGGATGAAATCCGAACTTCCACTTATCTCATACGAACACCATCTAGAACGAATCCACTCCAAAAAACCAGGCTCTAAGAGCTACATATTCTCGAACTAAAGGGAGACTTCCTCGGTTATAATAAATAAGATTTATTGTGGTAATATCTTGTGTTTGTGTACAAAAATATCTTGTGTACTTAACGCAAAAAAATAAATCTTGTGTTTGTGTAATCAATCAATCTGTCATGAAGGGAAAAATATACGGGCTTTAAGTATATTCTTGATGTAGTCTTACAACAATCCTACTTCAGTTTTGAATTTAGTCATAACTCTTATCAAATTGATCATGTGAGTACATCACAATGTGACTCTTTTCTTCCTTACAATCTACCTTATCACTTTTCCTCTTTCATATATCCTTTTCCATTAAATAAAATCATATGTGATGTTTGTTCTTTGGGCTGTATCTCGTTTGATAAATTTCCTGAATAAATAAATGGTTTCCGTAGCTGGCCCTTCTGGCATAAATCCATATTAAGGCACCTCCGTTTTATGTCTATTATTAATGACACTCTCCGAAATTTCCACCATATTAATCATAAAAAGGTTACACATTGATAACATGTCCATCTTTGGTCATTTCCTTTGTTTTTGGGGAAATTGATACTAAGATATTCTACTTGGTTGAAATCAATCCTTCTCTTCTCTCTATATTTGGCTTTTGGCACAAACCTCATCACTAAGTAATTTGGTTTCGTAGTTGTCTTTGAGGTATAAACCTATATAGAAGCACATTTGATGTCTTAGTCTTTTCTTAGCAGGTCTCTCTTAAGGCTGCATTGTGTCATTCATTACTTTGATTACCCACTAATTTGTCCATCTCAGGATATCAGCTTTGCCTTTTGTAGTTAGTCTAAAAAAACCTTTTCATCCACTCATTTTAAATGATTGAAATTGCTAGTCTTTTGCTCTGTTAAATTTACATGTTTGTACATGTTCATTTCCCATCTTTTGTTTCTAATACAGTTTACAGTTTACTAGTCATCAGACACTTTAGACTTTCCCCTTTCTGCCCCTGAACTTCTTTGTAGGCATATATATCATACTCCATCCATCCCAAAAAAATAGTTCCATTTGACAAGTCAAATTTTTTAAGATTGTAGCTTTACTTGTATCTTCTCTAAATTGCACTAAAATGATTACTGATTATAGGAATGAGACAATTTTTTTGGGACAAACCAAAGAGGAAAGAGGGACTTTTTTTTGGGACGGAGGGAGTATTTAGCATGTAGCAATGTGACCAATCCAAGATGAGCTCAATACTCTCTATAATATTTTTTGAAGTGGCCTAGATGAGTTCTACTATCCTCATCTAATATTTTTTTTTGGCTTGAATAAGTAATAAAAGTAAAAACCAAAACGAAAAAACTTTTAAGAGTAAACCACTATACAAGAATTTACTATATTTGATGAGATTAGATAAACTTATAAGAGATCGTAACTCATTTTAAGAATCTCAAGAAACCTAATCAAAGGACGATTTGAGTTTTGACTGATCATAGCCCTTAATTCAAGTTATCATCTAGCTATCTAATATATATGCAAATGTAGTTGGACCCAGAAAACTCATGTTCCATGACCCCAAACTCTCAACAAATCCTATATTCCTATCATATCTATAAATTATTCAATCGTCTCAATCATATGAAACACAAATGCCCTGTTCATACAGTCCACATTTTTTCACTCCTTGCCATCACATGCAATTTGTTATGCCTCCTCAACCGTTGGCTTTTTGTAGATTTCATTTATGGCAATGGTTAGTCTATTGCTGTTTCTCATCTTCTTGGTTTGTAATTGCTTTATGTTCTTCTATATTTACAGATTGTCTATAAAGCCATTTTATTTCCCAGGAGTGTTGGGTTTGATTGGGTGTTCCTCAAGATATCCACACCTTTAGCAATTCATTCGGTTAAGTGCTTCTATGAGCACTTTCAAAGTTTAAGAAAATATCAACAACGAAAAAGTGGTATCATGAGATGCATTTTACTCATTGTTGGAGGATGAATGCTGAGGACCTAGATTTAGTATTCAGATAATATCTTACGATGTTTTCTTAAAATAATGTAAAAAAGAAAAAAAGCTTGACCCCAAGGAGTGGGAGAGATGGCAAGGGCACTCATGCAAAGACCTTGAGGTCCTTGGTTCCAATCCCCATACAAACAAGGGGTCACACTTACCTATCAAAAAAAGAAAAGAAAAGCTAGAAAATTTGAAAATAAGGATAACTTTGTTTATCTATTTGTACTTGGGCCATTTATAAAAGTTATTGTATTGAATTTTAAAATGTGTTTCCTTGCATTTTATAGTGCCTATTTGTATGTTATGAGTATGATTCTATGTACTTAGAGTAGCAGTTTAGGATATGGATTAAAATAGAGGATATCATGGAGTCCATTGACATAATTGAGTACCACACATGGTCTTCACATTCATAATTAACAAAGTAATTTTTTTATTTTTAAAATCTATTGTGCTTTTGATTGAATTTTTATTGTGAAGACATAAATACAAGGTTTTATTGTATGTATGGGTAGTCAATATACATTAGACAAAATATGAGTTTTTTGTTTGGTGGACAAAGTGGTTCATTTACATGCCCTCTTCTTGTTTTATTTGCAAAAACCTCTTTTGAAATTACATTAATATATTTAGTCTCCTCTTTCTTTCATTTGATCTTCAACATTCAATTTTGCTCTTTTGATGAGAAATCAATTTCATTAGTTAATATAGACAGAATATGAGTTTTTTGTTTGGTGGACAAAGTGGTTCATTTACATGTCCTCTTCTTGTTTTATTTTCAAAAACCTCTTTTGAAATTACATTACTATATTTAGTCTCCTCTTTTCTTTCATTTGATCTTCAACATTCAATTTTACTCTTTTGATGAGAAATCAATTGCATTAGCTATCAGTAGACCCTTTGCTTTAATAGAACCTTGGGAAGACTCTCCACCATTATTCCTTTATCCACCTCCACACCTTCCATTTACTAAATTATAGGATTCCAGGTTCGAGTGGTAACAAAATCTACGCTCGGCTTGCCACCATTATCCCTATCCTCAAAACTATATCCTTGATTCTAGGTTTGAAGGGTGCAGTTGAGCTGCTCAATACCATGATTAGTTTTATATATATATATAAAGCTTTATGCTCCTTTCCTTCTCTTCTCTTCTGCATTAAAACTTGGAGTTAATATTGTTTTCTCGTAGGAACCACCTCTTCTCAATGGTGAAACATCTGGTGAGCATCTTCCTAAAAGGACATTTCAGGAAACTGGGGTAAGTTGGTAATCGTGTAATCGTGTTGGTATGGAAGAATAAACATCAAACCATGAATTTCGTTTCCATGTTATTCAATTAATCGCTATTGTTCTCTCCATTTCATAAATTGTTATGCATTTATCTTGGCGTTTCTCTGCGCTGGACATAGCAATGACTTTTCAATGTAAGGCTACCTAAAGATTTTGCATACTACTATTAAGAGGGTGGGCCATATTTAGTGAACTGTTCACGTTATTATACAGATGTAACAGAATAGTGTATGTCAGGCTTTAAGAACTTCTGTAGTTTATTTCTTATTCACGACATTAGGCAGCATCTCCACTTTTGACATTTTAATTGTGGGGAGCCTACAGTTATCTTCATAAGTTCGGTTAATAAGTGAAATGAAATTATCTGGTAATTACTTGCTTTTATTTCTTCTATTCAGTATGTAACCATTTCAGGGAATCACAATGAAGTTCCTCTTTCATTCTGGTGTTTTCATCTCTTTTTTTCTTTCTTTCCTCGCCCTGGGGGTGGGGAGTGGGTTTGGATTAGGACATTTGGTGTTTCCTCTTATTAGAGTCTTTTGTTTTTGATAGGTAAGTGTGGCTCCTTGTTGGTATGAGGATTGGTACCAGGGACCTCTAGGTCATTGCTTGAGTGCCCTTGCCATCTCTCCCATCCCTTGTGGTCAAAACGAATTAAAGTGGCTTATAGGTGACTACTTATTGAATTGTTGAGTTCCGTGTTATGAGGCTGAATGACACCTATCTGGTTACTTGTAGCTCTCATATACCAATGTGAGTTTTGAGATGAAAAGAACATGGCTCCCTCGACACAAACAGCGGTGAAACCACCCTAGCCATATGGGGTTCACTTAACCCAATTCTGGAAAAATGACACTTTAGTACCTTTGAATTTTCAGAAATTGGCTTTTTACTATAAAAAATTACTTCCTCCATTCCACCCAAAGAGTCCACGTATGAAAAGTCTAATTATTAAGAGATATATAAGTAGTATTGTAGTTGGTCATAATTACAAAAATACTTAAGCCCAACCATTATGCTTACAATACAAGTGGAGGGTAAAGATAAACTGTTATGAAAATTATAAGTATGGTTCCTAGTCCAGTTCCAGAAGAGGTGGTGATTTGTACGCCTCTTCGCATGGTTCCACCAGAGGATTATGGAGGGGATGACAGGGCTATAGATGATCAGAATAACAGGAACATCTCTGTGTGGGTGAGGAATAGAGTTAAAAGCTTCGGAAGAATCTTGGGAGCTGCGGGTAAAGGGTATGAAGAAAAGATTGAGGAGCTGATTATGGATATTGAAAAGGGCCTTCTATTGGAAAGGGACAGGGCAGATCATTCCCAGAAAGGGAACAGAAAAATCTGTGTTGCACCATCAACTTTGATGGGGTAGCAGGTAAGGAGGGCAAGGGAGGAAAGTTAGTGGGAAAAAAAGCAGTGGACAGACTTTGTTTCAGAATGAGGATCACGTTTATGCAGATTTGGAATCTTGTCCGCGCATAAGAAGAAGGCGTTACGCCTTGTAGGTCAGGCGAGGCGATTACACAGAAGCGAGGGTCGCCTTTCTCGCCTTTTAAAGAGGCGAGAGGCGAGAAGAGGCGGACAAAGGCGAACATTCTAGAAAAAAACTTAATATGACGTATTTTTTAAAGTTTTTTAGGGTTTTAACTTAAAAGAAACACACTTACCATCTTAGCCCCACGTGCGACTTGGACTTTTAGACTTCCAATTAGACTCTTCAACTTTGAGGAGAGATACAAATACCTTCCGGTCGCTAAACAGAGACAGAGCACAGTTCGTTCATGACTGTCGACCCTGTTTGGGATTCGCAGAACAACCTTCGGTCTTTCACCCTCGAGTCCTCGACTCTTTCAGTCTGTCGTCTTCAACAATCAGACAACCAGGTAACTTTCTCTTCTTTTTTTGTGGCTAAATTGCATGATAATTCGACTTTTTCATGCATCTTTTCTTCACTTTTTTTCCTATGTTTTTGACTCTCTTTACTGAGTCTTTAAGAAACTTTTTACTTCCTCTTCTTTCTTTTTTTTGGTTAAATTGACTTCTACTCTGCTTCTTTCATTTTTTAAACTATGTTTCTGTTTACTTTGTTGTTTTTTGTGTGTGTGTATTTATGAAATGAAAAACTATTTCTATGCTTCTTTCACTCTGTATTTCCTGCAATTTGATGCACTGCTACAGGCCTACAGGCTGTAATCAGTTTGTTTGTGTTTTTTATAAAAAAATGCAATAATTTGATACACTGCTACAGGCCTACAGCTAATCAGTTTTTGTTTAGTAACACTGCTGCTTATGTCTGAAATGTCTTTTTACTGTTTTTATGAAATATAAAAACTATATGTTTTGGATTATGTCACAATAAAATTAATATATATATATATATATATATATATGCTATTTTTCTTAATTTCTTGTTCACCTAAAAATGGACTACCTTTACTATGGTCCGGCGCAAGAAGAACCTGTTCAGACAGGGGTTACAGGTGTTGCTTGTGAGAAGAAAGATTTGCCTCAAGAAGTTGCAGACTCTACAGATCAGAGCTGTTCGCCATCGGGAAAGGTGGAGGACCTAGGTGAGTCGGGTTATGATAAGGAGTGTGTTGACTGTAGTGACGGGGAAGAAGAGGTCCATTCAGGCCGCACAGGGGTAGCTGGTCAAATGACTATAACCTCTTCTATGAACGAGGGTCTTTCAGACCCTATTTGCTGCACTCCGATTGCGATGGTAGAACCAGGAGACTGTTGTGGATTCGAGCCATTATTGTGTAATGGGGAGTCAAAGGACATTTCATTGTGGGTGCAGAGCAGGCTCAAGGATTTTGGCACATTTATAGGGGTGTCAAACCATGGTTTTGATGACAAAATTCAGGAATTATTAATGGAGATTGAAAGGAGCTGGCGGGCATCAGAGAGAGATTCCAGCTCAAAAAGAAAAGGGAAATCTCGAGCAAGGTGCACTAGAGAACTGAAGCAGTTATGCCGTGATTTTAATTCAGCTCACCTGGAATTTAAGGAGGGGGAGAGTAGACGAAAAAGAAATCTGACTTGATTTTACATGGATTTAAAAATCATTTCTTGGAATGTGCGGGGATTAAATAATTTGGAGAAAAGAACTGTGGTTAAGGCGTCTTTGAGAAGATGGAAGCATCATGTGATTTGCTTGCTAGAGACTAAAATGGATATAGTGGATAGTGAGTTCATTTACAGTGTTGGTGGAGGAAGATGGGCGGACTGGGAACATCTTGGAGCGTCCGGGGCAGCGGGAGGAATTCTAGTTATGTGGGATAAAAGGGTTCTTTCTAAATTGGATGCTATAAAAGGTCGTTTCTCGGTGTCCTGTTTGCTTAAAATGGTGGATAATGATAGGATTTACGGTTTCTCGGGCGTATATGGTCCTTGCTTGGATGTATCCCGTAGTGAGCTGTGGGAAGAGTTAAAGGTATTTAAGCAGAATTGGAATCATCCGTGGTGTATAGGGGGTGACTTCAATGTAATCAGGTTCCCGCATGAGCGTAAGGGTTGTAGCAGATTCTCTCGGGCAATGTTGGAATTCAGTGATTTTATTGATGATATGGCCTTGATAGATCTTCCTTTAGCAGGTGACGGATTTACTTGGTTCAGAAACAGCTCTAATTCTCAATGTTCCAGAATCGATAGATTCTTAGTGTCCATGGAATGGGAAGAATGCTGCGGTAGTCTGGTTCAGTCTTGTCTGCCTCGAACTATTTCTGATCATGCCCCTTTACTTCTTCAGTGTGGTGGTATCGCAAAAGGGAAATCTCCGTTTCACTTCGAAAATATGTGGTTAAAAGAGCAGGGTTTTCTGGATTGGCTTCGGATTAAGTGGGCAGGTTACTCAGTGGTGGGAGATCCTAGTTTTAAACTGGCGAAGAAGCTGAAGCTGTTGAAAACTGACCTCATTCTGTGGAATAAGGAGACATTTGGGAGGATTGAGGTTAAAATTAAAGAAGTGCTGGAAGGTATTCAGCTGTTGGATACTAAAGAGAGCTCAGGAGAGTTATCAGAGGAAGAATTTTTTCGACGAAATGAGTTGAGAAAGGAGGCAGAGTCCTTGTTGATTAAAGAGGAAATTTGTTGGAGATAGAAATCTCGGGTTCAGTGGCTAAAGGAAGGTGACAGGAACACCAATTTTTTTCATAGGACGGCGAAGGCAAATAGAAGGGTCAATCACATTCATAGCATTTCAGTGGATGGTAACTTGCTGGAGGACAAATCTGCAATTAGGGCAGGTATAGTAGATTTTTATCAGAAGCTGTATGCTGATGAGGGAATTCAAAGACCGCAGTTAGATGGGATGTTCTTTAATGTTCTTAATCAGGAGGATAATTTAGTGCTGGAATCTTCCTTCTCGGAAGAGGAAGTTAGGCCAGCCCTCGGGAGTTTGAATGGCGATAAAGCGCCTGGCCCTGACGGTTTCTCTTTGGCATTTTTTCAGCATAGCTGGGAGATTTTGAAGAAGGACATCATGGAGGTTTTTCAGTTCTTTCATTCGAACATGGTCTTTGAAAAGAGTCTTAATGCTTCATTCATCTCTTTGATTCCTAAAAAGTCTAATGCGATTGAGATTAAAGATTATAGACCCATTAGTCTTATTGGAAGTATTTATAAAATCATCGCAAAGGTGCTCTCGATTAGATTGAGGAAGGTCGTGGGCAAAGTCATTTCGGAGTCGCAACATGCCTTCGTGGGGAATCGCCAAATTATTGATGCTTCCTTTATTGCCAATGAAGCGGTGGATGACAGGTTAAGGAAAGGGGAGCTGGGCCTGATTTGCAAGCTGGATATTGAAAAAGCTTATGATCATGTTAATTGGGAATTTCTCATTTATCTACTAAACAGAATGGGGTTTGGTGACAAATGGAGAAGATGGATTTTTTGGTGTATTTCTACGGTGAGATTTTCGTGATGATTGATGGAGAGCCTGGTTTTTGGAACCTCGAGGGGCCTTCGCCAAGGAGACCCTCTTTCTCCTTTCCTCTTCATTTTAGTGATGGAAGCTCTGAGCTTAATGATGGATAAAGCTATATCAGGAGGTTTTATCATTGGTTTTATAGTCGGGAATGGTAGAGTTCCTGTCTCAGTGTCGCATCTCCTATTCGCGATGATTCTCTTGTGTTACGTGAAGCGAAGGACTCTCGCTAGGCTATTTACGGATAGTCTTACTCTTTTTCAGCTGTCTCGGGTCTAAAAGTGAACATTTCTAAGTCTGAAATTATTCCTGTGGGGAATGTAGAAAATATCGGGGAATTGGCTGCCTTCTTTGGTTGTAAAGTGACTTCCCTTCCTTCTACCTACTTGGGTCTTCCCTTAGGAGCTGCTTTCAAGAGCTCAAATATGTGGGTTCCGGTGTTAGAAAGATTTCAACGGCGCTGGCCGGAAGAAGCCGTGTTTGTCTTCAAAGGCAGCCGCCTTACTCTCATAAAAGCACGTTGTCTTCGATGCCTACTTACTTTATGTCCTTGTTCGTCATCCCGTCATCAGTTAGCCGAAGACCGGAAAAATTTGAAAGGGATTTCTTATGGGAAGGTTCGATGGTGGATCGGAAGTATCACCTAGTCAAGTGGTCCAAAGTGTGTTCTAGTATAAAATCCGGTGGCTTAGGGGTTAAAAACATCCGAGCTTTCAATAGAGCTTTGTTGGGTAAATGGTTGTGGAGATTCTTGATCGATAAGGACGCTTTGTGGAGGAGATTGGTGGTGAGCAAGTATGGGGAAGGAAATCATCTTTGGTTTCCTAAGGATGTTTCCTTGTCTCATGGGGTGGGAGTTTGGAAAGGAATCCGGAAAGGGTGGGACGCTTTCACTAGAAATATCTCTTTTAAAGTAGGAGATGGATCTTCGGTCAGATTTTGGTTGGATAGGTGGTGTGGTCCCGTGGAGCTATGGAGAGCCTTTCCTAGTCTTTTTAGCATTGTGAGTGACAAAGAAGTTTTGATTAGTGATATTATTTCGCTCGAAGGAGGTTCAATTAGTTGGAATCCAGTTTTCAGAAGGTTTCTTCAGGATTGGGAAGTGCAGAGTTTCCTCCAGCTCTCTGAGTTGCTTTATTCTCAGCACCTGGATAGGAGTTGTGTTGACAAGGTCATCTGGGATAGGGCTAAAAACAAAATGTTCTCGGTTAAGTCATTACTACTTTGGTTCAGATTTTGGGGAAGGGGTCTGTTTCCTGGAAAGCTATTTGGAAGTCTAAAGCTCCGGCTAGAGTTGCTTTCTTTATTTGGGAAGCGGTGAGCGAAGCCATTCTTACAGGGATAATCTTAGGAGACGCGGGAAAGTGGTAGTGAGCTGGTGATATATGTGCAAATGTAATGGTGAGAGTGCTGATCATCTTTTGCTTCACTGTCCGGTAGCAGGTGCCTTGTGGGACTACATTTTTCACATTTTAAACTTGTCTTGGGCCATGCCGGAATCCATTAAGGATCTCTTCCTCTGTTGGTCCTTGCACAAGAGGAAACGGAGAGATTTTATTTGGCAGACTATTCCTTTGGGAGTATGCTGGGTGATTTGGAAAGAAAGGAATAGGAGAGTTTTTGATAACGTGGAAAGGTCTTTGTCGTTGCTGAAGAATGAGCTGCTTCAGCTGCTGTTTTTTTGGTGTAGTGATGGTGTTAGGTCTGAGGTCAATTCTTTTGCTGACTTTGTAGTGAATTTTTGTAATCTGTAATTATTGGAGTTTCCCTCCTGTGTAAATAGGCTGCGGCTCCTTATTTGCCGCTTTTGAATTTTAATATATACCTTACTTATCAAAAAAAAAGGAGGGCAAGGGAGCCCGGATTCAAAGGACTCTGTAAGTTTTCTCATGGATATAAAAATTCTCAGCTGGAATGTGCGGGGATTAAATGAATTTAGGAAGAGACAATTAGTGAAAGGAGCTCGTAGACGTTGGAAACCTATCATCGCTTGTTTAGAGGAAACAAAAATGGGCAGCATTGATAACTGCGTAGTGGAAAGTGTGTGGAGAAATCGTTGTTACGACTGGGCTCATCTCGAAGCAGACGGGACGGCGGGAGGTATTCTGCTGGTGTGGGACAGCAGGATAGTCTCCAAAGTAGGCATGACTCTAGGCTCTCATTCTATTTCTGTTCTTTTTAAAAATGCAGATGACGGAAACTTATGGATTTTCTCAAGGGTTTATGGTCCGTTTTCTGTAGGTCAGCGTAAAGTTAAACGGAACGAGTTAAAGTTAGTCTATCAAAAATGGTGTGTTCCGTGGTGTGTGGGGTGGGGACTTTAACTCGATTCGATTTCCCTATGAATGCTTTGGTACTCAAGGTTTCTCTCAAGCCATGGATAATTTTAATGATTTCATTAATGAGATGAATTTGGTGGATTTGCCTTTAGAGGGGAATGCTTTCACTTGGTTTAGAGGTGGGGAAAGTCAGCAACGTTCGAGAATTGACAGGTTCCTTCTATCTCCGGAGTGGGTAGATCAGATGGGTGACTTTTCCCAACGCATTCTCTCGGTTAGCCTATGATGATGTCCCTATTCTGCTGGAAAGTAATGGGTTCCATAGGAGGAAATCCCCGTTTAGATTCGAAAATATGTGGCTTGAAGAGCCTGGATTTATGGAGTGGGTGAAACTAAAATGGGACTCGTACGAGGTTGAAGGGAAACCGTGTTTCAGAATTGCCAAAAAATTAAAGTTGCTTAAGGAGGATCTCAGAGTGTGGAACAGGGAGATTTTTGGGAAGATTGAATCGAGAATAAAAGCGGTTATGGATGAAATCAGCAGATTAGATCTTTTGGAGAGTGAGGGTAGGTTGGGGGCTGATGAAGACAGAAGCAGAATTGAGTTAAGTCTGGAAATTAAGAAACTTTTGTTAAGCAAAGAAATCAGTTGGAGGCAGAAATCGAGAATCATGTGGCTGCGGGAAGGAGACAAGAATACCAGATTTTTCCACCAGATGGCTAAGGTTCACAAAAGTCTCAATAAAATAAAAAGATTGAGGGTTAATGTACTGTGACGGAAGACCACAACCTTATAAAGATTGGGGCTGTAGAGTTTTATCAGGAGATTTATTCGAAGAGTGAAGCATGGAAGCTAAAGCTGGATGGAGCTTGGATCAAGAATTTCCAGGAACATTTCGTTTGCTTTTAAATCTCTTCCGACTGAGGATAAAGAGCAGCTTGAGCAGGATTTCAGTGAGGAAGAGTTAGTAACAGCTTTGAGAGGTTTAAAAGGGGACAAAGCCCCGGGCCCGAACGGCTTCTCATTAGCTTTCTTCCAGCGTCACTGGGAGGTGGTTAAGGTAGACATTATGGAGGTGTTTCATTCCTTTTTCATTGAGGATAGCTTCGAGAAAAGCCTTAAAGCCTCTTTTATAGCCCTCGTCCCAAAGAAGAAAGGAGCGGAAGATCTTAAAGTCTTTAGATCGATCAGTCTTATCCGAGGTATTTACAAGCTGATTGCAAAGGTTTTATCGAATCGTCTTAGGAGAGTTATTGGAGAGGTGGTTTCAGATTCACAGCATGCGTTTGTGGTGACAGACAAATCTTAGATGCTGCTCTGAAAGCTAATGAAGTTGTTGATACTGGAAGGAGTGGGGTTCCTGGTGTGCTCTGTAAATTGGACATTGAGAAGGCTTATGACCATGTAGAATGGGACTTCTTGCTGTATCTCCTTTCTAGGATGGGTTTTGGGTACAAATGGGCAAGATGGGTGTATTTTTGCATTTCAACAGTGAGATTCTCAGTTCTGGTTAATGGGAATCAATACGTTTCTTCCCAAGCTCAAGAGGTCTCCGTCAAGGAGATCCACTTTCCCCCCTTTGTTCATTGTAGTGATGGAAGCACTGAGCTGTCCACTTGACAAGGCAGTGGATGGAGGTTTTATTCAGGGGTCAAGGCGGGAAGAGAGAGTGCCAAATCCTTCGGTGACTCATTTACTGTTTGCATGTGGTTGGTTCTTTTATTTTCAGGCGGTGTCGGGGCTGAAACTTAACATTTCGAAGTGTGAAATTATCCCTGTGGGTGCAGTGGACAACTTGGGAGATCTTTCTTCTTTCTTTGGTTGCAAAGCAGGAAGCCTTCCAACCACATACCTGGGACTTCCTCTCGGTTCTGCTTTTAAGAATGGAGACATGTGGAATCAAGCGCTTTGAAAAAAGGTTAGCAGGGTGGAAGAGACTCTATCTGTCAAAGGGTGGCAGGATGACTTTAATTAAAAGCACTCTTTCAAACCTCCCTACCTATTTCATGTCTCTTTTTGTGATTTCTGTTTCTGCAGCCAAGAGAATTGAAAAATTGGAGAGTGACTTCTTATGGGAGGGAGGCAACGAGGAGAGAAAATATCACCTTGTTGACTGGACCTCCGTTTGTTCAAGTATCCAGAGTGGAGGTTTGGGCATTAAAGCTTTAAGAAAGTTCAATAGTGCCCTGATGGGTAAATGATTGTGGAGATACATTACGGAGAGAGAGGCTTTGTGGAGGTTAATAGTGACTGGTAAATTTGGGCAAGGAAGTCGGTCGTGGTTCCCTTCGGTCATTAGATGCTCTTATGGATCCAGCGTGTGGATAAGGATCTCTAAAGGTTGGGAGGACTTCCATTGTGGCATTCTCTTCGAAGTAGGGAATGAGGATAATGTTAGGTTCTGGAAGGATAAATGGTGTGGGGATACTTCCCTCCAACAAGAGTTTCCTAGGCTTTATAATCTTGTGATTAACCGAGAGGCTATGGTGAGCGAGATGTTTAAGAACCTTGATGGTAGAGATATATTGGTCCCCTATGTTTAGAAGAAATTTACAAGGGAGGTAGGCGATGTGGCAAGATTTCTTGAGAAGCTCTATGCCATAAAAAGATGAGGGCCTCCTGAAGATAGGGGGTGGTATGGGTGAGATCGAAGAGCGGGAAGTTCACTATTAAGACCTTTTATTCAACTTTATGTGATCCGGACATAATTTCCTTCCCTTGGAAAGTCATTTGGAAATCAAAAGCTCCCAGCAAGATTGGCTTTTTTACATGGGAGGCTGCAAAGGAGGCCATCCTTACGAGAAGATGAGGAGAGACGACTAATCACCTTTTGATGCATTGCATTGTAACAAAGAGGAATGGAGTCATTTCTTCCTCTTAGCGTGCATTTCTTGGGTTATGCCAAGATAGCTCCTTCGTGGTTGGTTGTTGTATAAGAGGAGAAGGAGGAATGTGGTTCTGGGATACAACTCCGTTGGCAATTTGGTGGAACATTTGGAAGGAGAGGAATCAAAGAGCTTTTGATAATGTGGAAGTGGTCGATAAGCTAAAGAAGAATGTCTTTCAGCTCCTCCGCTTTTTGGTGCTCTGAGACCTCTTTACATGAATGGAACCCTTTTGTGGTTACGGAGGATGGTGCAATCCAATTGTAATTTTGTTTAGTATACTTCCGTGTACAGTGGTTACGCCTCCCTTTTGGCATCGTAATTAATACAACCTTTATTTATAAAAGAAAGTGAAACATTCCAAAGTACTATGGTAGACTCTTTACTTGGAACAGAGGGAGTATTAGTTTTATAAATTCTGACTCCCTTTGTTTTAGGGAAAATTACCTTGTTACAATTTTAACCCACTTTTGAGTCGAATTTAGATACCAAAAGTAAAACCTCTTTTCCCCTAAAACAGTCTTGACCCCCTTTCCAAAAAATCTTGGCTTTGCCACTGGACGCATACATTTTACTTGGCACAGATACATGCATGCATGCATTATATTCTTTATGGATCATGGCGGCTTCCGTAGTTAAGCGAAAATGTTTCTCAACAAACATTTTCCTAGTTTTGTCCATATACTGTCTCAAAGTCCTGTAATTCATACTCCCTCCGTTCTGCTCAAATCATCCACATTTTAAAATTCAAATATGTTAAGACTAAAATGAATTTCCCCAAATATCCCTAGTTTTATGGATTAAAATGTTGCTAAATCTTAGTTTGATTTAACAAGGCTAAATTTTGAAAAACAGAAAACTGGTAAGTTTAATCTTTCAATCAAGACTCTTAAAGTTGGGATCTGTTTAATTTGTAATCTTGAGTTATACATACACACACACCCAAAAGGATTCTTAAAGTGGAACTCCATAACTGAGAGTAGGACTCTTTAATGGAGTATTTAATACTATGAAGGATGCCGAAAGATTACCCATCACAGTGGTTCAATTCAGGCATCACTATTTATATGGAGATATTTTCTGTGTTGGAAGAGTTCTGCGTTCATGACTTTCATTCTCAGATTAAAAGCTCGCGGTTGGGTTTTAATATTATAATTTCTTACTTCTTTCCTCCCAACTCATGAGGTACGCTTTGAAGTCTTCAGTCAATTTTATCAATTTTCAGTTGATATTTAACATATTTTTATTTAGGTTGAGAAAACAAAACTATTTACATACATATACTACACTAAAAATACTAAAACTAGACTTTTATGAGAAGATGATGCATATAGCTAGCTCTTTTCCGTGGAGGAATGTATGGAAAACCAAGACGCCAGCCAGAGTGAGCTTTTTTATGTGGGAAGCTATGTGGGAACCTGTTAATGAAGCCCTCCTTACCGGTGACAATTTGCGAAAGAGAAATAAAATTTTTGTGAATAAATGTTTTCTGTGTAAGGAGGATGAGGAGAATGTTAATCCTCTCCCGCTGCACTGTAAAGTTAATTATGTGTTTAATCTGTTCAAGGTCTCTTGGGTTATGCCAAGATCAGTGAAACATTTGATGGAAAGTGAAGCATTTGATGGAAAGTTGGTCTTTGTATAAGAGGAAAAAGATAAACTCTTTTGGAGTGTGGTCCCTTTGGCAGTGTGCTGGTCCTTATGGAAGGAAAGAAATGGAAGATGTTTTGAAAATGAAGAGAGGACGATGGAAGAAATTAAGAAGCTGAGTCGGAAGACTATGTTTTTTTGGTGTCATGAACTAATTGCACAAGGGGGTAACCTTTGGCAGATTTTGTGGAGAATATCTCTATTGCAGAGTAATCTTTTTGTATATTTCCTGTGTACATAGGCAGCGTCTCCTTTAGGCGCATATTTATACAAACTTTTACTTATCAAAAAAAATAAAATTCTAAAACTAGTTTGTTTTAAAGTTTTTTGAGAAATAAGTAACCGTGTCAAATTTTGATTCGAGAAAAAATTAGTTTGACTAAAAAAATCAGTGTACCTCTTCAATTGGGAAAGAAAGAGTATTATTATTTAAATATTGTGGGTCATAATATGAGATTCACATGAATTAGGTGCCAAATTATGCAGATCTAGAGATAAATGTTTGTTACCCCCTTCCGTTTCTAAATCACTGTCCTCCTTTCCTTTTTCGCCCGTTCCAAAAAAATTGTCTTGTTTTTAAACTTTCTTTTTGCAGGAAAGCCTATTTACCACTTTAACTTTTTTTTCTTCCTACTTTAAATATGGGTCACATGCATATGAACTTTAAAGAAAAAATACATATCATTCCAATATTTATAATAGTCAAATGACTCGAATACTTTTTCTTAATATGTGCCCAATCAAATAAGACGATTAGGAACAGAGAGAGTATTATTTTTATTGAAAAAATTGAGGATTTTTGGTACTTAAGAATATTTCAGTTTAATTGCATCAATAGGGCACGATGGAAATTAAAACAAAATTAATATGAGCCCTAGGAGTTGATCAGAGTTTATTATTCATGTGATTGGTAAGCTTCATGCTGGTGTTTACCTGTGGGTAACCCTTGCAAGGGTATGCACTTTTCAAACTCCACATTCTTCTGCCTTCCCTTTCCCTTAGTGCACGCTCGTCGGATTGCTTTTCTTGCGTAGTCCTAGGTCATGAAACTTGCCCAAGTATAATCCATCAGTGCACGGAAGCTGACCAACAGCCCTCTCCCTGTCTCTGGTACCACTTGTTTGATTACAGAAGACCATTGTATTTGTGTGAGCGTAAGAAGGTTAGCTCTCTATTATAGCAAATGACGCCCAGTTCTCTCTGAAGATGACTGGTCAACACTTGTTGGAGATAAATATTTGATATGAAGGATAAAGGAGCATCTTGTAAACATACAGTATAAATTCCAAAAAGAAAATCGATTAAGGAATAAGGGGGGAAAGTAAGCAAGAATTAGTCTTATTCTTTTCTTTTTTCCTTTCAAAACATAGATGTTCTATCAAGCGTGTTGTTGTATCTGATGTAGCTTCTTGAATAGTGGTTGCATATATTATGACTGTAACTTGCTATAGTTGCTGTTGTGTGAGGTTATATGCCTTAGAGAGTGTTAATTTTGTTATTGGTGCTATTCATTTACGTGCAAATCATTTCCAGGATGCCCTCCGGTTAACATCTATTTCAAATGATCCACCAACGAAGATTGCCAAGTTGGATCAGGTTGGTGTGAGAAGCTATTGTGCTAGCACCTGATTGATGCAAAATGACAGCAGTCACAGCACTTTCCCCTTTTCCTTGCTAGTTAATATTCCCTCCTCTCTGGTTTACAGGTCCATGTTTGAAAGTCAAACAGGATTAAATGAAATTTTCATAGATGCCCTTAGTTTTAAGGATTTAAATACTTTTATAAGGATAAGTATGGAAACACAGTTTACAAGCTTAGGTTTTTAAAAAAATGCTCTTTAAGTTGAACGTCCTAAATTAGTTAGTAGGACTCTTTGAGTGGAACGGAGGGAGATGAGCAGGAAATGTTGTATCTCATGTTCTTTCCACATTTTTTGTTATGTGGGGCCTATTAAAGCATGCTAGTTCTCGTCTGGTGGATTCCTCCCTTCCACATTTACCTGGAAATCCTCAGCTTTCTGGTGCAGTTTTTGATGAGACAGTACCACAAAATGTTTTTCTCATTCACTCCCTCCGCTCCAAGCAAAGAGACCACTATTCTATTTTGGGATGTTTCAATTAAAGAGTCCACTATCAAAAAGTATGATTGCAATCTCCATAACGTTTCAACTTTACCCTCCATATGTCATATATACTTCTCGACCATGCTCAAGCACTTTTGGTAATGTTAGTTATACATCCCTTAAATATTAGACTTTACAAACGTGGATTCTTTGGGTGGAACGAGGGGAGTAATGATCCACAGATGTATTTCATACATTCCTGAAATGTATATTTTCAAGTTCCAGAGATGAACTTCCCCGGATTTGTATTTTCTTGCTTTGACAAGACCTTGTTTTGTATCAATACAGCGCACTTGTGTTCTTGAATTTGATGGTGCCTCTAAAGGAAATCCTGGGAAAGCTGGGGCAGGAGCTGTGCTGCGAACTGAAGATGGAAGTTTGGTAAAATCCCTACCATTTTGAGCTTGTAACTTTTCACATATTTCATCTTGATACTTAACACATGTAATCTTTATATGTAGATTTGTCGATTGCGTGAAGGATTGGGAATAGCAACGAACAATGTTGCTGAATATCGAGCTATGATTTTAGGGTTGAGATATGCGCTTAATAAAGGTTTTACAAATATTCGTGTTCAGGGTGACTCCAAACTAGTTTGTATGCAGGTGTGTTCCTGACTTGCAGTTTTTTGTTATTGCTAATCTGACATCATAAATCTGATGAAATCGACGTTGATTTATTGTTCATTCCTACTGCTTCATCTTTAAATGTGGGTTTAAATCTCAATTTGGTCACCCTATTTTCGGCCAAAATTCATTAAGCTCACTCAACTTTTTTTTTTCCTCAATTTAAACCTTATTAACTTAAAGGTTTCTGCTAAGTACATGGGGTGTACTTATCAAAAAAAAAAAAAAATTGTGGAAAAAAAAAGTAGAGTGAGCGTAATGAATTTTGGCTGAAACTAGGGTGACCAAGTTGAGATTTAAACCTTAAATGTGTTTACCGCTTCTTAGCTTGTAACCTCAGTTACAACATGCTCTAGCCATGTACTTTATATACAAGTCTAATGTAATGAAAACCATTCTATTCAAAGAGTCTACAGAATGCCCTTATTGTTTTGAAGTAAAGTATTTTTCATAATAGTCTAACATAATAAGTGCTCGTTTGTTACAGCTTATTTGGAGTGACTTTTGGCTTTTGAAAAGCCATATTTAAAGTGTTTGTTTTAGCTTATAAGCTAAAAGCCAATAAGTAAGGTACAACACCCTTTATGCATTAAAAAGCCAAAGACAAAAAGCCAAAAATTTTAAGCTTTTTTGGTTTTTTTTTTAAAGCATGAAGACAATTATACATTAATAAATATTCGATTACCCCATTTCATCCTTTTATGAAATATACATAAAAATATGAATACTATTTTTCAAGTTTTTTTTAACAAATAATTATAAAAACTCATAAGCAGCTTTTCAAAAGCTGTAACAAACAGTCTATCATATCATCAACCACCAGCTTAAGTTATCAGTAATAAGTCATGAGCCATCAGCCACAACAAACGAGCCTCAAGGTTAAATATAGAACTCTAATAATATACTCCCTCCGGCCTCCGTTCAACTCAAAAAGTCTACGTTTGAAAAGTTTAATAATTACGGGTTATATAAGTAGCATTAGAGTTGATCATAATTACAAAAATGTTCGAGCACAATCCATATGTTAATATTAAATATGGAGGGTAAATTTAAAATGCTATGGAGATTGTAGTCATAATTTTTGAAAGTTGGCTCCTAAAGTGATACATCCCAAAATAGTATAGTGGACTATTTACCTGGAACATAGGGAGTATTTGATTTCCCAAATAGGACTATTTGAAAAATAGAAAGTAGGATTATATGTGTGGAACAGATGGAGTATATGTAATGTGTGTACACTACCACAATGACTCATGTTTCTTATTGGTGGCGGTTCTCTGTGTTGTTATTAGCTTCACAGGCTGTTACTGGAACTTTTGATACTAAAAGTGTTTCATGGCATAGGTTCAAGGTTTGTGGAAGGTGAAAAACGAGAACATTTCTAGATGGTATGAGGAGGCAGCCAAACTGAAGGATAGGTTTCTTTCATTCCGGATCAATCATGTTCTGAGGGTATGCTCAGTAAATTTAGTTTCTTTGTTTCCTTCTTGTATGCTCCTTTTTTACTAACCTTGCCTCCGTTGGCTTTATTTGAAAATGTATTAGTATTACACATCTTTTCAATGTTTCTCTTAAACTGAGATTTTTATTGGAGTAATGGGGCAAGATTAATGCTTAGGTTACATAATTGTGGATAAAGAAAGTTAATGATTAGTTACATTGTCTGTAGGCCTGCAATGTCTAACCAATCATATGTATTTATCTTGAACATTATGTCACTAGCATTACTCATGAGGAGATGGTTCATTCTTTACCCAAATGGTTACTCCTATTTTGCTCTTCGTTTGACCTTATTAATTTATTGAAAGATTTTCTTTCATGACTATTAAAGGAATTCAACTCTGATGCTGATGCTGAAGCTAACTTTGCTGTTGATCTTCCTGGTGAGCATTCCTTGAGCTTATTCAAGTAATAAATGTTTCTTAGTCATGTATAGTTTGTCGATTTTGATGGAATCAATCTCTACTGCAGATGGTCAAGTTGAGGAGGTATGATAAACTATGTAGATGGAAATGATATCCGTTTGAGAGAATCAGTTGTTCAACAATCACCGAGTTGCTTTTTTCATTTGGCCGAAGGGTGTTTCTAAGGATATAATCGAGTCTTCAAGGTTCTTCACATGCACTGTCATTCATTTTGAAGAGCAATGTGTTGGTTTTGTCAGCTGATGCATGGTAACTTTCCAGGTCTAATTGATGTCTTGAAGTTCAAAGACATAATTTTGGAACTTGAGGTGCTGGGATGATCTTTTTTTGTTTTTTTTCTCACCATTTATAGTGACACAGAGAGAACTGAATGTTAGACTGAGGATATGGTTTTACGGACCGAAGAAGGGCCCATGTAGGATGGTTTTACTATATCACAACTTGATTGTATTCAAGAACGATTAACTATTGTCTTCACATTGCAATTGAACCGTTGTTCCAATAATTTTTGTCTTTGTTTTCTTTTATATTGTCTTTAGACACGAAGATCATTTGATAGCCAACGAAATGGTATATTTATGGTGTGATGGGGGGGAGGTTGCAGTTCATTTAAGGCATGTCTTCTACCGGAGAGTTACCAGTTACCACCGTTTTCTACAAGTTTAGATTCCTAAATGCCCTCATTCAAGACAGGTTTATGCGACCTGAAAATTCCAGAAATGGCACCCGATTATAACTAAGGAATTGTACCAGCCGCTCCAATTGTTATAAACTTATAGTACCCTATTGATAGCTTTAAATAAAGTTCAACATTTTATGTGATTTTGCATTATGATTTTAAGGGAAATGTTGTGCTTTCACTGGTATTTTGCATCATTGGTGTTCACAGATCTTAAGGAAGCTGGATGGAAGAAAAGATGGATAAAAGGCAGATTTTGCGAAAAAGTCAAGTACCGAATGGGCATTTGCTAACCCAGAAATGCCGTAGCGAAAGCGAAAAAAAAAGTGCGATCTGTTACGAGGCTACGAGACCAGGAGTTAGGAGAGGGTATTTCAGACATTGATCATTTTTGACAGTTCTGTAAATAAAATTATCATTTTATTTATTAGTTTCTTTTCCCAAAACACGTTGTAAATGTTGGGAAAAGAATTGGTCTTCAACTGTTCCGTTGGTGGATGAGAATCAAGAGATCGTGCCTTCTATTTTTGGGGGAATTGGCTGGAGCAGTTAGGGGAGAGAGCTATAAAGGAAAGGGGCGAGATCTTCCAAGGGGACACACAGACAGATTCGACACTCACATACACAGATCCACTCGCACACTCTCTCTCTCTCTCTCTCTCTCACTCATTTTCTCTCTTGCACTGTAAACACAATAGCTTAAGGTTTGATTCATAGATCAACAGGGCAGTCTAATTTCTTCCTCTAATCACTTGCAAAGTTGTTTCTCTTTTTCATTGTAAGTAAATTTTAGTCATGTTTTGTGGCTGAAGCTTTTATTCCAGTTAATGAAACCGTAAGTTTACTTCAAAAAATTGCTACTGTGAGATTTTAGGGTGCTATATTGTTCAAAGACTCAAATTGGGGCAAGTATTTAGTCATTCTCTACTTTTCTTGTTGCAAAGGAATTGTAACTTATGATTAGTATGTTTAATTAATTTCTAGGGCCCAGATTTTAGTTAGGCATTTTAACCCATTGCTAGTTGAGAACCGTTGATCCGTAATTGTCTTCGGGTTCTAACGGAGTAGCAAGTGACACACCGTTTAGGCATCACAAGCATATTCGGTCCGTGTTGCGAGGATGATTAATCTAGGTTAAATGATATTACTTTAATATCATTGTCTAGAATCGGGTTTCTCTTATTTTAAAGCTGTCAAAACATTAAATCTTTCGAGCGTTTCAAAGGTTGTCTTTTGATTAGAGTATAATTAGCGAGCTTCTCCTAATTATCGAATCCGTAAGGAGAAATTGGGTGTTAGGCGTTTGTCAACAACTATAACTGGTTTATTTGCAGTCAATTGAGTCGGGTTGGAATCAATGATCAGTAGCTAATTTTTGGAATGGCTTCAGTTCATTAACTGGATCTTTCATCAACTTTGAATTTAATTTAATTATTATTGCTTTCTTTAAGTTTACAAAAATTCCTATTTTTTCATTTGAGTTTAGTTAGTTAGTTAAACAAAAATCTCGATTTCGGTTACTAAATAAATTTCTTAAGGATATAAATACAACGTTCCCTGTGGATACGAACCTTACTACCCTATACTTATATTTGGGAATAAGGAAAAATTATTTTTGACGGTTTGACACCCGTCAAATTTTGGCGCCATTGCTGGGGAACTGTTACGTTATTTAGTTTCTTTAAGAATTTTATTTTTCTGTCTTGTTGCCTTTTTATGCCTCGTTTTTCTCGTACAGGAAAGTTAATCTACGATCCGGAAATTGAGAAGACTGCAAGGAAGTTGACGAAGCAGACTAAACTCCATAGCGCACATCTTCACACAGGTTAAAATCAACCTTTGAACTGGAGGACTCAAGCGAAGACGAGCCAATTCGGCCCGAGGTGGAGTAGAAAGCAGGAGTGAAAGTGGAGGCGAGCATCTAAGTAGAAGTCGAGGAACATCGAGAGGTCATGGCGAGAACAACCTCAGCGAACATTGAGGGAGATGGCGACTCGATGTGAATCACCGCCTTTGGGCATCACATTTCCTGAAGTGAATGCTCCGTTTGAGCTGAAACCAGTTTTGATTCAGTTGTTGCCTAAGTTCCACGGTTTGCCGGATGAAGACCCTCACAAGCACTTAATGGCGTTCCATTTAGCATGCTCAAGTCAGCGAGCACAAGGTTGGAGAGGACAACATGAAGCGAGAGCTTTCCCTTTACGTTAGTCGACAAGGCTAAGGATGATTCGTTCTTTGCCGCCAGTGCGGTTAACTCTTGGCTTTGAAATGAAGAAAAAGTTCCTCGAGCGATTTTTCCAACATCAAGAAGCAAAGAAATATCATGAAGGAGATTTGTGGGATTAGGCAGTTTGTGGGAGAAACCCTGTACGAGTACTGGGAGCGGTTCAAGCAATTATGTGCAAGCTGCCCTCAACACCAAATAACAGATCAATTGCTCATTCAGTACTTTTATGAAGGTTTGTTGATCGCATGACAGGGAACATCGATCACGGCAAGTAGAGGAGCGTTCATGAACAATACTCTGGACGAAGCCAAAAAGCTTATTGTTGACATGGCTGAAACTGGGCAGCAGTTTGGGACGCGACAGGAAGCTCCAAGCAAGGTAAATGAGGTTAATACTAATTCTATTGACCGCAGATTGGATACCTTGACTACTGTTCTGGAAAAATTTGTTTCGGGGCAAGTACAACAGGTGAAAGCATGTGGAATCTGTACAAATGTGGGACACCCAACTGACATGTGTCCAACGTTGCAAGAGGACCCGAATGCACAAGTGAATGCAGTGGGAGGTTTCCAAGGACAGCCGCAGAGGAAGTATGATCCATATTCCAGTACTTACAATCCAGGATGGCGTGATCATCCGAACTTCAGTTACGGGAATAAAAATCAGAACTTTGCTCAGCAACAAGTGCGACCACCATTTTCATCATCTCTTCCAGTTCAGCCCAGTACTAGTTCCAATGCTTCTGGAAGGTCGATCAAAGCTTAGCGAGAATGCGTTCGGCAAGGCAGACGGTTCGGCGGCGGGAAAGATTGGAGACGAAGGCCGCATTAAATCCTTGGAAAATCGATTTCCCAACTCAGTATCGTAGGGAAGCCGAAGCAAATCCAGAAGACGCGCTTCTCAAGTGGAAAAGAATCCAAAGGAAAATGCCTGTGCAATCACACTTAGGAGTGGAAAGGAATTACAGGAGGTTGAAAAAAATTCTGAAGATAGAAAAAAGGTGCAAACTGAAAATTCAGTGAGCAGCCAAGGTGAGGAAGCAGGTAAGTCAACTGAAAGAATTGTCATCCCTCCACCTTTTCCGCACAAAAGAAAGAAGAAGATGAGAAGAATATTTTGGAAACTTTTCGCAAAGTTGAAATAAATATTCCTCTCTTGGATGCCATTAAGCAAGTTCCTCGCTACGCTAAGTTTCTCAAGGAATTGTGCACAAAAGAAAGCGAAGTTGCAAACAAATGAGAAAGTGTTGGTGAGCGAAAATGTCTCAGCTATGATTCAAAGGAAGTTACCACAGAAATGCAAGGATCCAGGTATGTACACTATTCCTTGTCTTATAGGTAATAAAAAAGTTGAGAAAGCCATGCTAGACCTTGGAGCATCCATTAATGTTATGCCTCTATCTATTTATAAGGATTTGAATTTAGGCCCAATGCGAGATACCCATGTGGTAATTCAACTTGCGGACATGTCAAATTCTTATCTGAAAAGTAGTAGAGGATGTGTTAGTAAAAGTCAATGACTTGATTTTTCGAGACTTTTATGTAATTGATATGGATGATTCATGTTCTCCTCACCCATCTCTTTTGTTGTTGGGAAGGCCTTTTATGAAAACATCAAAAACCAAAATAGATGTTGATAAGGGTACTTTGACACTTGAATTTGATGGTAATATAGTTACTTTCAATGTTTTTGAAGCTATGAAGTACCGAATGATTCAAGTCTGTCTTTCATATTAGTGTCATTGATTACTTGTGCAAGATGAATTTGAAACTAATGTCATTGATGATAAGATGGAATTAGTTCTTGTGAAAAGCTTGACGAATAGAGATGCTCCTTTTCAAGGCGATGAAGTGCGAGAAAGCATCATGGCACTTTATTCCACACCGAGGTAACAAGCGTGTTTGATATTCCTTTTCTTCTTTTTGTCTAGCGAAAAGATTCTTCCTTCGGGATTCAAGCTCCTAGTTGGAATTAAAAATTT